>SNQJ01S0010807.1:120212-144916 GCA_010110895.2 Picea sitchensis | reverse complement strand
GCATGAAATAATGAGAAAGGACGTTGTATACCTTGGAATGATCAGATGAAATGATAGTATAAGTCAAAATGCAGGTGATGAAGGGTAAAATAATAGCAAAAAGTATGGGCAAAAAGGGTACAATATGTGGTCCTAACAGTAATCAGGACCATCCATTAGAGGAGGACGCGCGACAGAAATCAGAGCTATCGGGGAAAGGCCCGACAGGAAGTCATCTATCGGCATTTTGGTCATCGGGATATCGGGAATCCTAGTGACAAGAGGTTTGGGCATTTCGGAATCGCGAAGTCCGAAACCTCGACAAGGAGGGAAGTGCCATTGGGGGAGCCTGCAGTCAGCATAGTGGGAAATCAGGATTCGAGGGATCGCGAATCTTGAGGACAAGTGTATTTCGGCATTGAAAAGTCCGAAACCCCGATAGGTGGTATGACTGCGGTCATATAGAGGGAGGTCATATGGACCCAAAGGTCTAGCCCAGGGGACTAGTGGAAGCTAACGTCATATCGGGATATCGGGGATTCCGAGGACAAAATGTTTATGCATTTCGACATTGCGATGTTCAAAACCCCGATGGGAGACAAGGCTGCGGTCTTGTGAGATAGTGGTCATGTGGGCCAGGAGTCTAGCCTGGAGGGCTAACGAGAGTTGGAGCACATCAGGATTTTGAAGCCCAAAACCCCGAAAGAAGGATAAGGCTGCGGTCTTATGAATTAGCAGTCACATGGACCAGAGCATAGCCAGGAGGGCTAACGCATAAAGGGCATGTATCGGTGAAATTTCTCATTGAAGATCGGGGATTCAAGAGGACAGGAACTCTTGACGTCGGGGATCATGAAACCCCGAAACCCGAAACTGAGTCGGGGAAGATCACGGTTGAGTGCAGAGAGCCATGTGGTTGAATTAAGGACCTGTGGATCAGGTTTTTCACATGGATTCCATTGGGAGTCCAAAGAGCCACTTCAGCTCAGAAGAGAACACTGAGCGATCCTTAAAGACCAGGAGGTCAGGTGTAGAGACCCTGCGGGGTATGTAGGAGCATTGTCATCGTGCCATCATATAACAGTTTATGGTAGCTATTTAATGTGTAATTTCCCGGAACAAGGTACGGCTGGTAGAAGGTTGGATAAGTTACCAATGGTATTTGAATGGGTAACATAGTTATAAGTTTGGATGGTCTTGCTCCCCTACATCAGCTACGCTAGCCTAGCCCCTTATATCACTATGGACACTGGCTTGCTGGCTGTATCAAGAGATGTTTTTTCTGTATTCTATACTCCACTCAGTGTATCAATACGAAGGCTGGTCGATTGCAATTATATACCATGTTGGATGTATTGATTTGGTATTTTCCCCTATCCCTCGTAATTTCATCTCTTCGGCTTGACTATGTATCAATTGAATGGAATGTGTGGTCCCCAGTCATCAGTCAGCAGTCCTATGCCCATTTTATAAACATATCATGATGTCTCATCTCCCTGAACCTTATCAACGTCACTCATCCATATAAATCGTAATTATGGCCTTGACCAATCAATCTCTATCGGTTTCTATAAACACCTTATGCACCTAGCCTTTATCCCTTTGCCCAAATAAAAAAGAACCTATCACAAACTCACAAAAGCAATAGCGGGTAGTAGGCTCAATGGGCCACTATGGCTAGATATTATGGACAGGACAACCCATAGCTACATTAACCTATAGAGGTGGAAATTCAGTAAGAAAAGGTACGTTAAGTGACACAACCAAAAGGGGCAAGGAACGAAGTCGCTCATCCATCTGATGGGTGAGGTGTTACTGAGAAAGAACATCGAGGATGGTGTTCCTTTTTAAGGGGGAGGGGATTGTAATACCCATATTTCTCCCATATTGTAATTAATCATTAATTATGATCACCATGCTATGGCATGGGAACAATGTATATGTATTTTTATATTGTCAATAACTGACTATGGGGGTAAATCCTTGAATTATTTGCCATGATATCACTAGAGGAAAGAGTGAGGAAACTATGGAGAGGGTTCATTAATTCAAATGAACCAAATTCCCTTTGCTAAGATAATAAGCCTCATCTGGATCCCAAGGAGAGGAATCGGTTAATGAAGGAAGGATTGGTGGTTGGATAATCAACCACCCCCATGAATCAAGCATGGTTTGGTTGAGGATATAGGAGGCTATCATCTCAAAGTAAAACAGATTTATGCAGACCAAGGATGACCTGAGTTTCCTTCTGACAGAAGAAACGGGATAGGTCAAGAACCCTCTTGGGAAAGGCATGAAAGGGGAGGGACACACAGGAGATAGTGGAGAGAGAGGTGTGTGTGTGAGGCTCTAGAGAGAGAAGGAAAAACACTAGAAAAGAGCACATGAATAGAGGGGAATGTGTGACCTGGGTATGCAGAAGGAAAGAGAAAGTTCGTGAGTTTGATGTTGAGGAAGCATCTGATAAACCTCGCAGGTTTCTCTAAAAAGAGAATATCTCTGAGAAACAATAAAAATTTCCCTGGTGATATCATGATTAGAATGTGTACCTATATATTTTCCTGATCGTGTATTTAAGAAAGTAAGGAACTATATGGTTTGTACACGTAAATGCCCCAGCCATGTAGTGGCTTAAGTTTAAGAAAATGAACTATGAGTTCGTCGATATTGGGCATAGTTTCCCCTATGCATGTCAACACTCCTAGTTTTTTGGGTCTCCTGGGAGAAGGAGTTTGTTAAACTCAGGAGAAATAACACAAAGAACACGCCAGTACCTAAGAATTTCATAACTGATGAATCTCAGGAAATATAGTGAGATTTAAGTCTTGAAAGGGAAGATCCATTCATTTGGAAGACGAGCGGACAAGATCTGTTTGGGAGGATCCAAGGTCTTTCAAGACCGTTGAATTTGGAGAAGGAGTGCAGGTGTTAACTCCTTGACTCCTTCAGTCTTCATGAGTTCGTTGAATTTTAGTATTCGTCGTAAGGGAGATGAATCCTCTGAAGTCCTGGAGCCTGAAGTTAACATGGGCCATTGTTGGCCCTTCACCAAGTTTTGGGAGTTTCTTGGTCATGTTGACCTATTTTGAGATTTTGACAGCCTGTCGAAGGAGGAGCACAAGATGAAGTGGAGATCACGGGATCTTGGCCCCCTTTTTGGCTTTTTGGGAATATGTAACGGGAATGGGATGTTGGCCCATGGGTTTACCCATGTTTAGGCATATTTTGTATGTATAAATAGAAGGATATTCAATGCAAGAAGAGGATAATAGTGCATCAATGTGATGTGAATGTATGCTAAGTGTGAGTAGATTCTGTAAGTTCTTTGTGCATGACTGTAAGAGACTTGCAGAGCTAAGTGCAGATACTTGTAGCGAATTATGGAGAGCTTAAGTGTTGTAGCGCAAGGAAGAAGGATCTAGCGAGCTGCGTAGATCTTCTATCCTTTGCAGAGTAAGGGTTTTGATGTCTTTGTTCTTGTAACCGATTGACTGAAGACAATAAAGAAGAAGAGTTGGCAGACGTAGCCCTAGGGTGGGGGTGAACCATGTAAACACTGTGTTATGTGCTTTGTCTTGATGTGTTCATATGTTATATGCTAAGTGCTATTATATGTTTAGATAGATCTATTTATTCTTTGTGCTTATTATATGTGATAATGTTAGATATGATCTAGATAGTCATGCTTAGTGCTTGATATGCTCATTCTGATCCATTTGTATATGTTAAGTGCTTGAATACTGTAGATTAGTGTGAATATTGTGAAGCTTTGTTGTATCAACGAAGTGAATAGTGATTACATATTAAGGAACAAACAGTGCTAAGAGTTGTATTAAGTATTATAATCACATATCTGTGTACCAAATAAGGTTGTAGACACCCGTGTCTTTCAACCACCACTGCCTCTACCTCAGGTGAGACTTCATCTACTTCACAGGTGTTGCTGAAAGGACCAGTAGTTAGGGATTTGTTGGTGCTCTGTTGTCGTGTTGAACCCTTGGTCTGCCCCTGTTCCAATAGCCATATATCTAAGGATGCTCATGAACTATTCCAATCGTCGGATCTATGATATAGTCAACCTGACATTGACCACTTCAGGAGTTTCGGGGTGTTGTAACGTCAAAACCCCCGAACGTCGGAGCAGCAAAGTAATGTGGACCATGGATCTATGGATCCTTTGGGACCCCTCTTAGTCATTCGATTGAGGGAATGTGTGTGTCATTTCTATAACATGCGGGGATCCAAGTGTTGAGTGATTACGTTGCCATGGGTGGAGGACACGTGGCAGGAGATTTTGGGGTTCAGAGGTTTGACACTCTGAAGGAATTTGGACAAGAGTCTTCAAAGTGTGAAGACTCTCGAAGTCGCAATCAATGGAGTAAATCCTAGTCATCGATATACAGGTGGCACCTAGTGCCATATCCTTTAGTCCAGAGGCTTGTCACTCTGGGGGACTCGAGATGTGGTGAGTTAATAAGCTCTGAAGCCTAGAGTTGAAAAGCAACGAGAAACGTAGATCTATGGATCTATGTGGGAAAATATCAACTGTGATATCTAAAAAACATTAGAATTTTTCTTGTATGGTGTTGATGTGGCTCATTGACGTCATTTGGGGCGATGTGGACCCGCAACTAAGGTGCCACATGTTACCTAGATATGGATGTTTTGCAAACCCCTTATGCCTATTAGCGCGTGAAATGTGTCACCCCCTGATGAGGACACATGTTACCCCTGGCCCTTGCAACATATCAGCCTCTTGTTCGTGCCCACCTAGCCAATGTGGTTGGTGATGCGACCGAGACTTCAGGAGTCCAAGACTTCGGGATTTTGGAATATCTAGGTTGTAGTATCATAAAGGGACATTCAACGTAGAAATTTGAATGTCGAACACTGACGTTAAACGTAGAATTTTGAGAGTCGATCATCGAATGGTTAAGGACATGTGGAGAGATTTCAGGACTCTGAGAGGTCTCGTGCATAGACAACAAAGGGGCACTCAACACCGAACGTCGAATTATCCTTAGGCGTATGGCTTAACCAGGAGGAAGATCCATCATCATATTTAATGGGGAATGGATCTCCACCATAGATACAGGAGTGTTGGGAGTTCTGGGGCATCGGGGAATTCTAGATGATATGTATGAACGTGACCCTTGACTAATAACATTCAGAGATGTCCGTGAGGAAATAACTTGCAAACCAGAACTCATATTTAAGTTTGGTGGCGACTGTTAGAAAGCTCGTGGCAAGCAATAACCAATGGATATCTCATAATTATGATTTGAGATAGTTAGGAAAAACAAAATTATGATGTCCCACCCATTAAAGGATTATTTATGGGTTGGGTGTGTTACATTATTAGCTATGGATCTCTTCTTGTTATTCATCTTATATTGGTAGGGTACTCCATTCCGCGTCTTTCCATCTTTTTCCATTATTTGTTTTATCTAGTCTTCCTCCATCATGATTGGGTCCATGGACTCCTTATTCTTTCCCTTATCCATATCTTCCACCATTTCTCAACCTCCTGTCAGTGCTTCCCCCCTTCCCCCATGTGCGCAAGGAAGTTTAGTTGTCTGATCCGATAGTAATCACGTCGTTGTCATACAACAAAATCTTGATTGAAGTATACAACGATTTGATGTCCTTACCTCTGGGTCCCTTTAGAAAATCCTCCTTTGTTGTGGTGTAATACTTCATTGTATCTACTGCAAATTCGATGATAAAACCTACAATAATATTGTCTAACTAGAAATCTATTGTGCACGTGAATTTGTTATTATCTTGTTGTAACTGCACGATCTCCATAGGATTCCACTCGAGCTACCTAATTTGATTTGTAGGGTAGTTTTATTTTAACCTCAATAACAACTCTTGCAACAAATGTGGGAAATCACATAAAAATACCTCATGTAGGTCACTAAATACGTATCTGTCGAGATATTTGTGCGGTGTTAGCTTAGGGTTTTTGTTTTCCTTCTGCGTAAACACTAGTTCTTTCATTTTCAACCATCTTTCGATCTTCACCTTTGTTGGATTACATGGCCTGCACATTCTCTTCTATACCTTCATTCTCTGCGTGTCTCTTCCCTGGATCACGTCCACTCAATCCTATGCAGTTCCAGCCGGCAACGGAACCATTTGTTGGTTAGATATATGACTTCTTACTTCTTCTAGGTTTGAGTCAGGTTCATATCTGAACAAGCTTCCAACAAAACCCTCTAAAACTGTCAGCCCTCTTGGTAAACCAAAAGGCAACGTTGCACATAGGGTGCACAATGCAGTCTCAGCCGAGATATCCCTATGGGTGACTGCAATAACCAGGTGTTTGAAGTCTAGGAATGATTGGGGATCTAGGAGTGTATTCTATCTTTCTTTATGCATTAAATTTGTTACTAATTCAAGTATTTCTAAGATTCATTCATCTTTAACCTCATGCATGCATACTAATATATATAGTTAATCATTCCTTCATAATACAACCATTAACAAAAAGTAAAGCATTCAAGAAACATCACACATAACACAGGTTTTACCGTGGTTCACCCCCTCCCAGGGCTACATCCACAAAGATTTAGTTTCTCATCTCTTTTATTGAATCTGCTGGAAAATATAGCACTGTGCACATTACATCTTCAATCAAACAATCATGAGGAGGTTAAAGAACATTTGTGAGGTGGACTAGATCACACCAGGATCCTCAGCCTATGATATAACCCTCAAAATCTACCTTATTCAACTCTTGGACACCTCATAACCAACTAACTATATTCGAACCCCCAACCTAGACCTCCTAGGTATTTATTTATACTAATATATTGTCTTATATCCATTACAATCCTTATCAAAAACCCTAACCCTATTATGGTTAGGCTTGTCTTCCTGCACGCCACATTTCTTTTCCTCTTGAATGCTTCTTTTCCTTGTTTTTTTGCATGTTGCTTTCTTTCCATCTGTTGTGAACTCTCCAAAATTAGGTTTTCCTTTCCAAAATTAGGTCCTTTCCCAAAATAGATATGTTCTCCAAAATTAGGTCTGTGCCCACAATAGCCTTCCTTCTCAAAATAGGCATGCACCCAACACCACTCATGGAAGAAAAGAAGCAGTATGGATACAACGACTTTGTTAAGGGATTAGGTTTGAAAAGAGAGATATGAAGATAAATTGTGACATTCAAAGCACAATATTTCTGGAAAAGAGACCAGCTTATCATTCCAAGACTAAGCATGTTGATGTAAAATACCATTTCGTGAGATACATGGTGGAAAGAAACAAGGTGTTTTTGGAGAAAGTAGACACATTGGAAAACATAGTAGACTCTTTGACCAAGTCTGTGAGTGTTGTGAAGTTCTAGTGGTGCATAGATGCAATGGGCATTGTTGCCCTGGGTTTGTGAACAAAAGTTCAAGAAACTCCTACTGCAACAAAGAAGACAACAAGTGGGAGAATGTTTGGTTGCTATATTCTTTGTAGTGAAAGTCAAATTTTGAGGGGGATCAGATAGAAAAAGTTGAATTCGAAGTAATCAACAATAATTCGAAGAGGTCAGCCAACAAGAGGTCGAGAGGAGGTTGTGTGGAAACCGACTAAATACCAAATGAAGGTCTATTGATAGTCGACTAGTAATCTGACTTGGTAGTCGACTATAACATAATCTAGAGATTCACAAGATTTGTATCCAATGATATGTGTGGATATGTAACCATTTTTGGGCACCTTTATTTAGGGTTTTTCCTACTGTAAATCCTATAAATAAGGCATGTTGTAAGGTTGCAAAAACTAATCTTTATATCAATCATTATAGAGGTCGATGGTCATGTAGATGTAAGCTTAATTGGCTACACGATTGTTCAACAAGAAGGTATGATGCCAATTGTGTCTTAGGTGTGGGCCAATGTTATGCATGTAACTTTATTCTAAATGAATAAGACAACAAGAGAGAAAGACACTCAAGGAATGTTGGTTTTCCCATTTAGGTTTGCAGGGTAAAATCTTTGTGTATTGTGTATTTGATCTGTCATTTGATTTATAGCTTAAATATTTTTTCCTCTCTTCTGTTAGGTTTAGCATGGAAGTATAAATTTTCTAACAAAAGAGAGTGATCTTGTTATATCCCTAATGGTTGTATCTAAATTCTTGTTACAACAACTTAATTTCTTGGAAATACAAGACGCCCTTAGGGCACAAGATAACTTAAACCATGTATAATTAAATTCCAAACTTGAAATTCAATATCCTTGAAATCATGTTTACCAATGCACAATATTCAATCTCCAATGAAAAAAATATTAGTTCCTTATCTATTGGGTTATGGAGTCCCTTGTTTATGAGCTATGGTTTATCACTCCTCTAGGGGTGTAAGACGTTTTACTCCCTAGAGTAAACAAATCTTAGCAAGGTAAATCTACAATGGTGTAAGTCTTTTTACTCCTTGTAGAAACCTTTTAAATAGCCTTTTCAATGACAATAAAAGAGAGATCCTTGATACAGGGTGTATTCCTTTATACTCCTCCAAGGGTTTGAAAACATAACCTTGAAATCAATAAGAAACACATACAGTTGCAGAAATTCCTTACCTAATCCAAGAGATAGCATGAAAAGCCCTTAATTATCAAGATGTTCCACCACAATTGCCAAGAAGAATCATGCAAGATAATTTGCTAGCCTTATTCCACCAATAGACATGTAAAAGCATCCATTGTTACCAAAGACAAGAGAAAGATAATTTCCCAAGTAGGGTGAAAATTTCAGCCAAGAGCTTATGTAATTCTCAAGTGAGTTGTGTCTAAAATGAAAGTGAGTTGACCTCTATTTATATGAGGTCATCTAAAACCACTTTGTCCACATAAGAGAGTCAACAACAAATCAAAAGAGGGTGGATCCCCTTTATTTTCCTTTACAATTTGCAAAAAATAAATTACATAAAGTAAATCCCTTAGAAGGGTGACATCATTCCCTAAAAGGGTGACGCTATGCCCAAAACTTGAGACGTTGAGCTTCTAGATGAAATTCGTTGGGCCTCCAAAGGCCATGTTTCCATCTCTTATGCTCTAGAGTGTCATGATATGTATCTTCCTTATTCAAACCACATCACATCTCTTCTGGAACCATCAAGCCCATCAAAACCCTAGCCTCCAAGTGATGTCAATGGCTTAGGGAGTGATGTCTTAGGCCTCTAAAGGATAGCATCCAAGTGAAAGGGGATATGATATCATCATCTAGTGTTTTCCAAGTGCCTCCAAAGGTAACGTCTATCATCTCAAGTGTACAATGACTATGTGGTCCTCTGCCCATCTTGTGGGGTATGGCATCCATCCTTGGGGTTTTCAACCCACCATGAAGGTAAAAATGGAACAGTTCCTTCATGGAATAGATTACACCTGAAAATGTCTTGCAAAGAAAAACAAGTACACCCTCCAAGGGTCCACAAGTCACATGTATCATACCAAGTAAGCCACATTTAATAAAAGAACCAACCAAACCTGTGCATTAAATTCCCCCTTTTCAAACTAAAAAAATGCTTAAAGACCTCATACAATTTTCCAAATTTAGGTATGGGAGGGTTGTCATGGTGCCCTATTGGGTAGATTAATCCCCCAAGTCAAGGAGTGTTTCCCAAGAAGACCCTCTCTAAGTCATGTAGTGAATATGAGGTGGATGGGGGTGTGACTTTTGGGCATGGGGTTATTGACATATCAAGGGCTCATATTATCTCATTTATGGGTTCCTTTGTAGAGGGTGTGTTGCATCCTCGTTTGCAATGCAACATTTTTCCAAACCCTTTTATTTACCATTAATTTATTATTGCCTAAAACATTGAGTGATATGTGAAATGGAAAGAAAGGAGCACCGTAATTTCAATTGGAGATAAGAACACATTGAGTTCCATGTACAAGGAAAGTAAAGGACACTGCAAATGCATTCCCTCAACAAGGAGGACATTTATTAATTATGTGTTTTCCTTTTTTTAAGGTCCTTCAATTTTTCATAGAGAGGAGTTTCATTGCTCTCAGGACCTTAGGGTGAGAATATAGAGGATAATTTGGATTTTATGTCTTTCCAGCTACAACACCTCTAGGCCTTTAGCCCCTTCTTCCCATGAAATGAGATTCAAGCCCTTCTTGGGGTCAATAAGCCTGAAAACCCAAAAGAAGAAGAAATAGAGGGGAAGAAGCATGGAATGTGGTAAATATGGATGGGAATGGTACGATGAAACTTCAAGGAGACCCCCTAGTAACAATATTTTTCCCAAGGGTGACCCACTTACTAGGAAACCATGTCAACCATCAAGGTGAAATGAGGAAAAAGGGATAATTTTAAAGAAAAAGTTTCATAATCAAGAAATGAATCTTTGCAACATGCTCAAGTGTTTTCCCCATATGGGGTGCCTTCTAGTTCGCTTGATCACATAGGTGGTACAAATGACAAGAATCTCCACCCTCTTCGATAGATGGCACCAATATGTCCTTCATGGCATGACTCTAACTCTTTAGGTGATGGCCATCACTTCCCTCCCGGTCACGTCGAAGAGGTATTGCACGCCAGAGTTTTTGTGGGCATTCAAGTTTCAACGTTGATTATGGATGGCCTCATTACAACCTCACTCCTGCATGATATCCATGGAGGCTCACTGAATCTTTAGTTCAGACTTGATAATGGCTCTGGTCCTTGCACGAGAGACTAACCCTTACAGTGTCATGATGAAGAGACTCCCTCTTCAAATCATCAGTACCCATCTTTCGGAGACAGGTTGATGGTCCATTTGGGACATAAATGGTTAGCCTAGGTTGCAAATCTTTGAAGTCCTGAACCTGATATGCTTTAAGCCTCCTTCTCTCCTCCTTCACTATCGTTTTTCCCTTACCCTCTCTGAAGTTAACCCTTATCTTTTCCCTGTCGGATTTTCCATGGATCCTTGAGGAATATTACCCTCGTGTCCTTCCTATGCCCATACCCCATGTCTCCCCTCTGCTCAACCAACTCGGGTTGTGAAGGAAACAGTGGAAGCGGTCGAAATGTATGCATAGTTTGTCTCAGATCCAGACAAAGGGAAAATGACCAAGCTGGAAAAGGAGGTTCAACAACTGCGAGAGTTCCATTATGACAAGGAGGTCAAAGCTCAAATTGGAAATTTGATTCCGTACTTGGGTTTCTCTCGCTCTCCTAATTCAAAAATTTTCCAGACCCTTGAATTATATTAGCAAACCAAGACCTTGTTTTTCCTCGGTATGTTCCCCAAGGAGAAAGATTTCATACAACTGAAAGTAAGAGAGGAGGCTCTGAAAATTCAAACTACATTTGTAGTTGAAGTTGTCACTTGGTTAGATAATTAACATGGAGGAAATTTCATCCCCCATTTGTGAAACTATGCTAAGGCCGAAGGTTCCAAGGCTCCTCCTAGCTATGAGGTGGTGGACCTTATGGGCTCCTAGGTTCCAAATGTCAAGTGATTTTTGGTTTTGTTTTCCTTCTTGCATTTTTTTTCTGTCTAGGCTTTTAGTTTTCAACTATCAATATAGACATATAAATCCTATGAGACAACTTTGTTTAAAACAACCTAAGGCATGGTTTCCCCACTAACGCAGGTACTATTTTTTTTTTTTTTTTCCTCAAGGCCCAAAGATTGTCTTGGTCTTTGGGTAGCTACATCTTCTATACATTTCTATGTAATCTCTGTTAATATGAATATAGTCTTTTATTTACAAAAACAAACATGCTCAAATGATTCAATTATAAAAATGCCACTCACCATGAGACCAGACTTGTTACCTCATGAAGAAAGACCTACTTTCCTATGTGGGTCAAGTTGTTGTGTTGGACATTGTTTTTGTTGATCATAGGTGATATGTGGTGAGAGGAGGGGCTCTTCCTGCTCGTCTAGCTCTCGACACTCCATGTATTCAACTGTGAGCCTCGAGAAATCATCTCCTTAGTTACCCCTAGCCTGGGTAGTAACAAGACCTACCTTCAAATATGTGAGCATTGTGATCTAACCAAATTCCCCATGTAGTGATCAATGGGAGAGATTTAAAAATTTTAACAACAAGGTTTCTACACCACATGTTCAGACCTTCATCTATATAATTGTCCCCCAAACTTCCTTTAAACTACTAAGAGCTTCCAATTCTTTCAAATTTTTTTTCTTTAACAAGAAGAGGGAGAAGAATTTGATTATAAAAAAGAGGGCCATAGGCCATGAAAATAATACATTAGTTCATATTTTGTTTATATTCTTAACAAAATAATACATTAGAGTATCCAGAATACTCTAATGTATTATTTAGAGTGCATTTAGAGTATTTAGGATACATACACTCTATAAAAGATATCTAAAATCTTTATGCAAAAATTATACATTTAACAAAATTTGAATACTATTATGCTAAGGGTACCATCAATCATTTCTCGGGGTTGGATCATTCAAGTCGAACTAGATAGGGGTTGCTAGTGTGGAAGAAGCCACCTCTAAATATCTAGAACTCACTTCTTGTTGTGGTTTTCCTTGAAAGTCTTTCAATTGAAGCCTAAGTGCATTGCACTCAACCTACAACTGCTTGATTCCTTGTCTTCGAGCCATTGATTCCTCCATGAATGTAGTGAGCTAAGAAGAAAGGTCATTGTACCAGATTTGCATGTCAAGAATTGGATTTCATGAGTCTTCCAACTCTACTTCCAGTTGTGCCATTTGATTATACCGTTGGGAATTTTGTGACGCCATTGACAGATATTGGAAATTTTGGAATTGTAAATGAGGAATAGAGGAGCAATGGAAGGATCCTGAATGACCACAAACTTCCTAGAGCGAGAGTGAAGAACAAATCGAGCCAAGCGATGAATGTAACAAGAATGAAACATGAGTCAAGACATCATCTCATCATCATTCTCCTTAGTGATTAAATTTACACACCATGTATTTGTCCTTAAGTCGATAGCTCCACCTTCTGCAATCATCATTGCGAATATGGTCATTGAGGATTCAGAATGAATCAACTCTTCATACAAGGGGGAAGTGATGGTATAAATGAGGAATGGTTCGATCAAGGCACAAAGGATTTAAAAGGATGTTAAGGAGGTGCATGTCTACCACATGCCCAAGAGGCGGCATTGATGAGACTCTTGCTTGTGACATGGAATGGTGGGACGTGGTTCCAAATTTAAGGCGATTTATTAAGTGGGGGGGGGATATCCCTTATGTCTCTTCTTCAAGGTTCACTCGATAGTCAGAGTGGAATTCATGTCCATTTTAGGACTTATAATCCATTTATTTATTTTTATAGTGAGCAGAAGGAAAAACTTGATGCTTATCATGGAATAATCGAGTTTTTGAGAATAAAGTTTTCTCTAATATAACCCTCCACCCCCAACCTCATATGAGGGTGAGGGTAGGGTGGGGGTAGGGGTTTATATTAGAGAAAACTTAATAAATATTTCTCTAATATAACAGCCCACCCCCACTTTCACCCTCATATGAGGGTGGGGGTGGGGGGTTATATTAGAGAAAAAAATATTCTCACCCTCATATGAGGGTGGGGGTGGGTTGTTATATTAGAGAAAACTTTATTAAGTTTTCTCTAATATTACCCCCCACCCCCACCATCACCCTCATATGAGAGTGGGGGTATAAATTTTTCTCTAATATAACACCCCACCCCCACCCTCACCCTCACCCTCATATGAGGGTGGGGGTTTAATTTTTTCTCTAAGATAACCCCCCACCCCCACCACCCTCATATGAGGGTGGGGGTATAATTTTTTCTCTAATATATCCCCCCACCCCTTTATGAGGGTGGGGGTATAAAGTTTTCTCTAATATAACCCCCCACCCCCACCATCATATGAGGGTGGGGGTGGGGGTATAAAGTTTTCTCTAATATAACCCCCCACCCCCACCCTCATATGAGGATGAGGGTGAGGGTGGGGGTGGAGGGTAATATTAGAGAAAATTTTATATGAGGGTGAGGGTGAGGGTGAGGGTGAGGGTGGGCGTGGGGGGAATAATAGAGAAAACATAATACCCTAATAATCCCATTAATTATAAGTTTCCCTTCTGGTTGTTGGGTGGGATAACTTTATATGAGGGTGGGGGTGGGTGGAATAATAGAGAAAACATAATACCCTAATAATAACATTAAATATAAGTGTCCCTTCTAGTTTTTGGGTGGGTTGGTTAGCCTTCATGTTAGTTTCTTTATTATTTTCTCTCAAGACGTGGAAGAATTCGATGGTCCCGATATTCTTGATTCCAGAGTGAATTCTGGTTATTATGGATCGAAGGAGGAGATTCTTCGGGAAATTTTTATTCCTTGCATATGAAACGATAAGTTTAGAGTCTCCAATCACTCTAAGATGTTGAATGACTATGTTCTTGGCCAAGTTCAGACCCTAGAGAAGTGCATAGGCTTCTTCTTGGTTATTTTTTAAATGACTTAAGCTCCATGTGAAAACAATGTCATGTTGTCCTCCTAGGCTAAGTAACACCCCTCCCACACCTGCCAACTCATTTAATGATTGAAGGACATGAGGGTGGGCTTTGATCCACTTATGTGTGCATGGGTCACGATAAAATTTAATATAATATCTATGGGTGTAACCAAATGTTAGACCACTACCTAAAGGTGCCCCCATGTCTTCAGGTTGGGCCTCATGGGAATTAAACCTTGCCTAACAGTGAAAAACTCCCTTCTTTCCACCATTGGATCCAACCCCTTTGGCATTTAAAATTGAAGGATGTGAGGGTGGGCTTTGATCCACTTATGTGTTCATTGTTCATGATATTATATAATATAGTATCTTTGGGTGCAACCACATGTTCGACCACTACCTCAAGGTGTCCCCATGGCTCTGGGTTAAGCAACCCTCATTGGAATTGAACCTTTCCCAATGGTGAAAAACTCCTCGCTTTCCACCATTGTATCCAATCCCTTTGGGCTCAATTCTTTCAAAACTTGGCCAGTGAAGGAACAAAAGATTAAAAGATGCATAATGGTTTATTTATTTCCCTTGCAAAGAATAGACCAACTAGGTCATTGTTTATGTCTATTATGTAGCACATCCCAAGAAAGTGCCTTATTAATAAGAGACAACCACATAAATATACGATTTTTGAATGGACATTTGAACTTCCATATGCTTTTCCACCACCAAATAACATCCCCCATCCCTTCCAAAGCACATAAAGCTTGATATCTCTCTTTGGGAATGGAAAACTTCCCTCTAGTAGGATTTTTTGTCCAAATGAGTTCATCCTCATCTTCTTTAATTCTCACATGAGATGTTTTTAGAGAAGTAATATAGTTCTCCTAGTCATTTGCCACTTTATCTTCTAGCACAATCGAAGCAGTTGAATTACATTCTTCTCTCCATATAGTTATTATATTTAGGCATTCAACCTGATTTAGAAAAAAACATAATATTCCTGTGAAGCGATAAAACAACATGTAACCTTCCCCATTGTTAACCAAATGTTTTTACCAGCCCTCACTCTCATCCCATTCCCAATCATCCATACAAGCCACTAACCTATTAATGGAAAAGATACAACTATCGTCTTCTACATTATAAAAACATTTAACCATTTTTATTTGAATTCATATCTTCTAAAAAGTCAAACTCCATATATTTTTGGACTATTTGTTAATAATAAAAATTATTATATAAACAACAACATATTTTAATACCAATAATTTTAGACATTGGTAATCTTAGTTAAATTATTCTAAAACAAAATATAACTTTATAGAATAAATACATAATTAGTCTTTTTATAAGAAAAATCATTACTAAAATATTTATTTTAATATCTTATCATTTAACGAGTAAGTAAGAAAATATAAAAAATTTGCCTACCTCTTATTAGTCCCTGCCTTCAGGCAGCAGGGACCATTGTAATCAGTTCAAGTCTTTGTATTAATTTTACACGCAATTCCATGCATTTATTTTCTATATAACCTAAAGTTTAAGTTTTATATTCTATCTAACACTTTTCTTCACCCTATAAAATAGGTACCAAGCACCTTTTTAACAAATCATAAATTTTGAGGTCTTATTTGGCCTCTTTTCAATACAACGGGGAACTAAACTTAGGAAATGAAGTCTATATATATCACATATTGTGACCAGATGGATTAATGTTGGCTTCAACTTAAGCATTAATCTTGAACATTAAATGTTACATCATTCTTGAATATATCTAGCATTCATCATTCAAGTTCATCATTCAATATGGGAATGGTTCTGAAGGTTTTTGCATGCCATTTTGTTTCCCTTTGATACTCTTGCCACGAGCCCATCCCTACCATAACCCCATCCCTGCCTATGCTATAAATGTCCTGTGCTTCCCTTGCCACGACTCGCCTTTGCTAGGAGTGTCCTTTTCTTGATGATACTAGCACTATCCATTTCTACATCTCTTCTGGTTGTCCTTTTCTTGATGATATTGCACACAAATGTTGGTTTCTGGTTTTCCTTTTATTGATGATACTGCACGCAAACGTTGGTCTTATCTTGATGATACTGCACACAAATGTTGGTCTTAGGCAATGCGTGAAATGTATGGGTTGCTGGTACACCAAGGGATTTGTTTTTGTCAGTTGATGCCTTCACCCTCATGTGTCTGGTGAGATAAATTTTGAATCTATTGTTTAAGAGATAAATTTTGAATCTATTGTTTAAGTTATAATATTGCAAATATATATCATTTGATTCCTGCATAATAGACAAAATATGTTTTAATTCAATGATTCAGAATATGTTTGAATTCGATGATTGAAAAAACTCATGTAAAATATAGTATAGGTATTTTAGGACTTTAAAGGTTGACTTGAGATAGATATTCTAGGCCTATGGTCGAGACATACCTACCTATGCTTCTCTTTCCTTTTTAAGCTAGTGGTCCCTGGATCAAACCTTCACATGCATATTGATCCTATTCCATCCCACCTTTGTTGTCTTCTTGAATGCTACCCTTACTCCTGAGACTTTTAGGCAAAGACCCTTTGCTAAATGTGTGCATCACTATACATACCTTGTAAATTTAAACAAAATTTGCTCAATCTTCACGATATTTTGAAATTCATCCAAATATTTTATCAAAATCATCCTCAAACCTCAAATTCATTAACTACGTCTTTAAAATTCACTTAATTTTCACGATAATTTCTCGTTTAAAAGAAATTCATACAAATTTTTCATCAAAATCATCCTCAAACCTCATCGAAGTCTTTTAAACAGGAATAAAATCACGGACCAGTTTGAATTTAACAAAATACGACTATTGCTTAGTCAAAATTTTCAGTGAAACCGCAACTAAGATTTAATTCGAAACTAAAATGAAGAGAAGGGATGCAGCTGTTGTGGGAAAATTCATGAAAAACGTCTAGCTTACCCCCAAAATTAACGCATACACAAAGATGCAAGAGCATTCTCGACTTCCCCCTTTTCAAAAAATTGCAATAACCATTACTGCAGGGACTTTACTTGGGTTACTTTAACAATGATTTGGTTCATATTTTTCTACTTAACACGTTCGGCGTCAAAATCTATGTGTCAACAAAATTGTTAATTTGATGGGTTTAGTGTGGGGCATTGAGTTCTCGATCTTGGAATGCAAAAGTTGGATTTTGTGTGAAGAATTGATTTTGGTGATGTAATTTTAATGAAATGATTTTTCTTGCTTGCTTTCTTGTCACCTGTGGTTGTGATGCTTAAATGGGTGCTTCTACCCTATCCTATAAGCTTATACACCAATTGTAGATATAGCTTATCCAGCATAACGTGAAATTTTGCAACCTGAGTTTGTTAAACCTTACCAACAAAGCAATGAAATGCACGTAGCAAGAGTTTATTGTTCAATATTTGTTATTTAAAAGCTCACTGTTCAATATTTGTTATTTAATGTAGCTGGCTCTTCAATGTTATATTTTTTATTTAATGTAGTTGGCTCTTCAATATTCTTTATAACATATGCAAGCAATCAATGTGTTTAACGCACAATTAAATTGAATAATTAAAAATTACCAATATTAAAAATACCATTATTAAATTGAAAAAATTGATCTTTCGGGAACTTTCATTAGCACTGTTTCACACATCCCAGTCCAAATTCAAAAATGACAAAGAAATAACTTTCATGGGTTGTGTGTGTGTTTTGAGAGGACTGTGGGACATGAATCAATGAACTAACAAAAAGAAGAAATATTGCCATGAATTAGGAAAATAACAAAAAGAAAGAAATATTTCCATTTGCATGGATCTCCCAACTTTCCTAGAAATAGAGAGCCTTGTCATAGGATTGACACTCACAAACATTGTTGATATAATTGTGTTTTAAGCACACCGTTGAAGAATGGGCCAAAGACAGGTGAATATGGGCAGGTTGCTCAAAATGTTGGGCCTTCTTCTACTCTCGTTCCTGCTTAATGTAGCGGCAACTAAAGATGCCATTGAATGTACTTACGTAAAGACGTGTGCTCAGTGTGGAGTGTTTGGATTCTGCATTGAAGATAATTCGCGTGGATTAAAGAGGTACTACTACTGTCCCAATAACTATTATCGTGGTTGTACTGTCATAAAGACTTGTGCTAAGTTTTCGAGGGATTGCATCTATAGTGAATATTCATGTCAATCAAATGACTACTGCCTCTGTTGTTCTTCGCTTTCTTAATATTATTATTATTATTATGGTTATCATTCTGAATTGTGTGTCCTCCTTCAATAAATAAATGGGCATACGACCTTGACATTCAAATCTCTGACAGCCTCGAGTTTGGGCATAAGACCCTAACATTCAAAGCTATGACCGCCTCGAGTTTGTTTACTTTGATGCAAAATAATTGATTAAAAGTGTCATTCAAAGCTCTAACAGCCTCGAGTTTGGGCATACAACCTTGACATTCAAAGCTCCGACCACCTTGAATTTGTTTACTTTGATGCAAAATAATTGATTAAAAGAAGTAGTAGTTGTCTAAGACTAATCTAACATCAATAATCTTCGGCTGGAGATGTTCAAATTATTCTTTACATCGTATCGTAGTTTTGGTTGTACATCGTAGTTTTGGATGGCACTGCTTTTCAATTATCAATACAAAAATCATTCAAGTGGTCTTACACAAAACAAGGATTCCGATGATTTTAAGGATGGAAATTTATTTTTAAATGTAGAAACCTTGGTGAATATTACTAATCCTTCATATGCCAACTATAAATGTTTGGTGACATTTTTGTAACAATATTCAAATTTCTAATGATTTTATATAGTTTGTATAAAAATTTTGCAATTTTTAAGTTAAAATAATTTTATCCTATAGAACTTGGGCGAATCATTTTTAGAATAACGAATCTTTTTTGGGGGAAAAGTATGGAAAATTATCCCATGAGCAAAATTTAGCCCCTAAAATCATCCCTGTGGACCGCCATGATTTTGCATGGGAGAATGACGTGGTGCCAAAGGCAAGAATATAACATGGTTGCAATCTGCACAAGCATTAATCAATCAGAAAATTCATGGCTCACAATGGCTACTTATAAATTAATGATGAATCGGATCAGTCCTATCAATCCAATCTAATTACTCAAAATGCAATAACTACACGATTTATTTTCAAAGTCTTCCTGGATTTCTTTTTCTGCCTTCTTCCCTTCTGGGCAGGGACTTGTTTCTCTGCAACTCGTCTTGTTATGATTAAAGTGACTCTTAAGTGGAATTGAAAGCTCTAGATATGTTTCAATGTTCCACCTTTTTTTTCATAAATTCAAATTTCGAGAATCGATTTCTGCAGTTTTACTTTATCATAATGATTTTTTTTAATCGTCGAAAGGGACAATCTACCATCTCGAATTGTCCAACCAATTTTTGGGGGGTTCAATAAATTATTTCCTCAATATTAAATACATCATCTCTAGTTAACTAGAGACATGATTGTTATCTATAAACATTATTTTTTGTTAATTATAAACATGATTGTTATTTTATATTAACTATAAATATGATCGTTATTATTTTATATTAGTTGTGAAGTTTGATTTGCGATACGATATAAGTTTCAATATAATATGATCTTTATGTCAATGTAGATCTCCACGTAGGTTACTAGTAACCCTCCTACTAACTAATGTTTGATTTTTTTGGATTAATATCTATACTCAATGGCCCCCTCTTCTTCCATATGACATGTTGTGTATGTGTGATAATAAATATGAATATAAACATTCGGATATATCATGTTTGGTATTTTGAAATAGTTTCTATGACTTTAAAATCTCCTCTCCTCTTGTGTGTTATCCCAAATTGGTCGTGAGGTCTACTCTGTGATAATATATAAGTCGCAATATACGATCATCCTTATACCAATGAGGGTTTTCTAGAGGCAATGGCCCTCTAACTAACATAATGGTGGATTTCTTGCAGAATAAATATATGTGATTGCTTGGGCTCCCCCTCCTCCTCAATGGAATGCGTTGTGTGGGTACAAATGATAAATAATTGAATATGTCATGTTCATGTCGTGAAATATTTTTTATAACATTAAAATCTCTTTTTTCGTGTGTGTTATTCCACATTGGTTACAAGGTCCACTCCTAGAAAACATATAAATCCAAACATACCATAATCTTTATGCCAATACAAATGTCTACAAAGGGAGTGTCCCGCCTAGTAACATAAGTATTATGTGGGTTTCTGCGCACATGTCTATGTGATAATACATAGCGAATAATAAACATGATATAAATAGATGGATATGCCATGTTTGGTGTCTTGGAATATTTTTTGTGAATTTAAAAACTCCTCTCTTTTTGTGTTATCCCACATTGGTGTTGAGGTCTAGTCCATGACCACATATAAGGCCCAACATACCATGATTTTTACACTAATGGGGGTTTCCATAGAGGTAATGACCATGTTAATAACATAATGGTTGATTGGTCATATGATGAATATAAATGTTTGCTCAATCTTCCCCTCCTAATAAGAATGATAATAAACACTTAGACATATTGTGTTTGCCACCTTGGAATTTCGCAACATTAAAATATTATATCCTCTTGTATGATATCCCACATTAGTTGTGAGGCCATTCCATGACAACATATAACTCCCAACATACTATAATAATTATTCCAAATAGTATTTCCAAAGAGGTAGTGGCCCTCCTAATAGAAGAGTATTTTTTAAGGATTCAAATATTATACCTATGTATAATACTCTAGGTGATTATTTCAATTTTAAAATGATACATATAGATATGTAGGTGAATATTCAATAAAAAACATATAATTTTCCATAAAACCTATATTTTTGTGGCAAATATTATCAATTTAATCATATTTATGTAAAAAATAGGCAAAATTTTAACCAAATTAGTGAATATTTATTCCAAAAATGGCCAAAAATAGACAATTGGCAAGATTTTGCCCCTAAAAAATACCCTTCTTAATAGCATAATGATTAATTTGTGTCAACCATTAATATTCTTTCTAGAGTAGGCCTCCATACCTTTTTTGACTAATCTGGTGGCCCTAATGTCTCCTTGGCATACAACATTTCCTTCCATCATATTGGACCTTGGATTTCTCACACAATAACTTTGTGGAGCACTGCCTTGAGATTATTAAGTTTGTCATACTACCACTTTGACTTATGTTAATGGGCCTTTGATGGAAGGTATCTAATTTATTCACATTAGCATTTTGAGAGGATATGAGGTGTTGGGTTGGGGATGGATATTGTAATGCTCCCCTCTACAATGTGTTCTCTTTAGTCCTTTTGACAAATGGGCTCCAAAGACAAGGGGACTTGGACATATAGCTATTAAAATAAGGGTTGCAACCCTTGTGTTTTTGTAGAGTGTAAACAAGAATAAGGGAGTAGATATTATGTCTTTGGAGTCCTATAGTAGGAGGCAAGACAATAGTCTTTTCAACTAACCTTTGTGACTGGGAAACCCCAAAACATGCTTGGGATTGGCCTTCATGACTTACCTACCCTCAATTGTCCTATATACTCCTCCATGTGTCATTTATATGCACTATTCTCACAACATTAAGAACACCACATGGAAGCATGCACGCAATGCAACACGTAATGGTGTTTCCCATTTCATTGGATACTAAAATGAACTTTCCCATAAGTTATTTGTTGTCTTATAAATCACTAAAAATCAATTCTCTTATTTCACTATAACAAACATTCATGTCTTAAATCCTAGTCTACAAAAGCATTAAGAGCTTTGTATTTGAGAATAAAAGAATATCTCTGAAAAGACAAGGGCTACAAACCACACATGGAGGTAGTGGGGAACTTTTGTATATGGCATAAAGCTACAAGCTTACTTTCCGATAAATTTCAATACTTTTTATTGTTATTAGAGAAATACCCTACACTAGGTCCCTCCTGCTTTTGAACAAGACGAGTTTGGTTCTACATTTGGCATCCATGTCTCTTCTTCCTCCTTCAAATTCTCCAACACAATTTCTTTGATCTAAGTGATCATCTAGAGTCATCTCATAAATTGTTACGATATTGACAATTTTTGTAGTTTTTGAGCTATGAACTTCAGGCGCTTTTTTTAGGGCATGCCCATGTGTTTTTCAATGTTTTGATACCCAATGGTCAAGTATTTGGCTTAGTTTCAAAATATATTTCTAATGCACTAAAGAGGACCTAAACCAAATCAATAAGTGAAAAGTTATGGCGTTTGAGTGTGCAAGTTTCAAATACTCCACATAGTTTTAATCCAGAAGATTTTCCAGTAGTTATGGTGTTGACAAGACTCCTTTTCTTTCTAATAACTCAACATGTACAACCTCCCTAACTTCATGTTAGAGTTAGAATTCTTGCATCTTAGATTTTTTTTACTTCTTACTAAGGATTTTTTAAAGGTTTTATGATATTATTATTAAATGTAATTTCAATGTATTTTTACTAGTTTTATGCAAATGATGATTGTAGCAAACACATTTCTTCTCAAATATATTTCCCATCATTCCAACCATAGTATTCATACATTGTTTATATATATAATCTTTTATTTCATTGTCGATACGGTCCAAATTCTGTCAAAATTCTATGTTCCGCTATAAACTCCATATCCATTTTAGATGTCCTTCTCATCATGGAATGTTTTTGTAACATATGAACTTGATTAAATCATATGGAATTTCTTGTTGATTTTTTTTTTTTTTTTTTCCTTCATGGGTTGGTTTGGATTTCAAAAATGTTAAAAGGAAAGCGGGTAAACAAGTAGCTAATAACATCATGGTGTGACCTTTATGCAGTGTATATTGTGTTTGGGTGGTTTAGAAAAAAAGAGCTAAAAAGTGGTAGAAATGGATCACACATATCCCTAGATACCCTAGGAACATGACCCTACATGTAAAGTGAATGTTCACTAATATGAGAGGAAGAGAATGGTAATTCATTATAAACTTGATGTGGGGGTGGTGCTTTTCGTTGATAATTAATTAATTTAATGTTAAAATGAATATTGTTTGTTGACCAAAGTATGGAAGTCGATATGACTTTGTGCTCAAAAAGGAAATTTCGCTTAATCTTAACCGCTCTGGCTTAAGGTAAGGTTTTTTGTTTATTAAACTTTTCAGTCAATAATTAATTATTTAGGTTTTATGTTTAATAAAAATTTTCAATGTTAATAATTGTTTTGTTTAGGTTTTTTAATAATAATAAAAAATTAAAAGTTTATTATTATTATTATAATATTTTATATATGTATGGAGAGTTTTATTTTGAGTAAGGGATTAAGTTTAATTAAATATATATTTTTTAAGATATAGGGGAAGTCGAAATTATTTGGGTGAGACCTAGGTTCAAATTTGAATGGCTACCACTATAAATCTCAGGCTAGTGCCAACAACTCGCAAGCCATCGCTTTGCAGGAAACTTATGACTTGGCAAAGATCGAGACGTCCAGAGACACACTCACAAGGAGGGTCCCACTCATGGGGGTACCGATCCTTCTAGCCTTATCACAACGGGCCAATGTCTCATCAGGGATCTAAACCTAGTTGGGGAGAGTGCAGACCTACCTCCCAACCATCTCGTCAAACCAACTCAACTTGTTACTAAATGTTACCAGAAAATATATGATCTTATTGGAGGTAGCCTTAGTGAAGACTTTTAAGGGATATTGGCTTTCTTGCGGATACTATCTAGGTTGAAACCACTTTTTGGTTATAAAATTACTTATGATTGCTAAGATCTCATCTTCCTCAAACATAAGGAAATTGGTTAATGATCCTAGTCATAAAGACATTTAATATGAGTGAGAGTCTACTCCCTTATAAACCACTCACAAATTATTTCAAGTGATTTTTCTTGAAAAATGAAGATGAATCAACTTGGATTCACATATAGTAGCCAATAATAATTGTCTTGGTTTTACCACTTTCAATATATATGTATATAATAAATGTTTAAACATTAGATTGGAGAATCCCTTACTTCAAAATTTATTATATGTGACGAAGGTAAATGACGTTGGGATATGAAAGGTAACACAGTGGGAACCACATGCGGCCACCCAATACGAAATGAGTAGAAAGGTCAATATTAATTAGTGGTACATTGCCGTATCTTTGAGGGCCATGCTTGCCCCTTAGTACATTGTATTTTCCTTCTTTTTGAAAAAAGTTGGTAAGAGCGTGAATGTGTATTAATAATTATATATAATTGTGAATATATATATATATATATATATATATATATATATATA
>SNQJ01S0010807.1:96921-115313 GCA_010110895.2 Picea sitchensis | reverse complement strand
ACAATTGATTGCCAAACTTGAAATCCTTGTGCCTGTATATATGCCTTCATCCTTATGCTCCAAAAAACATACTTCTATCCATCAAACTGTGGTATTCCATTTTTATATGATTTGGTACTCTCCATGATCTACCTTTCAGTGCTTAAACTGATTTCTGAAGGAACCTACTCTGATACCAATTGTTTGATTACTGAGAGGGGGGGCTGAATCAGTAATAAAGTAATTATAATCCTTTTTATTCAAATGTTATATCAATGTAGAATTATTATCCAATAATGAACAATAATAAATAAACAATCACACACATACACAGTACACCAGTATTTTACGTGGAAACCCAAATCGGGAGAAAACAACAAAATGCTTTTTCTTATATGTCTTGAAGAATTACATTCATTGGAAGCACCAACTTCCTTTGTTTTCTAGCTGCAACTGGAAGGAGGCTCCAACCCCCAAGTTTCTCAGGCTACAACCTGAGGGAATATCCAACTCCCCAAATCTCTGGCTACAACCAGAAGGAGGCTACAACCCCCAATGTTCTCCGGCTACAACCACCTGTCCTTGCCCCGTCCTGCCACCCTAAAGTAGAAGTAGAATGATGGAACCACTGCCACACTATCACTGTGAGATATACCGTTGTAAACCTGTACCAATAAATCTGAACCATGCATCAACCATGCATCGACCTATAATCAACCTGTACCATAAACAAGTGCATCAACCATGCACCAACCTGTAATCAACCTCTACCATAAACGAGTGCATCAACCATGCACCAACCTGTAATCAACCTGTACCATAAAAAAGTGTATCCAACCATGTACCAAATATGTTCCAATCATGTGTCAACTACTCATCAACTATTAATCATCAATATGTACCAGCATCATCAACTATACACTTCATGTATGTGTCGACTCATCAACTACTTGTCTCAACCATGTACTCAACATGTGCCAGAACCAAAATCCCTCATCAATTTTATCATCCAAATATGATTTGTAGCTCTGTAATAGACTTGGTGTATATGATCACATTCCTACAAACCTTCCCTAACTTTAAAAACAAGAGACTGGCATTTTCATCAAACTTTTCTTTAGTTTCACATGCCTAGTTTTGGATTAGTCAACAACCCTAACTTGAAGTAATCATAACATTGAACCTGTAATGTATAAAGATATGAAACTGATATACAATTTTCTTCAGTGTGTTTTGTGCAATTCCTCCAAGTGGCACTACTTGGAACCTCTCAGAAAAGGAGTTATAGAGAAAATGGCATACCTTGTTGAATTCTGGCTTATTCTAGAGAGCGACCTTGTAGAGCGTTCCCCGCACAAAATATTTGATGAAATGATATAAAACTATTACACAGAATACTATAGATGGTACCCTAACCAAAACATTTTGTCTCACAGAATTTGGATCTGTTATGAAGAAGTTATGACATTTTTACCTGAAAAACCTGATTTTGACTAGTTTCAGGACTGGCCACAAACCCTATTTTCCACAGAGTGTAACTCCCAAAATACAATGAAGCACAATCTGAATCTTTAACCACCAATACTTGGATATGTTTTCTCACTTTCATATCAATTTCAAGGTCTGAATCATTATATAAAAATGGTTATAGCAAAAATGGTGAGATGACCTGAAAATAACATACCTTAGAAAGCACCATCAA
The DNA here is from genome assembly GCA_010110895.2 of Picea sitchensis. Taxonomy (NCBI): domain Eukaryota; kingdom Viridiplantae; phylum Streptophyta; class Pinopsida; order Pinales; family Pinaceae; genus Picea; species Picea sitchensis. Next base: position 113,632 of record SNQJ01S0010807.1, on the reverse strand, counting down.
AAGAATTTATCCTTCCTTGCATTTTGGCCTTCCTTTCTTCACTTTCCTCATAATTTTGGCTTAGATATCATTTTTATACCTCAGAAACCTATATATATTCAATATTATCAACTGTGTTTCAAATGAGATAGCCTTACCTCTTATTTATACTCTCCAAGTAGCTTCCTTAAAAACATCTTCTAGGTCACTTGGCCCCACTTTCCTTATTTTAGGGTTGGGTCCACTTATAATTTCTCCATTAAAATTATTTTTGAAATAATTTATTTTGTATTCACTTTGAAATATAATACACTCATGACTTCACTTTATTATTTACCTTTTAAAATCTCTTAAACCACTTTGATTACTTTGACCTTTTGGGGCTTCTAGATGACATATGAGGGTCCTCCAACTTCGTAAGGCCATAAATATCAAACCGTGAGGAGTTATGTGATGTTCTGCATACCACCGGAAATGGCATGACAAGAACTATCCATCTAGGATATTTTCCCTGACAAATTCACTTTTCTTCATCTCATTATTCCACAATTAAGCATGGGTTCTCTTACTCCACAAAGCATCTTCCCATGAGGGCTTTGACAATAAGGGGACCACTTTGGATTTCATCCATATTTACATATTATAAACCATGAAAAAACAATAATGAGTCATATTTACATCAAACACTATTGGGTCCATTACCCAAACCTTTGTGCTATAGGTCTTTCTTCAAGGGTTGGCATCAATGACAACCAACCTTAATCAACATCCTTCTTAGGGTTCATTAAACATACTCCAAGGGACTCATCCGAAGGATGAGATTACATTACAAGCATATTTTATCCTCCCCAAGTTTGCGTAAAAATAAAGAGGTACTTGCCACAAATGGTGGGGGAAAAAATTGGGAAAGAAATGTATCTAAACCTGTATTCTGTGGAAGAGTCGCTTTTGAACATGACACCCTTTCACTCGCCTTGTGTCTAGGTTGGAAAATCCGCTCGTCTATTGGTCATAATCCTTTATAAGATTACAAATTGGTCTGTGATCCCTATTGTTGAGTCATTATTTTCCAATACAATTGTCGTGTCGTCAATATGTTCAAAAAGATGTCCAACTTGAAAAGCCTTCTATTGCATCAGTCATTTCTGCAGTCTTTAGGCCTTCTATTGCATCGGCCATCCCTGAGTCAGTCCTGAATCACTTGTTACTATGACCTACATCAAATATTTTTACTTGTTTCATGTCATTGATGTGGGATACATTAAGGCCCTCCTGTGACGAGTCTTTTCCTGTCGACTTCAACTCATTATCCAGGAATTAGACTTAGAAACTAATTGGTACCTTGGAACTTGCATACCTCAATGGCAGGTTTCCTCACTTTTGACAGTGGGTTTTCATTATTGACCCTTGATCGAAAGATTCCGCCGAGTGTTTGACTTCAGCTCATTAATTCACATTCGTTGGATTGTACTAGTGTACCTTGGGAGTCATTGACATTAATGGTGATTTCCCTTGTGCTTGTTAACGGTATACACTAATGACCAATAATCAAGTGGTTTCTACCATGTTCGACTTCAACAGATGTATTCACATGGTTAGATTCGTACTATAGAGTGGTGGAGATGAAAACCCTGGATCTTTTCTGATAGATCCAGGTTGCTTTGGAGTATATTCAATGTATTTTTACATAGATCCACATTGTATGTCTGGTGGCTATGTTCAAATTTGAGTCTTTAACACATAGATCCACAGTGTATGTTTGGTGGCTATGTTCAGATTTGAATCATATTGGCATGGATCCACAGTGTATGTTTGGTGGCCATGACCTATATTACTTGACGTGGATCTTTTCATGTCAACATTTATGCTCTGAGTCATTTGTATTCTGAGTATGGGAATGCCTACCTCAACGATGATGTATTATTGTATTGTGTTTCCTTGTTTGTTGGCAGGTTTCTGACCGACTATTCCTTTTTCCCTACACACACTCGACAAAGTATTTCAGCTATCACTCTGTTCTAACTTCATATTTTGGCAGGCTCTCTATTACACATTATTTTTGTCATCCCTATGACCGTTAATGATGTAAACTTATCTATTTCCTTCAGAGGGGTCAGTGGCCTAAGTTCCTAAAGAGAGAAGGGAGAAGAACTTTTCCTGAGAAAAGAAGTGGCATTTTCCTTTGTAAAAACCCTATAAAAAAGGAAGTTCCTGGGCTGCATTATAGCTAGGGTGTGAGAATGCCTTATTCTAGCACGCTGCATCATAGCTAGGTCATGAGGAGTTCACAGTCTTCTCTATGGGCAGGGTGTGAGAATGCTTACACGTGAGAAAAATGAATGTTTTCTCGAATCTTCAAGAAGGAGAAACTTCCATGGTGAGGTGGCATCTGAATGGTTTGGATCTTACTCACTTTCATGATTTAGTGGGATCATCCTAACTTCCTCACCTTATCCTCTTCAGCTTATAAAAGGAGATGAGCCCTCATGGAGAGGGGCTAAGTTGTTTTTGGCTTGGGATTGTTAGTTTGGTTAGAGTGGCTTTGAGATTTTCTTTGTCAAGATAGATTGTGAGTGGATATCAGATCCATGGTCTCAGAATCCTTGGAGCAAGAAGTGTGTGAGGAATGAAGGATAGTTGGAAGGGACCTTATGAAATCAAGGCCATGGTTGTAATCTTTATTTCGCATTTAATATGATACAGTAATATGATTCTTTCCTATAAGCTTGCTTTGTTTTATTGTATGATTCCTTGATCACATACATAGGTTTATATTGAATTTATGCTATTACTATCACTTTGGTTGGTTGCATTATTTTGTAGGATCATAATTGTATGAGTGTTGGAATGGAGATAGGATGGCGATAGCGAGAGGAAGCGACGTTTAAATGGTATGTCACCTATCCCTCTTTAGTTAGTAAATTCAATATCTAAAACTTAAGGAAAGCGTCATGTTCTGGTGTGTTTTGTTCTAGATCTAGGTGGATCTAGGGAGATCAATTAGTGTCCAAACCTACCAATTTATCCGATAACACTGAGTGCAAGTGACTACAGAAGGCTTAGTGATATAACCTAGCTTGGGGAAGGAGTATCTGGTGAGGTGCGTGCAGATCTCCTATCCTATGCAGAGTAGGGTTTTGAGGCTCTATGCATGTAACTGATTAACATAAGATAATAGAAGAGAAAAAGAGTTGGTGGATGTAGCCCTAGGGGGGTGAACCACGTATATGTTGTGTTGCTCTGCTTTGTGCAATGTGTTGATGTGCTTATATGTTAATATGCTTAGTGCTTTAATATAGATGAATGATCTGTCGACACTTAGTGCTTGATAATATGGATGGACATTAGATCTGACTGATATACATATTCTTAGTGTTGAATATGTTAAGACCTGATTTGTTTCGTCATGCTAAGTGTTGTTAGATGCTAGATCTGGTTGGATATTGTGATGATCTATAATTAGGGTTTGTCTGTGTTGTTACCAAGAACTAAATGTTGATGAATGTTTACTACTAAGTGCTCTGTTAAATGTTAGAATAATAGATCTATGTCCCAGCTAAGGTTGTAGACATCTGAGTCCTATAACCACCCCTGCCTCTACCTCAAGTGAGACTTCATATGCTTCGCAGGTGCTGTCGAAAGGGATGGTAGTTAGGGTTTTGTTGGTGCGTTGTTGTAGCGTTGAACCCTGGGTATGCCCCTGTGCAAAAAAATGGTTCTGTTGTCGGGACCTAAAACTGTGATTGTTGGGAACTGAGAAAGAAGAAGCTTTGTGCAAAGATCCGACTTGAAATTGTGAAATCTCTGTGCGTAGATCCGTCTCTCTAGTGTGCAGTACTCTACTTGGTTTGTGAATCTTTGTGCTAAAGAAAAGAAGTCTGATTTGAAGAAAAGAGGTAAGATTTGAATGCTTTGTGCTTTGATAAAGGTAAGAACAGTGAAAAGTTTTAAGATCTGGAAGCTTTGTGCTCTGCTGAAGATAAGATTAGTGGAAAATTTGTGTTTCTAATGTATGGATCTAGGTATTCTTAATAAGATTTATCCTGGCTTGAAAACTAGGGAACTGACAGACAAAAGAAGATGTGATATAAGTAGATATGATAAGAATAGTGAAAAATATGTTATACCTATGTATAGAAAGAATGTTTGGACTAACAAATGGATGAAGGATCCTAGAAATAATTTTTTGCAGGTTAACTACTATGATCCTAGTGCACAGTGCAGGAAAGACTAGGGATCATTTAAGACAAATAGAGGATTAACCCTTTGTTATAGTTGCAGAAGACTGAGACATCTAGCTAAGGAATGCCCTGGTAGAAAACCTAGTTGCCTCTATTGCAAAGCTATGGACCATGAAGTTTTGGATTTCCCTAGAATGATTTCTCATATTGAAAGGATGAATATGAGACAAGAAGACCATGAGAAAATTCAAACAACTGAGATTATGGAAGAACCCCAGAAAGAATCAGATAAAGTATTGCTACAGGTGAAAGAAATCCTAAATGATCACCAACATATCAGTTTATCAGAGGTCTTCAAAGAAAAAGAATGTATTGATGTAAGAATAGGAGACTTCGACATTGACTGTGTTCTGGATGAAGAAACACAGGTGAATATCATGACAAAAAGAACTTGGGAAACTTTAGGGGAGCCTGCTATGATTCCTTCATTAGGAGGAATAAGACTATTCAGAGGAAAGTTGATAAACCTATGTGGAAAGATTACCCAAATATCTATGAGTGCCAAGGGAACTTCGACAGAGGAAGAATTTGAAGTTGTTAAATTTATTGAGGACATCACTCCATTTACTATGTTTCTCAGAAAACCTTGGATTGAAAGAGATCAGTCCAGAAGGGAAGAAAATTAAGTCTTAGAACAAAAGAAGCAAGAGCTAAAAGATTTCATGACTCGGAGGATCACACACTTGATTGAAGAACAGGAGAACTGAGTGAAGCTATTTAAAACCAAAGACTGGAATTTTGAATCTGAAAGAACACTAGAATACCCACATAAGATTGCATTACCTATTCTATATATATATGAAGTACTATCCTTGATTTCTAGGAGAGAATATCAACAACGTGAAGTTACTATGCCAAAAGAAGATAAGAATCAGAATGGAAAAAGGAATTCCGATATGAATATCACTAGAAATAAGGCTAGAAAACTAAGTAAGAAGAGAGCTAAGATTGAAAAGTTATAGAAGGTTCCCAAGGGAACTTCGTAGAAGGAAAATTTACAAAATTGGAGCTTCACCGGAATACTAGAACAACATCACATGGAACTTCACCATGGTGAAGAAATATAGTTGTTAGAAGATAGTATAATCGTTCGACTGACGCCCCGAATGGGAATAAAGGCATTAATGGTTATACATCTTGCCACCATACCATTGGGACCACACCGTAATGGACATAACTGAGTTAGTGAAGGATTCTTACCTGTTGCAAGAGATCTGTTACCAAGTATCTATTTATCTCGTCGCACCATGCACCGAGAACAATTTTTGCTAACCATGAATTTGAGCCCGCAGATTTGTTGATTTTCACATAGTGATCATCGCCCCTTTTCCATCTGTCCCACTGCATTGAGATATTACTCTTCAAACCCCAGACTTTAAAACTTGAGCGTGTATGTTGAACGAGTTCAGCACGACAAATAAAATTGTCAAGGAAGTTCTCATCGACCTCATGACCGAAAGAGCAATGTCGATCTCTGCCGATATACACGCATCATCGACGAGAGGACTACAAGCCTCTCTGTCGACTGCTCGCAAAGATGAATCATCCCAACCACCAACAGAAAAGTGAACCAAACACAGAGATGACCTAGCAATGAGAAGTTGATCCCATCTATATTACCCGACTATATCCGACCTCTAGATAGTGCGGTAAGTCATGATAGTGTACCCAGAGATTTCGAGTACACCATGGTCACTGCATACCTCCCAAATGGGATACGTGCAGTTCGAGCGCAGTAAGACAATATTGCAACGTTGAAGTTCAGTGACTTCAACCTGAGAGATCACAAGAACCATAGCATACTCGCCCTATACAAATACCTAACCAGGACAAAGGGAAAAAAATCAAAGGTCATCCCTTAGTCATGGATGATGAACCTTGCGCAATCCACCTTGTTAAATGTCATGAAAATCCCACACTTTGAAAGACACCAGGAAGTCAACGCCTGTGTCAAGCTACTACTGTCATGTTACCATGGAGGCTATTTATGGCTAGACCATCGTATTATATTCGATCTAATGCTGATCCATAGGATCACAGGGTTGAGTATGAAAGGACCTGACCCACGAGAGTTCTACCCAAGAAAGGCCACAGATCGTCCGCTAGCACAGAATATTAAGGACACATACGATGATGTTGAGAAGGGGACGCGAAGCTACAAGGTAGCCTCCATAAATAATGGCGCAATGTGCCTAGCATGTCAGTTAATAGATGGAAATTTTATACGTAAGAACTGACCCACACAGGTCACGGGTTTTATTGTCGACCTTGTGGGGAAGTGTGTAGAAGGCTTATAGATGAACTGGGCGAAGTACCTAGTCAACCAGCTTGAACTAGACTATCGCGAAGTGCAGGATCAGGGCTACAAGTTTCACTTCAGCTAGCTCCTGATCCTCATTGCCTTTGTAGCCTGGGAATTGTCGGAAGGTGAAACCTTCCTGGATATCGAACCATTTGAGCCTCTTGCGTTGAAGTTTTCTACCCTTTGGTATTTGAGTGATATGAAAAAAAAATGGCAGTCAAACATTGTTTTTCATACCTATTGCCTTTAGCTAAAGAGATCCATCGAAGCAGAGCCTCACATGACTTCGAACATCTTACTGAGGTTCTGACCCCTAATGAAGTTCAACGTAGATCGACATTTCATTTGCATTACAACGCGAGTCGATGAACACAAGGAACAACTCTAATCGTACTATAAACTTACAGAAGAGGACCTAGAGGAGATCACTGAGGACTGGTCCGCATACCTCCTTATCCCCGCCAACCCTGTAGAGATGTCTGATCCTAAACTGGATAGCCTGGAGACCACTCACAAATAACAAGACACACCTGGAACTAACAGAAGACCAAAGATGGAGGAGGTCCAAGACTTAAGCAGCACCTCATAAAAAACTTCTTCCACATCCCCTGAGCGAGGAGGTGATGGTGATGTAGAAGATATGAAGGATAGAGAATATGAACAAAATAAAGGTGAAGTAACACCGCCCAGTGATGAGGTTGACCCCTTGAAGAAGAGGAAGGTTTCTCCCCCGAAACTTTCTTCCCAGAAGAATCAAAATCCACCGTGACCAAGATGCAGACTACACTTACTCCTGATGACTTTGACTTCATCATAGTAGCTCTAAATGATGCTTCACTCGATATTGTGGAGAAACAGGGAGTGAAGCAAGAGGAAATGTATGATAGAATTGAGGTTGAGCTCTGAGGGGTACAACAGGCTCTTTAGTCCAGTCGTGCAGTCTCCACTGCACCCCTGCCATCGAGAGAACAAGAATTGGGAGATGAGCCAGCCCAACTCTATCGCCTAGTAGATGCAACTAAAGCTCACCTTCGATGAGCACAAGAGGAAATAGAACAAGCCACCCAGGCTTTGACACAAGTACAAGGAGTACTTGTAGAACAACTTCGATTTGTAGAGAAGGAGAATATTTCTCTCTAGACAAAGTTCAACGAGGAGAAACTGCAAATGCAGCAAGAAAATGAACAGTTGCTCGTAGGGAAACTCAAGGTAAAAGAAGCAGTCAATAGAGAACTTCGCTCTATGATAGGCTTAGAGCCATAGGAAAAATACTGGGTTGAGCATTAACTGTAGAAGCTTGTAGAAGCCATCCAACAACTACAACAAAGAATAGAATATTCAGAGCTCCACATAGTGCCCAACACTCCACTGGATGTCATAGATCAAAGAGAAGCAACTGCCCAGAGAACAATCGAGAGAATAAAGGCTCTTGCCATGGAATGCAAGAAACTCAGTGAACGCAGTGCCCAGACTTATGAGAAACTCACTGAGAATGTAGAACTAAAGGCACTAGAGTCATAGCTCCAGGAGGTGAAGCAACAAGCAGAGACAATACAGGCGTAGTTGAATCCCCTGTCAGTTGTGGAAAGAATGAAACGATCCCAGGAGCAGTGCACTGCACAACAACAGGTTCACACCATTCGGAGAAAAGTCATGGAAGTGACTCAAAGACTCTAACCTGTAGAGGACGAGGCTTACCAACTGTTCACAAAAATCGAAGGCTGGGGAGCAGAACTAGAGAAAGTTGTTGTTGCAGCAGAACAACACCTATAAGGACCCGTGAATGAGGCAGTCATCCAAGAGTTCCCTAAACAGGAGGTCATGGCACAACAACAAGTTGAAGTAGCTCAAGCCAAGCTCAAGGATTTTGAACCAGAACTACCCAGATCAGAGGGACTCTGGATGAGTCACAGGTGAGTGTTGGGGACCTGTTGGCCCTTAACCAAGTTTTGGGAGATCCTTGGTGAAGTTTGACCTATTTTGGGACTTCAATAGCCTGTCGAAGGAGGAGCGCAAGATGAAGTAGATATCACGAGATCTCAACCCCTTTTTGGATCCTTTTTGGGGTTTGGGTTTATGTAATGGGTATGGAATGTCAACCCATGGGTTTACCCATGTTTAGGCCTATTTTGTAAAGTATAAATAGATGTTTAGGCAATGTAAGAAGGGGCATCTATGTGATGTTAGGCCAATGTGCTAAGTGTTAGTGATCGATCTATGTGATCAAAGGATTGTAAGTGATATGTGCATACTATTTGAAGCTTGCAAAGCTGAGTGCAAGTGACTGTAGAAGGCTTAGTGTTGTAACCTAGCTCGGAGAAGGAGGATCTGGTGAGGTGTGCACAAATCTCCTATCCTATGCAAAGTAGGGTTTTGAGGCTTTGTGCATGTAACTGATTAACATAAGATAATATAAGAGAAGAAGAGTTTGTGGACTAATCCCCAGGGTGGGGGGTGAACCAGGTATATGTTGTGTTGTTATTCTTTGTGCAATGTGTTGATGTGATTATATGTTAATATGCTTATTGCTTTAATACAGATGAATGATTTTTCGATGCTTAGTGCTTAATAATATGGATGGACGTTAGATCTTACTGATATACATATGCTTAGTGTCGAATCTGTTAAGACCTGATATGTTTCGTCATGCTAAGTGTTGTTAGATGCAAGATCTGGTTGGATATTGCGATTCTCTGTAATTAGGGTTTGTCTATGCTGTTACCAAGAACTTAATGTTGAGGAATGTTTATTGTTAAGTTCTCTATTAAATGTTAGAATCACATATCTATGTCTCAGCTAAGGTTGCAGACATCTAAGTCTTGCAACTGACCCTGCCTCTACCTCGGGTGAGACTTCATATGCTTCGCAGGTGTTGCCAAAAGGGTCGGTAGTTAGGGTTTTGTTGGTGCGTTGTTGTAGCATTGAACCCTGGTTCTGCCCCTGTGCCAACAAGCGCAAAAGAATTTTCACCCACAACCTTGGTGATGGTGTATGGCCCATACTAGAGTGGGAAACGCTTCTGATGGGGTCTTGTAAGTCATTCTTTCTACAAGTGCAACCAAAATTTGTCACCCACCTGAAACTTATGAGGCACCCAGTGTTGATCATGGCGTTTCTTGTACTTGGCATTGGACTTTTATAAAATATCCTGAACCTATTGATGGATGTGATGGATCATCTCAATGAACCGGGTGGCTTTGTTAGCTTCTGGTGGAGCAGGATACTAGTCAGCTGAGGTGTTCACCAGGGGTAGTGAAACATCCATGGGGTCCAACGGTTGGAATCCCAACCCCACCTAAAAGGGGTTATGGCTAGTTAAGTTATGCAGGGATCTATTGTAGCTATGCTGGACATAGGGAAGACTCTCATCCCATGTGCGGGGGTGCTTGGAATCGTACGTGCATAATATATGTACGATCATTCGATTGACGACCTCAGTTTGGCCATCTTCCTGGGAGTGGAAGGCAGTGGATTTGGTGAGCTTGGTATCCAATAGTGACCAGAGGCTTGACCAGAATGTGTTGAGGAATCGACTATCCTGATATGAAACAATGGTTTGTGGGATACCCAAAGTGTACCCAGACGCATTCAAAGAAGATCATGGCAGTGGCCTTTGCATTGATGTTCTTCTTGCAGGCGATCAAAATCGCCATCTTCGAAAAGAGATCAACAACCACAAAAACAAAGTCATTTCCCCTCTTGGTGGATGAGAGGCCTGACATGTAGTTCATGGAGATGGATTCCCACGGCTTTTCAAGAGTAGGAAGAGGGGTGTAGATGCCCTATTTCTTAGTGGTCGGTTTGGCAATAGTGCATGCGGTGCAGGACCTGATATACTTGCTGACATCCTGTCGAAGTTTCAGCCAGTAGAAATGGTTTTGCAGCACTGCCACTATCTTTTCAAAACCAAAGTTTCCTTCCACCCAACTGTAGTGAGATTCCAAAATTAGCTTTGTGCACTTGATTGATTGAACATAGAGATGGCCCAGACGACACAATATCGCATCCTGAAGATGGAAATTAGTGACCACCGAGTTTTCTCCCAACATTTGGTAGGTGGTGGAGAAGTCAGGGTCTGTCTCATAGAGGTGGGGCCATCCAGAGGTCTCATGGTAACAAGAGTCTAGCACCGTGGTGAGTGCCGTGACTGGAGGTCGACTGAGGCAATCAACAACTCGGTTGGTACTTTTTGTTTTATAATTGATGTTGAGGTGGAACTGCTGTAAGTATGTGGACCACTTCTGATGGTGGTCATTCTGTAATTTTCCTTGGGTTTGCATGAGCTGTAGTGGTTTGTGATCAGTGTGGATGACTATCTCCTTACCCATAATGTAATGTCTCCACTAGTAGTAGGATTTCACAATGGAGTACATTTATTTTTCATAAGTAGGGTACTTATGAACAACATCTAATAATTTCTCACTATGATACACCACGGGGTGGCTGTGTTGAGTGAGAACGTTGCCCACAACATAGTTTGAAGCATATGTCTCGATCTTAAAGGGATGTCACAGGTCCGGTAATGAAAGTACTGGGGATGAGCACAAATGATTCTTCAAGTCATCGAAGGCTTGTTGTTGGGACATGCCCCACAAAAATTTTTCCTTACTGCCACCCCTGGTTACTTGGTTAAGGGCCCATGTGATATGAGAGAATCCCAACATGAACCTGCGATATAAATTGGCGAGGCCTAAGAAGATCCAAATATCAGTGAGTGTGGTTGGGGATGGCCAGTCATAGATGACCTAGATATTGGTTGGATCCACATGCACACCATTTTGATCAATTATGTAACCTAAGTAATGGACCTTTTCCATGTTGAAGGAGCTTTTTTCCAATTTTTCATAAAGTTTGTGCTTCCGCAGGGTGTGCAGAACTTGCTGAATATGCTGCAAGTGTTCCTCCCAAGTCTTGTTGTAGATGAGGATGGCATCCAGATACACCACTACAAAATTACTGGTGAAAGGTCACAGGATATCATCCATGATCGTCATAAAATTTGTTGGAGCATTTTTGAAACCAAAGGGCATGACCAACCATTCAAAAAGACCTTATTTTGACTTGAAGGTGGTCTTCCATACATATGTATGTTCTATTGGGACCTGGTGGTAGCCAGAATTCAGATCAATCTTACTGAAGTATTTAGCCCCCATGAGCTGGTGAAGGGGGTCATCGATTCAGGGAATCAGGTATTGATTCCGGATTGTGATTTTATTCAGGGCCCAATAATCAATGTAGAGTCACCAGGTCCCATATTTCTTCTACACCAGTATGATTGAGCTCCCACAAGGTGATGATTTGGGATGGATGTGCCCCTTGTGGAGAAGTTCTTGGATCTGCCTCTTGATCTCCTTGTTTTCTAACAAAGAGCAACGATAGACCGACCCATTGGGTAGCGGTGCACCTGGGGTCATATCGATGGGATGGTTGACCTAGAAGTGCAAAGGTACCCCAGTAGGAGAGGGGAAGATATATGAGTATTATTCCACAACCTTATCCACTTGATTTTGTTGTGTGGAGATATTGATCATGGAGGCCCTCGATGTGGCTGTGATCTTTTGCTTACTCTGAGAGCGAATCACAAAGAAGACAAATTTCTCGGTTTGAGAGATGACCTTCCTGCATTACTTGGCAGAGATCAAGGAAATAACACTAGGAGGGACTGCCTCAAGTATCCTATACAATTTCCTGTTCAAATTAATAACAACACTTCGAGGCCTAGATGCATATACAACATGACGTTTCCATAAATATGGTTGGCCCAAAAGAACATTACAAACTTTAAGAGGAGAAACATCCCACAATACCTCATCTTTGAAGGGCTTGATGTCGTACGACATTCGACACTGTTGGCTGACGTGGATATCACTTCCTTGGCAGAGCCATCCAATAGTGTAGAGATGCAGGTGTGGTGTTGTTGGTAGGGCCAACCACTTGACAACCTCTTCTGAGATGAGGTTCTTCTAGCTACCACTATCAACGATGAAGTGCAGCAGGGTGCCTTTTACCCACATTTGCGAATGTAAAAGGCACTCACCTTTTTCTAGCTCATTTGGTTCACCAGGATGGAGCTTGGTGGTAGCAATAGTGGCACTGGGTTTCAAGTCAATGATCCATATTTTCCTTTCTGGTTCTGACTTAGAGTAAAAACTTGCATCTGATTTAGAGGCTTTCACTTCGGCCACCAACGACTGCTTTGAGAGGCAATCAACAATGTTATGCCAAGGGATCTTATGGAAGTCACACCACTTCCCGGTATCTTTCTTTATCTTTCTGGTGTCCTTCTTTTCTTACATCTTGGAATGGTTGTTCTGATATTGTCCATCTTTTCTCTGTCCTTTGTTATGTAGGTTGAGTCCACCCTTTCCTAGTTTTTGCTGCGAGGGGTTACTAGGCCCAAATTGTCGTGTCTTTTATTTGAGCTTCTGCTCAATTTTGACGACATATTGATAGGCCGCACCCAAGGACGACATGTCCAAAAATTCCATTTCAGTCTGGATGTATCTATGCAAAGCATCATGATACTTGAGCACCAGATGTCCTCTGAATCTTTGATACCCAACTTGGTGCGCAGGGTATGGAATATATTTGTGAAATCTGGCACTGCTTGGTCTCTTTCTTTCCGCAGTGTGGTCCATTTGGTATATAAGTCGTCATAACTTCTGACAGGGTAGTATTGTTCCTTAATAGCATCCCTGAAGGATTCTCAGGTGGCCACGACTGTAAATAATGAGGGTTCCTTTATTTCCTTTTTCTCACAGAAAGTTTCCCACCAATATTTGACATGGGGAATGACTTTGAGGAGTGCAAAAGTATTTTTTTCTCTATTTGAAAAGTTATGGATAGAAAAATACCCTTTTAGTAGATTCAACCACTTGTCTACAACATCTATGTCTATCTATGTTGATACTGAGAGGAGGTTGAATCAGTATCAAATACAATTTAAAACCGTTTTCAACTTATACTTAAACCATTCAATTATATCCAATGAGCAATGAACAATAGTATAAGAGTTACACCAATACACCACAATATACCATGCACAATATATGAGAAATAATCAATAGTTATTGTTCAAGGGAAGTAATGACTTCCAAATGTAGCTACAACTTCCAAATGTAAAGGGAGGGATAAACCTTAAAGAGGAAGATACAATCCTCTAATATCAAGAGAGATTTTAACTCTCCATCCTTGCCCCTTCCTTCCACCCAAGAATATACGAGAGATAATAAAATTTCACATTAAATTATCACCATCAACCAACCATCACATAGAACCTGATAATGCTTCCTGAGACTTCTTCAATTTCTAAAATTATTCAATTATTGGAATACTCTGATCCTGTAGATAATATTATTCAATTTATTCTCTGAAAATTCTCCAAGTTCCACTCCTTGAATCCTCCCCAAAAAGAAGTTATAGAGAGAATGGTAGACCTTATTCAATTTTGGTTTATTCAGGAGACCAAACTTGTACAGAATGCCCCATGCTCAATATTTAACATAAGATTTGGAAACTCGCACACAAGAAAATACAGTCCGTACTATTTCTAATGAAATTTGTCCCACATCATTTGGATTCTCGATGAATAAGTTATGACTATTTTACTCGGAGCACTTGTTTATTGATTATCTTTAGGACTAGTCACCAAAATACTTCATCCTCCCTTGAAATCCATCCTTCTTTACTTCTGATTTCCTTTGAAATTTGACTTGTGTATCAAATGAATGTATAATGATATTTATTTATACCATTTATGTCACTTTGTTTTAACATTAGGGCTGACCTGACACTTTCTTATTTTGTAATTCTTTTCTTTAATTATCTTCATGGCCTACATGTACTTCTTTCTTCAATTCACTTTGTCATCTTCAAAAATTCATTTCTCCTCAATCATGAGGATCCACGTGATGTGCCACATACCACTGGAAACAAAATGATGTATACTATCCATCCATCCATGGGTGTTGTATCTGCATGTGCATTTTCCTTCATGTCCAAATACCTTTATCAATGTTGTAGTCCAAAACCCATGACTAGGGTTGACATCAATGACAACAACCAATATTCCAACAATCTCCCCCTTTGTCATTGATGGAAACACTCATTCTCCCCCTATCATCATGATCCCAATTTCTCTCCCCCTTTGACATCAATGGAAAAGGGTAGGGCTTCTCCCCCTGAATTTAATGGCAAAAGGTAACTCTCTTCTTTGGGGCTGCTCCCCCTGAACATATGGCACTCAATAATACTTCATCCTTATTCTTGGTCTTTGGGACTTTTTATTCCTTGGAATCATTTTGTGTGGCTTTTTTCTTCTCTCTCTTCTTCATCTATAGGATGTATATGTTGTTTTGTCTTCTTGTTGTAGTTGCAACCAATCTTCCTGAGTTATTTTCTCTGATGTTACATTTTCGGGAGTCAAACATAAGAGTGTATCCTTGATCACACATTTTACTAACACTAAGTAGATTATGCTTCAAGTCTTCAACCAATAGGGCATTTTTTTCTTTTGCATTTTTTCTTCCAAGTTCTACTACACCTTCTCCAAGTATTTTGGCAGATGAGTCATCTCCAAATGAAACATTTCCACCCTTTCTCTTACATCTGATGAATTTGTCTTGATCTCCAGTCATGTGTGAAGAACAACCATTGTCTATGTACCATTCGTCTTCTTCTTTGCATTTTTCGGTGGTCAATGCTATTCGACAATCTTCATTGTTTAGAATCTCTTTCCTTATCCATACTGTGGTTGGCATAGGGACATCTTCATTCATATATCTGCAATCTCGTGCTTTGTGACCAAGATAATTACATTTGTAGCATGCAATATTTTTCTCCATCAATGGGGAAAATGAATTATAAATTCTGTTGACAAATCCATGATTATTTCCATATCTTCTATTTACACCATTCATGTTTCTTGCGTATGTGTTCCTTTCATTGATTCTGCAATTAATTTCCTTATGTCCAAAATTTTTGCAAGTATAACAATGACCAAGAAATAAATTTGTATACCTTGGAGTAAGTGGGCTTCTTTGTGATGTAGTCCATCTGGGTTCATGATTTATTCTTCTGTAGTTTCCTTCATACTGATTGAAGCTTCTTGGATTCCTGAAAGTAGGAGGTCTTCTTGGATATTCATCTCTTTTGTAATCATTCCTTCTTTCTGGTATCCTGGTCCACTTCTCATCAACTATCTGTGTAGCTCTTTCTTCAACCTTCTTGTTGGTATTTTCATCTTGTTTGTATGAAGTTTCACCCATGCATCCAAGATGTGTTAAGTCTTTTGGAACTTGAGAGTTTCTTATGCTCTTCCTCAATGAGACAACTTATTGTTCAAGTTTCTCACAATCTTCTTCTTTCTTCATCATTTGGACATTCCTTACTTCTCCTATTCTTCTTTCTTATTTGAGTAGAGTTTTTAAGGAAATGGTTTCTTCTTTTATTTTCTCAAAGTCTTCTAATTGTTTCTTCAAAATTACAACTGTCTTTTCACAACTACCCAATTCACTCCTTAGTTTTCTTTGTGTTTCTTTGAGCTTGCTATTTTCAATCTCAACATGCTTCAATTTTTTAAGATTCTCATCTTCTTGTTGAATAATTTTTTCTTCATGATTTTCTTCTTCTTCATTGTATTTTTCTTCTTCAGTGTCATTTCTTTCAATCCTTGGATGAGGACATTCAAATTCAACATGACCTACTCCTTCACAATTAAAGAAAAAGAACTAACCTCTATTTTCTTCTTTGAAATCTGAGATGTAGTAATTTGCTTCAACTTCTTCATCTTCTTCTTCTGCTTCTTCCCTTACATAAAGGTATTGTAGCTTGTCCCAAAGTTCTTTTGATGATGCACATGATCCCACCTTGGATTTCACTGAATCTGTCAATCCATCCAGGATGGTATCTATTACCAATTTGTTGTTCCTTTTTGCTTCCTTCTGAGCTACAGTCTTTGGTTTCTTCAAAGCATTATATCCCGAAGCAATTGAGAACCAAACATCTACCCCAAGATATTTCAAGTAAGTTTCCATTCTATTACTCTTGTATTCAAAATTGATTCCATCAAATGGTGGAATCCCATTTGGAATTTTTTCTTCCATTTCTTCTTAGGATCTTCCTTCCAGTGGTTAAACTGTACTGAAGGTAACCCGCTCTAATACCAATTGTTGATACTAAGAGGGGGGTG
>SNQJ01S0010807.1:61772-95708 GCA_010110895.2 Picea sitchensis | reverse complement strand
TTATTTTGTAATTCTTTTCTTTAATTATCTTCAGGGCCTACATGTACTTCTTTCTTCAATTCACTTTGTCATCTTCAAAAATTCATTTCTCCTCAACCATGAGGATCCACGTGACGTGCCACATACCACTGGAAACAACATGACGTATACTATCCATCCATGGGTGTTGTATCTGCATGTGCATTTTCCTTCATGTCAAAATACCTCCATCAATCTTGCGGTCCAAAACCCATGACTAGGGTTGACATCAATGACAACAACCAATCTTCCAACAATATGAACTTCAAATATAGGAATATCAAATTTTATTTGTACCTTGAAGGGGGTGATGCCTCCGATCAAGGAAGATGCATCGCCTGTTGGTGGCCACTGAAGGATTTGTGCAAAACTATCCATCATCTCATTCCTTTGTTGCATGAGGGCTTCCTCAAGCAACATTTTGAAAGGATCTCTTGTCCTGTAATATTTATTTTCTCCTTCCATGAGAGGTCATTTGGGAGTGCAAGAGATTTTGTCCTCAAGAGAAACAAGATCGAGACCTAATTCTTTGTACCCTGACCTCGTTGGGGACATGCATTAAGATGAGAAGGAGCAGACCACTTTGATACCACTGATATGAATTTTATGAGAAGAACGAAATGAATACAGATTATTAAAATATGCTCAACACAGAATAGCAGAGATACAATAAAACTGATTTTCTATTCAATAAGGAAATAAGATGAAACTGTAAAATGCAGTGGAAAACAAGCTTGCTGGAATGGTGGTTGCTTATCTCTAAGAAGAGATGTGACGACTGCGCTCATTCGCAAGAAGATGATTACAATGAGGCTCTGAAGGCCTTTTTACAATAAACAAGAATGTCAAAAACCCTAGACATCCAAAAACCTAACCCTAGGAGATGAAGTGCCAAAAGTCATGTGGGCCTTGTTTGGGTAAGTTAGTACATCAACTTCCTGGGGTTGTAACTTTTGCATACCATCTTCATTTTAGGCACACGATAGCCTATTGGAAAGGTCTATCCAAGAAATACACATTTTTTTTCAATATATCAAAGGGAATTTTTTACTGTGGCAAGCCCTAAAAATGTTGTTTAGGGCCTCAAAACGGCCCTGCAAGTCAAGGACCTGAAAACTAGAAAAAAAACTACAAAACTATAAAAATGAAAAAATGAACCTGTTGGAATAGGTGGGAGTCCACCGACATCCATCTAGATCAGGAACCCCCTGGGGAATTCTATTCTCTAAGTGCCCCCACATATGAAAGTTGTTTTCCTGTAGAAATATCCACCAAATCTCTATTCTAAGGCTTAACAAGATGGGATTCCCTTCCACGTCCTTTGTCCCCTTGGCCATGTAAAGGGTTTTTCCCCAGACCCTCTGGATGTAGGGGTCCAGATATATATCTACTTCGAAGTTGAAAAAACACTCCTTCTTCCAAGTCCAAGGACATATCGATCGATGAATCATTGATCTCAAGGTGAGATGTGAGGGGGATGTGGTTTTGGATTTTGTGTTGGAGATAATTTGCAATTGGAGGAAAATGGACGTTTTTGAGTGAATCCATCCAATCCTTTCCCAAGAGAGATAATGAATTTACCAAAAAATTTATAACAGGAGGGGGGAAAGGATCATACCAAAATTAGAAGAGATGTCTTGTAGAGTATCCTACAAGTCTCACGCCCATCCTCCAACCATGAGTTTCTCTGCACTTTTCCCTTGTTCTACTGTTGTAGGTGACAGGAGAACCCTAGCTTTAGATCCCTCCGTGTTCCTCTTATTGTCGTGAATCCTATTGACTGATTTTTGTTTACCTTTTTTTCTTGAACAAGGGGATGAGTCCATCCCTGTTTGTGAGGCCGCCCTTTTCCTTTATTGATTCGGTCACAATCCTCCCCATCATCCCTGAAAGGGTAAAAGACAATGTCTAGCATTATGACCATTTTTATGGCACCTCCAACATCTGAAGGGAATGCCCTCATAATATAACTTTTGATGGAAGTGTTTGTCTCCCATAATCAACTCCATTTCTTTTTCTAGGTGATGTGAGTGGGAAATCCTTCTTATAGACTTAGCATTAAAGGTCTCTAATCATGCATGCAAAAAATGACCATTTAAATGCCTCTACTTTTTCCTATTTTCCCAACACAAAACCCCTCATTAATGCAATACAAAGGTAAAAACAAGATTAGGTAAATCTACCTTAAATCCTTCATTTGATTTCGATCCCTTTTCTTTCACTCGCTCCTTAACTGCAAGCCTCCTCCCAAAGCTGACCTGCATTCACACATGGACAAACAAAGAGATGCAAACATGCATTTCATATACTAATTGTTGGGTTAGATGTGACAATATCATAAAATAAATACACAATTTGAACACATGATATGATGGGACGAAAAAAGTATTCCTTTTTATATTAATATTCACAAGAGTAAACTTTACAATATGTGGCTGACACTACTCCTCGAACCTAGTCCTGGGATCCTCTTCACAATGCACCAACTACTCAACCTCACAATACAATTGCAGGAAATTGGAGCAAAGGGGGGATAAATTTGGGCCGAGTTTCTATAATCTTCTTCTTCTCTTCAAATGGGACCCCTACTCCTTTATTTTATATGTAGTTATCCAATTGAATGACTGGCCATAGGCAGTCAAATGGTTTTAGCAATTTCCCAAAACTTTGTTTCCCGTCTGCAACTTTCCATTTTTCATGATTTTGTTACTATAAGCGGGTTGTAGAATGCCTGCAAGCATATGGATGTGTGCATACGCAAGATGTAGAAGGCCAAGGCATGTGTGGCTCAAAAAAGAGGGATTTTTAGAAGAGCTTGGCTCAAGAAATTGGCAACTAGTAGGGCCAGAAGCCAGGTATGCAGGCTGGGTGAAAATTAGGTTTATAACAGATGCCCCCTAAAGTGTGAGGTCAGAAGAGCATCTGATTTCCAAAATACTTTACCAATCTTCGTCAATGTGCTAAGTGAGTGAGCCCAGGGACCAATATGCGGGAGCTTCCATGTGCAAAATAACAATTTGTCTCACCGAGGTGAGCATACCCATGCTCGAGATAAAAACTAAAATCATGGTTTCCAATCAAATACCCTGCAGATCCAAGTCATATAACTATATAAAGTGTATCCGCGAGAAATACACAGCGGATCTACATATCAAAATCAAAATATATACATGTATAGTATCCATCGTCAAGAAGCTAAGTGTCATCTGATGGCTGGAGGTGACACTTTCAGAGCTCAAGAAACAACTTCAAGATCTTCAAAACTCAGGTAAGAGTGTAATATGAGTGTACAAATTCACTACCCAGAGTTCTTTGACAACTCGTCATGAATATACAAGAGGATCCTGATGATCAGACATAAAACTTCATTGATTTTGAACAAGGATTTTGATTGGTATTTTAGGATGGTCGGGCATGAGGGCAAGAGACAAACTATAGAAAGGACGACATGAGCTTGGTAAAAAATTCCCTTGGACGGTAGCATGAAAAATGATGAGACTCAGGTAGCATGATATTGACATAAGTTGACGATGCAAGAGGCAACTCCAACTCTCCATATGTTTGGAAGAATAACCAAATGGAGGAGGACACAAATCTATGAGAAAAGATTCCTAAGGTCATACTATATCCCATATCTTTGAAGAACAAACGAAAATATTTGCTTTGTCCAAGGGTGACTCATTGTGCTGCCAATAAAACGAAAATACTTTTCCCTTCCTCTTTTTGGGGTATATTTGATTTTTTTTGTCTTTTTTCAATATTTTTGAAAAGCTTTGAAAAACAAATAAAAGAATTTTACGTTACAAAGGAGGAACGAGTGTTGCAATCATACTAGTTCCAAGTGCAAGGAACACATTGATGCTCAAATAAAAGGGACATATGCAGAAAAGGGACACTTGGAAAAAACCTCCATGGGCCAAAGCTGTCAATACGCAGAGGCAAAGCGCTACAGGGCTTGTGTATAAGGCATGCTTCATATGGTTCAATTGAGATCAACATGGAGCCGACATTAGGCCAAAGGCACAGGTATGCAAATGAAATTAATAAGACACACAATGGTGACGTCCTTCGATGTAACTTTCACGATCCCAGAGAAGGTAAGATCGATGGTTTTTCATGTTTAGAGAGTCTAAAAAAGCGTAAAAGAAGACTCCATTGGGGTGCCTTTTTCTAAAATAGTCTAGTCGGTTCGAAAAAGGGGTAAATTAGCACCAAAAATATGACTATTCAAAATCATTTTAACGAGTGTGACAAAGAAAATATCACTCGAAAATCTTTTCATTTTTAAGGAGTCTGAAAAGAGCTTAACTATGGACTCTGTAAAGGATGTTCTTCTTGGCCATTTAACGAGTGTGAAGAAACAAGGTCACTCGGAAATATTTTCGATTTTAGGGAGTCTGAAAAGAGCTTAACTATGGACTCTGTAAAGGATGTTCTTCTTGGACATTTAACGAGTGTGAAGAAACAAGGTCACTTGGCGATCTTTTCAATTTTAGGGAGTCTGAAAAGAGCTTAACAATGGACTCCGTGGGGGTTCCTTTTTCGTAAATTTAGTCCCTCAGGCCCGAAAAAAGGGGTAAAATTATACCTGATGATACTCTTCTAGAGAAATGAAGTTCCTAGAGTATACCTTTGTTCGTATAGTTGACCATCCGGACAGAAAAATGGGTAAACTACCACCGGATAGACGTGCCTTCAAATTTTAGTTTAACAAGTGTGAAAGTCAACAAGATCGCTCGACAATATTTTCATGTTTTTTAAAGGGTCTAAAAAGGGCTTAAAAGAAGACCCATTGTGGCTATGAATCATGTATGAAACTGGTTCAGGTAGAGCCCGCTGTTAGGCTCAGACCAAGAGTCTCTTCGATAGTCAACTTGGAAAGTCTCCCAAAAGGGAAGAAAACACAAACCACGGTGTAAGTCCTCCTGTGATATAGAAACCGTAGTCATGGCTTCAAGGATAGCCTCATCTGAAGGCAATTCAAAATCTGAGAAATCACGCAAATGAGGGTCGACAGTCCCAAAGGGTGAAGTAAACTGACAATACTCCATATGACGATGGAGGTTATGGACAGGACTCGCAGAGTCTATCAGTGAAGAATCACAAGCACGAGGGCTTGAGGATCTACAAACAATGAGATCAGACTGAGAAGGATACTCAAGATCACTTGGACCAATAGGGGGAAATAAGGGATCCCATGCCCCCATTCGATAAACCAATGGATCAATTGTTGAGACCAAGTCACGAGAGGGAAAACATGACTTCATAGGTTCCCACTCAGAAGTAATTGAACACTGAGGATAAGATGCCACATAATTAATCCATGGCGGGGTGGAGTCTACACGAACACTAGGAACATATAAAGGGGCAGCATGAACTAACGCTGAATTAGGATGGTGATTATTAGATGCCAGCTGGTCAATAGTGACAATGCTTCCATTGTGAGGGAAATGCATAACCCGAAAGAGTGTAGACACCACAACGTTTATAGCATATACATAATCATGCCCGAGAAGCATATTGAAATCTAACGGGCCTTGCACCACTATAACATCGAAAAGGACAGTCTACCCACCTAATGAGATAGGAAACTGAGGAAGAATTCCCAAATATTCACTAGGACAGTTGTCAAAAGCCAACAACTCATGCGAAAAAAACACAAGCTCGAGAGATCCCAAGACTTTCCAAACTGAGGAGGATAAAATACTTGCAGAGGATCCTTCATCCACAATGCATCTATAAATGTTTGTTGAATTAACTTCAAACCTTATTTGAAAAGGTGCGGCAGAAGGAAGATGAGGCTCAACAAGGTCATTCCAATCAAAGTAAACCATCCTAGGGCTTGGAGGGGGTGTGGTTATAATGAGTGGAATGCCCCCTTGTTCTGAAAGTATTGAACCGGAAATGCTAAAAACATAGTCGGTAGACACATCACTCCCCAAAAGAAGAGTGGGATCATCCAATGACTGCATTGGCATGACCACTTTCACAACCAATGGATGAATAGGCTGCGAGACTACATGGTCTAAAGGCAACTCACCCCCCAAAATAGGAGTGGGATCGACCGATGACTGCATCAGCATGACCACTTTCTCAACCAATGGTTGAATAGGCTGAGAGACTACATTGTCTAAAGGCACCTCACCCCCCAAAAGAGGAGTGGGATCAGTCGATGACTGCATTAGCATGGTCACTTTCTCAACCAATGGTTGAATAGGATGAGAGACTACATGGTATAAAGGCACCTCAACCCCCAAAAGAGGAGTGGTATCAACCGATGACTACATCGGCATGACCACTTTCTCAACCAAAGGTTGAATAGACTTTGAGGAAACCTAAGAAGACTCAGAATCAGAAGAGCTTGCAGATAGGGACCACAATATTTGTACCTATGGAATGCTAGGGCATAAATGAGTAAGGTGATATCCCTTGCAAATCTTACAAGGGAACTTAGGTTTATGTCCTATCCATCTAGGTTTCTCAACAGAATCAATGCCCCCAGCATGACTAGCAGTGGCTGGTTGTACATCTCTAACATGACTTGCAGAGGTCGGTGATGGGTCGATAACATGATTCACAGAGGCTACAGACCTATTGCCAATATGACTAGTAGTGAATGGACTTTTCCCCCCAACATGATTGGCAGGGGTTGGTGATTTCTTCTTCCTATTCTTCCTCTTTCTACTTCATTTAGACTTCTGATTACTAGTAATTGTACTTTCACTAGATGTGGGAGAAGGAGGAGAAGAATAATTTTCTGACGAAGGAACATCAACATTATGCCCATGACATAAAGCACTTAGCTGGGAAGCATCAAAATCATTTGGGACATTTGGAATGGTACCCAACCAAACAGGTAATCCCACATTTAACCCAAGAATGTACAAGGTGGCCATTAAAGGGACACCAACGTTTTCAAAGAAAGGAAAAGCACAAGAATCCCCTTATGAAGGGGTTCCTTGGTTGGTGTCATAGGTAAATTTAGCCATGAATATATTATGCACAGTTTCTCCCCTTGCGGGATCGTTCAAGTCCGTAAAAGTCTCACGCACTAACTTTGGAAAATCAGTGTTATCAAAACAACGCCTATAAAGAGGCAGATCCACGTTTCTAAGCGGAAGACCAAAAAAGTCCTCACGAATGGTGGAGTGGGTGGTCTACAACCCTAGGTCAAAGACCCAAATCCATGATTGACTAACTCACTATGAAAAACTAGGAAGCACAAAGCACACACTAGAAAAACTCCTAAAGGAAAATCAAGCAAACGACTAACTAGTTGGAAGAATAGTTACACCCACCAACACTAGAGAAACTTACTGGTGCAAGTGCAACTTGTATCCGTAATAACCCTCTGGGTATACTCTGCAAAGCGTGGTTCGATGTCTACCGTAGGTACTTCGGTGTACCCTCGCGGTCACCTGTGTAAGTCTCTAAAATAAAGTTAACTAGGTTGCCAGCTCGTGAACAATCACCAAGCGGGTACATTTGAAAGTCGGGTGGACCGCAATGAGTAGGGTATCAAGCCCAAAACCTATCAAGGGTATCAAAAGAAAGTGTTTTGAAATATGACTGAGGACCTCGAACAGATTCGAGACCCATGAATCTCCATGGAAAATGCGATCAATGGAATCCCAAGACAAGTCCTCTATATGAGTTCCCCACTATGCTTGGTCCGACTTTGGAGGGGTTATCTCCATTACCTTTCCACACACGACCTTGTGTTTAAACCCTGTGTTAGAGGGGGGTCCCGGATAATTTCCATGTTACTGGACTTCTACACTCCTTATCATAGACTCGTATGTTTGTTTTATAGCCTTGAAGAGTTTCCTCTCCAACCTAAATCAAGGCTCTAGCCTAATCTAGTCGATGGACCCTACAAACATAAAGTCTAGTAAATTTTAATTAGCGTTCTTTTTACTGGCTTGATTTACTCAAAAAGGGTACGGTAGTGCAACTAATGTTGTTAAGAATCTTTAGAAAAAATGATGAAACTTATATGAACACTGGAAAAGAATGATTATATTTCTTATTTTTTTCTTTTTGAAATGCTTTTAAAATTAGAAGAAAACACAACACTATGCTAATTTCTTTTTCTTTTTCAAATAACAATGCAAATAAAATGCCAGAAAAGAAAGAGATCTAACTAACTAAGTTTTTTCTTTTCTTTTTTATATTTTCTTCCAATCAAAGTAGAAATAATAAAAGATTCTAAAATAAACTAATGAATGCACGATTCATGGCCCCCACGATTCAAAATGAAACTCATTTTTCTTCAAATTTCAAGCTAAAAATAAGTTTTAAAAGCTAAGAAATAGAAGAAATATTTTAATGAAAAAGAAATCTATGTTGGAGTCCAACCTAGGCTAAAACTGCTATGACAAAGACTATAATCAGACAAGAAAATCCCTGAAAAAATGACTCTTGACAGGAAAGAGGATGACTGCCTCTTCAAAAAATTTTATAGACAGACACGCGACTGTCACTTCAATAGCCAGCGTATGCACGCGGGCTGTACAAGGGCATGGTGCATATGCATGCATTCAAAATCACTACATGTTGCGTGTGCCTCTATTTTTCCTCAAAAATGGAAGACAAGCAACTAAGATTAGGCAGGGAGTACTGGTATTGAAAACCAGAACCCCTTAAAGGTGAAAAAACTTACTTTGACAAAGAAGAGGCAAGAAAACTTTAGAAAAACAAAGCTAATCCTGAGGTTTTTACCTGACTATGGACTGTTCAATCAGAGACCTAGAAGGACCCAAAAGATCCCTGAGAAGGATCACTTCTGCAAGGGAGAGGATGGCTACCTCTTCCTGAGAAGGATTTCCTGGGTTCTCAGACACGCAAATAGCACTTCATCAGCAGACATACATACGCAGGATGACTAAAGGCAGGGCATGTGCATATGCGTGTTGTCCCACTACAGGGCATGTATGCCTCTTAAGACTCTCAAAAATAGAAAAGAAATAGTCTGGTAAGCAGAGCAGTGAAGACTGGTATTGAGAACCAGAACACTTGAACACTCAGACTTCTTGCAGAAACTCAAAAAAGGCAGTAAAACCAATTTCAAAATACCCAATAAAAAATCCCCAAAGAACCCTAGAGAGTCCCTGGTATGGTTTCCAATTCTTATGTGAGTGGGAAATCCCGCTTATAGACTTAGCATTAAAAGGCTCTAATCATGCATGCAGAAAATGACCATTTAAAGGCCTCTACGTTTTCCTATTCTCCCAACACAAAACCCCTCATTCATGCAATACAAATGTGCAAACAAGATTAGGTAACTCTACCTTAAATCCTTAGTTTTATATTGATCCCTTCGCTTTCACTGACTCCTTAAATGCAAGCCTCCTGCCGAAGCTGACCTGCATTCACACATGGACAAACAAATAGCTACAAACATGCATTTCATATACTGGTTGTTGGGTTAGATGTGACAATATCATAAAATAAACACACAATTTGAACACATGATATGGTGGGACAAAAAAAGTATTCCTTTTTATATTATTCTTCACAAGAGTAAACTTTACAATATGTGGCCAACACTTCTCCTCGAACCTGGTCCTGGGCTCCTCTTCACAATGCACCAACTACTCGACCTCACAATACAATTACAGGAAATTGGAGCAAAGGGGGGATAAATTTGGGCAGAGTTTCTATACTCTTCTTCTTCTCTTCAAATGGGACCCCTACCCCTTTCTTTTATAGGTAGTTATCTAGTTGAATGATTGGCCATAGGCAGTCAAACGATTTTAGCAATTTCCCGAAACTATGTTTCCCGTCTGTAACTTTCCATTTTTCATTCTTTTGTCAGTATACACGGGCTGTAGAAGGATTGCAAGCGTATGGATGTGTGCATACGCGGGTTGTATAAGGCCAGGGTGTGTGTGTCTAAAAAAATAGGGCTTTTTAGAAGAACTTGGCTCAAGAAATTGACAACTAGTAGGGCTAGAGGCCAGGTATGTAGGTTGGGTGCAAATTAGGTTTATAACACTAGGCCAACAGATAAATCCAAGGATACAATAATTATGGCTACTAACATTTAGGTCAACATACATGAAGGTTCACATAACATTCCCAAGCTCCCTGAAACTAATCTCTGTCTAGAATTCAACTGGTATCCTAGGCATCCTGACCCAAACTGGAATAACATTCATTTCTCCCTACTCACATAAAAAAGGGGTGTCCATTTTTTCAACAATAACGGAGTCGAGTCTATACTCTAGGGTTTCTTAAGAACCCTATCTGCATCTTCCTTATTTTCAAATTTAAACAAAATCCATCATCTTGATAGAGTAGTTACCTTCGGGATAGTGGTGTAGACATTGAGCCAGGACCCCACCACCCAATCCTTTAAACTCTTAATGTTAAAATATCTCCCTCGTTCCTTCCCTACCACTGTCGTAGTCACCATATCCACCACATGCGACATAGTAATATCTTTCCCTAATATCAATTTGATTGTTCTCCCTACTAATTTGATACCCTTTTTCTTCCCTTGCCACTCTAACTATTTGGAGTTGTTTCCCCTACCTTACCCTCTTGCTTCTAGAGTTGGCCTCTCCACCTTGGGTTCTAAATGGCTCTCCCTCTCCTCAATCCCATTTACTGATGAAAAACCCTCTAGAGTCAACAAAAGGGACTCTGCAAACCATGGAGGAGGAATGAAAGGCTCCTCACTAGCACCAAAGGGAGGGTTTTGATAGGGGACAATGGTCGTAGAAGAGAAAGGAACCTCCTCATAGATTTCAAGAATTTTTTTCCATGCTAGGTTGTTGAGGGTATGGCCTGGTATAAAGGAAGGGGTAAATTCCCCACATGATACTGGAGGCGAATCTGTAGGGAAATGCAATGGGGGGGGTGGGGGGGGGAATGAATTTTCCTAATGGGGGGAGACCGACATCACCCCCGTGGTCCAAATATGTTGGTCCACTAAATCGACATGATGTAACCACAAACCTCCATCCCAACCCCTCTCCCAACTATAATCTTAAGGTTCGAGTGGAGGGGCGAAAATGATACTTGATTTGCAAAGGGAGTGATTCCTAACAACGAGCCACTGGGCTTCAAATCCTGTTGGAATCCATATCTCCAAACCACCTGCTTGGGATCTTGATCTGGACCCATTGAAATTCAAGGTAATGGTTGGTGAGGCCAAAATACTCTGACCTTCCATCAAATCCACCGAAAAATCGATAAACTCTTTGCCTTCCTCCATAACCATCAAAAATAGGTTAGTCGTTGTTGAGAAATCTAACCTCTGACTGTAAACTAATAGGAAAAAAAAAAAATCCCAAAACTTATTGATGGTGAGTGGGGGAACCCTAGAAGACTGTGGCTAGGGTTTCCACAGTTCACCTCCATCCTCTCAACTCCCCTAAAATCAGGTATGAGGCTAACTAGGAATTTGAAAATATATCCCATTCAAAGTATATATATAATAGAGTCGACATAATTTTTTATAATATTTTTATTTTTTATTTTTATTTTAATGCATTATGTTACATGAACATCTCCCCCATACTAGGTTGTACAACACCTCTCGAGACAAAAATTCTTTTTCACAATTACACATATACCTAGAACAACCAAATCTAATCGATTCATTTTAATTGTAGTTGACACATCATTCTTAACTAGTGATTTGTCAGTGAATTCTTATGGGACTGGGCGAATTCTTAAGGCGTATTTTATTGCATGCAACTTAAAGAATCTGGAAGAATTTTTTGGTTGGATTAAGGATTAAGGATGTCTACTCAAGTAGTGTGTGAAGTGTGTCAACCATATTTAGATACTTTCTATTTTTATTCCTTTCCCAAGTAGGGATTAATGTAATCATTTTGCATTGAAGAGCATGCAATATATTAATCAAATTCACGTTTCTCATCTTTAGGGAATTCAACCTAAGTTTTTTCTATCATATAATGTTTTCCATCTTATTGTCAATTTTACAATTAAGCATAAAAAAGATAAAATGCATTACTTTTTTTGTAGACATTCTATTAATGAGACTTAAAATTGAAATTATGGCATTTTCTTTGATACTTGTTAAGTGGGTTTATGGTGAGGCAACACATCCCATAGCTAGAACAACTACATGGTGTGGTATTGCTAGGTAGCAACCATGAATGAACTCTTCACTTTCTATCCTTTAATTGTGCCCATTACCTTAAATTGTTCTCTTCACTTGATCTTATTCAAAATCTACTAGGAATAATACTTCTTTGCAATAACATCCTACTCAAACTTACAATGGAAACTACACTAAATAGGGCTTCAGTCACAAAGTGGAAGGAAATAACTGTTCATTTTCTTTTCCATTTTGTATGGCTTTCATAGCTAGAATCTAACTAACTATTAAACCTTTGATCTTTTTTATTATAGGTTTTTTGAATTGAATCACTACAACGAGAACACCTTCTTGCATAGGTTTTTACAGAGCCCCCCTGAAAAAATTATCCCTTATACGTTTATAGATGAGGCAGGTGGAAAAGGTTTTTTGCAGAGGTTTTAAGACCATTGAGCATAAGTCGATCATGTGCATCGAGGCACCTAAGATTACCATGCACACCGATGCTCCTAAATCACCCGTTCGCACCGATGCTCTTGGAAAACATAATGCCTTGATGCTTAACAGATAAAGCACACCGATAATCGCTATTAATATTAAATACTAAATTATTGTTGGGGCTCATGAATGAAAAAGCACATCGGTGCTCCTTAAATAACAAAACACACTGATGCTCCCCCAATAACACAATGAACCGGTTCTCCCCCAATAATAAAGTGCACCAATGCTCCAAAACATAATGCCTTGTTGCTTAACAAATAAAGCACGCTGATCACCGTTATTAATATAAAATACTAAAATATTGTTTTTATTTTATAAGAAATAAAATGCATCATGGTTCTCCCCAATAACAAAGCACACCAGTGCTCCCTCAATAAAAAATCACACCAATGCTACTCCAACAAAAAAGTGCACATGTCTCTCCAATACAAAAATGCACCCAAAAAAGTGCACACGTCTCCCCAATACAAAAATGCATCGATGATTCCCCAATAACAAAGCGCACTGGTGCTCCCCCAATAACAAAGTGCGTCGATGCACTTATAACAATCACACTAGAGCACATATAACAATCGCACTGAAACAATTGATTTTAAAACGAAAGAAATTAATTTAAAAACCATAAACCTTCCATAGTGTGCTCAGAAACCAATATAGCCCCAGTGTGTTATAGTGAAAAAATGCATCGGTGCATCTTATTATAGGGTAACCTTTAAAGGGTAAAAAAAACAAAATTACCAACCGAATCGATGCGTCGAAATACACAGTTAAAAAATGAGTGGGTGTTGGATAGACAGTTTTGGATACAATGTTTGGAGAAAACCCTAAGTATAAGGGAAGTGTGGAGAGGATGGAAAGCAAGACGCAACTAAGATACATTCCACATGAAAGTGCCCAGAAGAAAGAAAGTGCACATATGGAAGAAAACACATAGAATAAGACAACACATAGACAAAAGAATACAACAAGAGAGAGAGAGAGAAGAAATCACAAGAGAAGAATGACAACACGACATTCCAAAAATAGAGGAAGAATTGAAGAGTATCAGGAAGAGTGAAAAGCATAATAAAGAAATTGAAACAACCAATTAACTGAGATGTCCATGCATTGTAATAGTTTTGGGATAAATAGACTAGGTTTTTAAGAACAAGGTTTTGAAGTATAAATATGTAATGGGATGTGAGATTAGGGGGCTGGAAAAACGAGTATGCCAGAGTAATGAATACAATATTTGGTTATAAAAAAATAAAAAAATAAAGAGAGAGTTTAGAGAGGATATTGAGTCTTGCGGTGTCTAATTGTCTATGTGTGCTTATGAATTATGTTGCTATGCTTCCTAGAGTAGACTTAGTTTATGGATTATTTGTGTCTTAATATTCATGACTGTAACTGTGAAGAATATATATAATAATTGGAAATATGCTAAGCAGAGGAACCTAAAAGAAACTAATACTAACTAGAGCGAAATCACACACATAGATAGAAGAAGGAACAATGAATAAAGTGTCTACCTCCCTTTCCCTTACTATTGTAGAAGCCTGGTTCTTATAGTCCCAATAGATACCTCGGGTGAGACTTCATCTACGGAAGCAGGTGATGCCGAAAGGGCAGGTATGTGGTGGGTTTGTTGGTCATAGTTAAGCTGAACCTTGGGTATTACAACCCGTGTGCAGAAACGTTAAGCCAACAAATGGTTCTATTGTCGAGATGGGGAAATTGTGATTAAGGGAATGTTTTGGAGGCTGACTAAGAAGGAGATCATAGATTGGTTAGAACGAAAAGAACATGAATTTTCAAGACAAGAGAACATGAACCTAAAAATGAGTGATAAGAAATGGATGTAAAGGTATGTGTTCACTGATATGCATGAAGTTTTCTTTGGAGAATTTCCAAAAATTCTAACCAAGTGGCTAGAAAGGTTAGTAGAAAAAATGGGAAGGTTTAGTGTTGCAGTGCCGCGGAATTGGACTCCTAAATTGGTAAGACAAATGAATTTGGTAAGCAACCCAACTACTTGAGCAGTGTATTTTTGGTTGCATAGTGTACTAGGGGGTTATGTTACAAAATTTGCAGTAGATTGCATTCAATCATATAGTGTTGCAGAAAGATACTTTTTCAAAGGTCCGCGTGGGAGGTTCTTGAAATCATTAAATACATGGATAAAAATGTTGTTATGTGAAAAACACGTGATGATAATGAAGTCCAATGGCTAAAAGGGATTTTCACACATAGGGGGAGCCAGAGGATGGAAAGAGGATCATCTAAGATAATGAAGAAAGAAACGAAAAAGGAAGGAAGGGATTAAGGTTACAAGAGGGAAGTATACAAGAGAAAGAGTACGAGTTTGGAGAGTTGCATGGAGGAAGGAGGTACAAAAGGAAAAAGACTAGGGATGGTAGAGAAGAGAAGCACAACAAGCTAGAGGAAGAGAACCTTGCACACTAATCCGAATCTTGGAGATACCATATATAGGAGGAGATGATGAGGAGTTTTATTCTAGTCCAGTAATAGAAGAGCCGATAAGTCCTACTTAGACACGATCACATGTTGAATCCACGACCCCATGTGCGTCACCAAAATCAGAGACAATATTTGAAGACTTGTCAAAATCTATCATAGTTAGTCAAGGAGGACAGAGTAATAGAAGTCATAATAGTGGGAGTAGTGCATAGAGTCAAAATTAGAATCAGAGTCCACTAACATCACCATGAGGAGGGACTACACAAACCATGGTGGGAGTAAATGATACTCTTAGACTTCCTAAATTCAAGGGGGGTCAGAGGATCCAGGAAAAAACTTTTTTTTTCTACGAAACAATTTGGGTCACTAAGAATATACAAGATGAGGCTATGAATATTTCACAACTAGCAACAACATTTAGAGGAACTGCATTAGTATGGTATATGAATTTATAGAGTATTACGCCTACATGAAAGGCTAGGAATTTTGTAGAGATAAATCAAGAGCTGCTAAATGATCCAGGTGGATATTAGTGGCCACCCACCTTCTCCAACTGGCCCAAAACATGTTTCTGGCAATTTTGGTAATTTACTATTTTTAGCAGTTTTTAACTTCCTGGGCCATTTTGAGGCCCTAAACGATGTTTTTTGAGAAAACGAGGAGCAACATGGATCGTAGATTAATGTTTCTCACCCAAAAGTTGTATTTCTCAGATATATCTTTCCAACGAGCTATTGAGCACCCCAAACGGAGATCGTATGCAAAAGTTACGCCCCTGGGAAGTTGACGTATCAACTACCCCCATCGGGGCCCACAAACTTTTGGATTTTCATATTTCGGGGTTAGGGTTTGGGATTTTACTAATGTTAAAAAGGACCTTAGAGCCTCATTGTAATAATCATCTTCTCACAGATGCGAGTAGCCGTCACATCTCTTCTCAGAGATAAGCTACCACCATTCTAGTGAGTCTTTCACTCTGTACTTTTACAGTCTTTGTACATTTATTTCATTAATAGAAATCGTGTATTACTGTATATATGTGACTCTTGTTATATTTCCGCTATATCTCTATTATATTGTTGTCTCTCTTGCAATATCTCTGAATATTTTTGTGTTATAACTCTGCTCTCATCCGTGTCGAAAATAATCTGGATCAGTGGTATTAAAGCAGGTTGCTCTTGATCGTTTTCAGTGCATGTCCTCGACGAGGTCTGAGTATAGCAAGTTGGGTCTCGATCTTGTCTCTCTTGAGGAAAAATTATCTCTCACACCCAAGAAACCCTCAATGGAGGAAGAAAATAAAAATGACAGAGCAGACGATCCTATCAGTCTGTTGCTTGAGCAAGCTCTCATGTGATAGAGGGACGAAATGATGGAGAATTTTTCCCACATCCTTCAATGCCTCCCGATAACATCAGGCACATATTCATCAAGCGGCAACTTTGGAGGCACCTCACATTTCAAGGTACAGGTTAATTTTGATATTCCTTTATTTGAAGGTCAAATAGATGCAGATGCCCTAGATAAATGGTTAAATCTGCTAGAAGGTTATTTCTCTGTTCATAATTTTTTCGACAAGGAAAAGATCACCTCCGCACTCCTTAAGGCTCTCCCCCATGTAAAACATTAGTGGGAAACTTACTGGGAGCAGAGTTCCACAGAGGAGTCTGGAATATATGGGGTTGAGCCCACTTGGGATTTTTTTGTGGATGCGGTAAAGGAACAATACTACCCTGTTGGAAACTATGNGTGGGAAACTTACTGGGAGCAGAGTTCCACAGAGGAGTCTGGAATATATGGGGTTGAGCCCACTTGGGATTTTTTTGTGGATGCGGTAAAGGAACAATACTACCCTGTTGGAAACTATGAGGACCAATACATGAGATGGACCACACTATGGAAAGAGAGGGGCCACGTAGTTCTAGAGTTCACCAATACCTTCCATACCTTATGCACCAAGTTGGGTATCAAAGACTCTGAACGACATTTGGTTCTAAAATACCGTGGGGCTCTACACAGATACATCCAAACTGAAATGGATTTTCTGGACATCTCATCACTCGGTGTTGCTTATCGGTATGTTGTTAAAATTGAGCAAAAGTTTAAGCACCAGAACAAATGGGAGTTCGGGTCTACAAATCCACAACAACCAAAGTATGACAAAGACAACCCTAACAAACAATCTCCCGAAAACCAATCCAAGCCACAGGAAAAGAAGAGTCACGGGAAAACAAAGGACACCAGAAAATGGTGTGATTTCCACAAAATCCCCTGGCACAACACCGATGAATTTCGCTCAAAACAATCATTGGTGGTCGATATCAAAGACAAGGAGCCAAACCCTGATTCAGAATTTGATTCTAAAAATAATGGTAAAAGACAGATCATCGACGCAGACCCCACTGCTATTGTCGTGACTGCAACAATTCAACCAGAAAAACCAATAGATCCTGAAGAGGGGGAGTTCCTTTTTCATTCACAGATGTGGGTGAAGGGGACCCCACTGCATTTTATTGTTGATAGCAGAAGCCAGAAGAACCTCATCTCAGTAGAGGTCGTCAAACAGTTGGGATTGTCGACAACACCACACCCGCAACCATACAGCATCAGGTGGCTTCACCAAGGACGAGATCTTCATGTTAGCTAGCAATGTTGATTTTCATATGGCATCCAACCCTTCAAGGATGAGGTATTATGTGATGTTTCCCCACTGGATGTCTATGATACTCTCTTGGGCCAGCCATATATGTGGAAACCCCATGCTATCTATGAGTCTCGACCCCGTAGTTTCATTATTACTCTGGGGGGTCATCTCTACAGGATACCAGAGGTAGTTCCAACTACTACCCCACCTAAACAGTGCCTCAAGGTAGTATCTCATACTACAAAATTCATCTTCTCCACAATCTGTTCAAAAGGGGAACAAAAGGATACTGCAACCATTACAACCTCGACCCAAGCACCTTCTATCCACCAGAAGCAAGTCGACAAGGTTGCAACAAAGCACAAAGATTCCTTCTGCACACAGTCATCTCATGTAGCCAGACTGGTTAAAAAGGTCCAATCCTTCTAGCCACAGGTTCGTGATGACCTTCAACAAACCAAGTAGCGCGATGGTTCCAATAAGGCAAGCAACTCACCAAGATTCAGATTCAACAATCGCTTTCCCTTCTCCCCTGGGAACTCAACGCAATGGAGACCATTGCTTCCTAAGGAGGGAGGATTGATCCAGGTGGATATCGGTGGCCACCCACCTTCTCCAACTGGCCCAAAACATGTTTCTAGAAATTTTGGCAATTTATTATTTTTAGCAATTTTTAACTTTCGGGGCCATTTTGAGGCCCTAAACGATGTTTTTTGAGAAAACGGGGAGCAACATGGATTGTAGATCATGTTTCTCACCCAAAAGTTGTAGTTCTCAGATAGATGTTTCCAACGAGCTATTGAGAACCCCAAACGGAGATCATATGTAAAAGTTATGCCCCTGGGAAGTTGATGTATCAACTACCCCCATCGGGGCCCACAAACCTTTTGGATTTTCATCTTCCGGGGTTAGGATTTTGGATTTTACTGATGTTAAAAAGGCCCTTAGAGACTCATTGTAATAATCATATTCTCACGGATGCGAGTAGCCACCACATCTCTTCTCAGAGATAAGCTACCACCATTCTAGCGAGTCTTTCACTCTGTACTTTTACAGTCTCTGTACATTTATTTCATTAATAGAAATCGTGTATTATTGTATATCTGTGACTCTTGTTATATTTCTGATATATCTCTATTATATTTTTGTCTCTCTTGCAATATCTCTAAATATTTCTGTGTTATATCTCCTCTCTCATTTCGTGTCGAAAATAATCTGGATCACTAAAGGAGTTCAAAAATACAAAGTCAGAGTCATAGTACATCACAAAACTAAAACAGATCAAGTAGGTACAAACATAGTCCATATGGTATTTTGATCAAGGATTTAAATATGTGATGGAGAGATTGAATTTCCAAATTCCATACCAACAACATCAAGAGTGTTTTATTTCCATACTTCTACCACACATTTGTAGGTCCTTGATTCAATAGAAGGTTACGTCGCAACCCGAGGATTTGAAAATTGCAATGAAACTAGAGGCATCTCCAGCAGGAGATATTGGAGGAATGGCACAAGTTTAGACGCAGTTGGATGCATTAAAAATTCAACTTTTCGAGCTTACCAAAGGAAGGGAGAAATGAGAACAAGTTTCGTGTACCAAATGTAGGACGAAGGGCCATCATAAGGATGAACTGCCAACATTAGCACAGTATTTGGCAGTTGGAGCACTGAATCCACTACTAGGGGGGATATCGCGATATATGTAAGAAATGGGGAGATCACCCCACTTAGTGTGATGTGAATGTGCTACCTAAGAATCCATGGGAGATGATGGGTGAACCTGATCTAGTATTTTCCATTGTTCAGTTAAGGCTCGCAAATCAACATAAAATAGTCATGATTGAGCAATGGAAAGGAGTACCTATGAAAATAGATGGGGTGCAAAACATGGTAGACATTGAATTTATTGATATCATAGATGATATTCAACCATATCCAACACTGATGGGACTGGAATGGGATTTCTATAACCAATAAATCATTAACTTGAAAAGGAGGGAGATGGTATTTGAGGTTGGGGGTCTAAAATTTACTGCACCCTTGGACCCATCAGAAGGAAAGAAATACATAGATCCAGCCATAGGGAATGACATGGACAACTTATACAATATGATCGCACATATGGAGGATTATGTCAACCCAAAAATGGATGGTGCTATGAGTTGGAGAAGTATCATTTCATGCACATCATATTTAGAATCTGGCCTCAAAAATTGGTAGCAAATGATGGATGAAGTGTCCACTAGACGATGTGCATGTATAAACCAATCCTTGTGATGGATTGGAATGGAGCTATGTGACCCATCCATGTATGGTGGACTAAATGATATAGGCATGTTTGTAAAATCATTTTAGTTACAGGTACCCGAACAACAAAGGTTGTTGGAATTGGATGTCATTTTAAAGGCAACTCCAGCTAGATGGTGGTTTGAAAACAAAGATGGGATAAAAGACTAGTCACAATGCAGTAGAATAATGGAGATATGATTTGGCTTAGAGAAAGAATAAATTTCACAAAAGTAAACAGGAGAGAGTGACTCGGTGGGTCACATGGAAAAATGTAGGGCTTTATGGCGCTCAGTACTAGAAATAGAGTGGATGCACAAATTTATACACACCTTGGAAACAATCCTGAAGAATTGGTATTTAGAATTGGAGATGCATAGGGAGACAACAAGATGGGAATAATTGACTTGGATATTCAAAATCACATTTACATTCGAACATGAATCTCCATCTATATATGTAGCACTATAGGCGATCTCAGAGGTAGAGACAATGGAAGTAGTACTAGTATGCAGTTCACATAAAGACAAGATGATTGTCCATGAGCTGTTGGAATTCTATAACGTGGTGAAGGAAGAGTATGAGGAGGAGGATCCAAGGAGTGTACAATACTTGAAACAAAAGGAGCACGCACACTAGAAGGGCCAGAGATTGCATCTGCTGCATACACACAACCTATAAAGATGAATAAGGTAAATATTGGGACGTCAGAGAATCCCAAGTTCACATAGATAGTATATTATTGGAATGATAAGACAATTGATAAGGTTGTAGATTTATTATAGGAATATCATGACTTATTCCCAACAACATTTCATATATGAAGTGGATATTGGGAGACTTAGGCGAGATGAAGATTCCACTAAAATCTGGATCTAAGCCAATATTACAGAGACCTTACAGGTTAAATTCAAGGTATAAAGAAAAGGTCAAGGATAAAATAGATAGGATATTGGATGCGGGTATCATTGAAACAATAGAAGAATCTGAGTGGATTAGCCCAATGGTGGTGCATGAAAAGAATACATGAGGAATTAGGATCTGCGTGGATCTAAGGAAACTGAATGATGCATGCTTACATTATCCATTCCCAACACCATTCACGGATGAAGTACTGGAAATCATAGGAGGTCAGGAAACTTATTCTTTTATAAATGGATTCTCTAGGTACCATTAGACAAGAATCATGTAGGAGGATAGACACAAGACTACGTTTGTGATGGAGTGGGGAAGTTATCGGTATAAAATTATGTCATTCGGATTGAAGAATGCTCATGCAATGTTTTATAGGGTAGTAGTGACATCTTTCAAGGAGTTCATCCATAAATTCCTAGACATTTACTTGGATGATTGGATGGTGTTCAATTTACTACAGGATCATATAGAATTTTCGTGACTCATGTTAGATCAGTGCAAATAGTGTCATATTTACCTGAACTTAAAGGAGTTTATCTTTTTCAGGTTATTTGGAATTATACTAGGACATGTCGTATGAAAACAAGGACTATTGGTCAATCCAAATAAGATTGTCGTAATTCTAGACTTGGAACCTCCGACATCAGTAAGACAACTAAGGGAAATGTTGGGTCATGCTAATTATTACAAGAAATCTATCAAAGGATATGTGAATATTACAACACCCATGGAAAATTTACTGAAGAAGGAAGCAAGGTTCCAATGGAATAAGGACTTCCAAAAGGGGTTGTACACTTTGAAACAGAAACTGTTAACCACACCAATTATTATATTTTCGAAGTGGAACAAGGAGTTCCATGTACATGTAGATGCATCATCCATAGTGTTAGCACCAGGAGTTGTCCTTATACTATTAGAAGAACAAGCCCAATACCCATTAGAATATGAATAATTAAATCAATTTTATGGTTGGTAGATCCGCAAGAAAGAACAATAAAGAGGGTACAAGACTATCTGCATAGACATTCCATTGGGAATAGATTCATAAACACCCTATAGATAAAATGAAATCAATTTGCATAACAAAAAAAAGGGCAATATAACGATGAACAAAAGAATGGAGTAGATGACACTAAGCATAATATTCATCAAGAAGTGATCCTCTCTGCAAAATGAATTAAAATAATACTTGAACAGAAATCATGAAAGGAGGAAATCGCTACAAATCCTTTGCGGCTCATGAATTATCCTACCCATGGACAACCATTGATCTTCAATATCTGCAATTTCATTCAAGCAAGAAGATAACGAACAAGGATGGAAACAAAGCAGTCTACAAATATGGTATCACAACCTTTATGAATCTCTAATGCTAGAAATGTTCATTTAACATAATTCCCTCGAGCTTACATTGACTCACACATATTTTCTTCTTGCTAAATCCCCTCTTAGGTATTGACATGAACCCCTAATCAATTACAAAATTATTTCTTAAATAATAAAATAATTATTATCTCTTCCTTCTTCACTGGAAATAAAAACAATTAAAATAAAACTAAAACTAGAATTGGTTGCAATAATCTCGAGTTGTTGAAAGATGGTGGATTTTCTAGCTGGAGATAACTTTGTCAAGTGTCCAATTCTTCCTGCCACTTGTATTTCCTCTGGTCAAGTGTCTTTGAGATAATTTTTTCCCACTAATTATGTTCCTAAAAATTAGGGATGATCTACCACATATGTCTTGCAAATCTTGAGTTGTCCCTTAAATATATCAGAGTAACTTCCCCGAAGGCCATATTGTTGGAACCTCTCACGATGCTTGAGGAATAACTTGTTGATATAGCAAGGTTTTAGGATTTGGAATAAATAATTATAAAGTAGTGCAATTTGGTATTCCTAGTATCGAGTGCACTTGCAGCAAAATCTAGAGATTGAATATCAAAAATCAACTTTGATGGATTTCCCATATACCTTGTGTGTTGGCCTTGAAATTTCAAGAAGCTGCAAACTACAATAAGCATCTTTATGTACACATTTGAAAAAATCTTTCTATAACCATTGTCATAACTAAACCTTAACATCAACAAAATAATTCTTGCATATAAGATATTAGAATGAATGTTGGGTAATGCAGTTCATTTATTCTTTAAATGTAAAAATGCAAGGCGCAGATCCTTCTTGAAGATAAGAATTTATTTTGTGAAGCACAAGAGAATGCAATATAACATCACTTCACTCCATGGTTTTGCAAGGGCACACTTGTTTTGGTGTAAAATATCTAACAAGTGTTTTTCGTTTGAAACCCTACCTTGACATTCGTTGCTCCAAAGATCTATTCCATGTGGTAGACCATCAATGGTTGTTGTTGCTATAAGTTTTGGAAACAATTCTAGAACTGTTCTAGGTTTCTCGAATGGATGAATGATTAGTGTAGAAAAATATTTGAATTTGGAATGTTTTTTGATCCTCAAAATCCCCTGGCTTCCAAATGTTCATGATGTGTTGGATTAATGCCTTAAGATCAGGGGTATCAATATACGTTTTTCCATCTATGCATTAGATATTCATACGTTGGAGTGAAGGCTGAATAAATCTTGACAAATATAGAACTGAATTGTCACCTTGTCCTTTGAATCTGAAATGATATTCAACCTATTAATTTTATGCCTAGAAGTATGCCACTGCTAGATCGAATTTAAATTGACCAAAATCCTCCTTTTGATATGTTGGTCAAGAAAATCTTGGATTATCTTTAGCCTGTTGATCTTTTCCTTGAGATGTGGAAGCTAATTGTTGACTCATCACTCCCAATCCTCGTCACTGGCATCCTTGAAGTGCTTTGAAAATCCTGGTAGGGCCACATTGTCC
Organism: Picea sitchensis; assembly: GCA_010110895.2. Taxonomy (NCBI): domain Eukaryota; kingdom Viridiplantae; phylum Streptophyta; class Pinopsida; order Pinales; family Pinaceae; genus Picea; species Picea sitchensis. Next base: position 71,940 of record SNQJ01S0010807.1, on the reverse strand, counting down.
CCATCAAAGTAGGAAAAGAGAGCACGATAAATATATAAAACATTGTACTCCACATTGATTTTCTCATTTAGTGCTCCTTCTGGACAAAGACTGAGAGAATGATTGAGAAACTTGCGCAATCTTCATTCAAAATTTCAGAAAAAAGATCAAATACAACTCTAGTGAGAACCCAAAAGAACCGGAAGATCTTAACCAAGAAATTTTAGTTCCAGTGCCTTTTCCAATGCCATCTCTACAATCTGTATCCATGTTCATGCCTTGAGAACAACTCTTCTTTTTTATTGAAAACTAAAACATAAGCTGGAAAGAACATTGCAAACAAACCTATAACTACAAATGAAATGCTTGCATGAAAAGATTATTTATATACATAAGACTACTCTAGTCTATATAGCTCAATTATTTTTCTCAAGTGAAGTCATACTTCCAATGCAGTTAGGTAAGTATCGAACTGATGAAAATAAATCCTTCCATGCAACTATTCAAAATAATCCTCAAGTGATATAAAGTTTGCAGCAAGATGTTAATAAGCAATTGATACTTACAGTAATCTGAAATCTTACCAACAACTAGAGCATTGGAGATATTTGGAAAATACAACTCCATGAAAAAATCCACAGGATCATGAAACTCATGAAAAGACATTTTCATATGGTTAAGAAGATAACCTTTCTCCTCTGTGAAGGTCGATTCATCAATAAAATTGTGGTCCTCATATGCTCTATAGCTACATATGTTGTTTGATGTCTTCTGCAAGTCTAGGTGTTGAAATGATAGACATGAGCTCGTTGATCCTTGGAGATTTCTGCTCATCACTGGGTGATAAAGAAAATTTCAATTGCTGATGCAACTCCTCCTTATCTTCTTCACTATCATATATTGGTTGGCTGCTAATAAGCTCTGTATGTGCTTTAGCAAATATTTTCTCCTCATCATCAGAGTATTCATCAAGGATAGGTTGATCTTTGTCAACATTTGGGACAACAATATCATCAAAGGAATGATTTTTATAGACATTTGTTACATGGAACAATGCATCTGCTACATTGCTGCCAATTTCTTCATCATAAGAGTAGTCAACAAAATATTCTTTCAACACTGGAAAAATAGGAAAGGAATGATATCATTTTTCCTTTATTTCTTCCACATAAATCTCTATTTAAGCCTTACAATCGGAGGAAATACCTATTGTATGTTGAATATTCTTTTCAAACTCCTCACAAAAATTCTCAAATAGAAATTCAGCTGAAAAATACCTTTTACAATTCTCATTGAATGCAACGTGGAAATATCTCAAGGAAAGTATGTTGGAAGTAGGAAGAGAAAAGTATGATTCTTGTGCATCACCTTTTAAAGAGTACAAGAACATTTTCATTAACACAGCCTCATGATGTATGTCTAGCTGATCCATGCATTGATGAAATATAACGAGATATTGAGAGGGATGGTCCCCTTGTCTTTTTTGAAAGTAGGAAGGTAATACATCCATTTTGACAGAGCAGGCACTAGGTTTGGAAAACCATGGACAAATGAAAATTTGAGAGGTGAAAACCTCCATGCCAAGATAGCCTCCATGGCCTTTGTCGTCCTGAATCAGTGAAGTCTCCAATGGATTCTTCCTTCATGGAGTGGAGTCTTTAGGTGAATGATGTAGTTTGTATTATGTGACTAGCGCTTGTTCACCATCAAGTGATGGTTATGATCGTTGTCGTTCTCCCAGAGAATATATCTTCGTGTATTCACTCCCCAAAAATGATGCCACAAATGTTAGCACAAGGAGTTTTCCTTATACTTCTATAAGAACTAGCCTAGTACCCATCAGGATATGAATAATTAAATCAATTTTATGGTGGTTGGATCAACAAGAAATAGAAACAAAGAGTGAAACAGTTTTTCTGTAGAGACATTACATTGGGCATGGAGTCATAAACACCCTACATATCAAAGTAAATCAAGTTTCATACTAGAAAAAAAGAGTTAAATAATGATGAAAAAAAGAATGGATGTTGGCCCTTGACCAAGTTTTGGGAGATCCTTGGTCAAGTTTGACCTATTTTGGGACTTCGACAGCCTGTCGAAGGTGGAGCGCAATATGAAGTAGAGATAATGGGATCTCGACCCTTTTTTGGGTCCTTTTTGGATTTGGGATTATGTAACGGGTATGGGGATGTCGTCCCATGGGTTTACCCATGTTTAGGCCTATTTTGTAAAGTATAAATAGATGTCTAGGCAATGTAAGGAGAGGGATAGGCATATCTGTGTGATATTGGGCTAAGTGCTAAGTATGGCTTGTATATGCTTTGTGCATACTGTGTAATATTTGCAGAGATATGTGCAAGAAATTGTAAGAAGGCTTGGTGTTGTACCCTAACTCGAAGAAGGAGGATCTGGTGGAGTGTGCGTAGATCTCCTGTCTTCTGCAGAGTAGGATTTTGATGTTATGTTCTTGTAAGAAGCTTGAATGAAGATAATAAATAAGAAGAGTTGGTGGATGTAGCCCCAGGGTGGGGTGAACCACGTATATGTTGTGTTGTTCTGCTTTGTGCGATGTGTTTATGTCTTTACTTGCTAAGTGATTTGATATAGATAGATATTCATGTTTATGCTTTGTGCTAATGATGCATATGGATGTTAGATCTGACCTATGTGAATGTGCTTAGTTATTGAATCTGCTAGATATAATCTACTTCTCTATGATAAGTTCTTAGATACATCAGATCTGAATGAATGATGCGATACTCTGTTTTATCTGTGGAGTAGATAATGGTCAAATATTGATGAACTGTCAGTGCTAAGTGCTTTGTTAAGTGTTATAATCACATATCTATGTCCCAACTAAGGTTGCAGACATTTGAGTCTTGCAACCACCCCTGCCTCTACCTCGGGTGAGACTTCATCTTCTTTGCAGTTGTTATCGAAAGGGCCCGTAGTTAGGGTTTTGTTGTTGCATTGTTGTAGCGTTGAACCCTAGGTCTGCCCCTGTGCCAACAAATGGTTCCGTTGTCAGGACCTGAAACTGTGATTGCTAGGAACTGAGGAAGAATAAGATTTGTGCAAAGATCCGACTTGAAACTGTGATTGCTAAGAACTAAGGAAAAAGAAGATTTGTGCAAAGATTCGACCTAAAACTGTGAAATCTCTATGCGTAGATCTGTTTCCCTAGTTCCCAACATTCCACTTGACCTATGAAGATCTGTGCCAAGAAAAGAGGTCAGATCTAAAGAGAAGAGGTAATATCTGGAAGCTCTATTCTTTGATAAGGGTAAGAATAGTGAAAAATTCTAGATCTGAAAGATTTGTGCTCTATAGAAGTAAGATAAGTGGAATTTTTTGTTTCAATGGTATGGATCTAGGTATGTTTGATAGATTCTTTCCTAGCTTGAAAACTAGGGCACTAATAGATGAAATAAGGTTTGACTTGCGTAGATATGATAAGAATAGTGAAAGATATGTTATACCTATGCATAGAAAGAATATTTGGACTAACAAGTGGATGCAAGATCCTAGAAAGAAATGTTTGCAGGTTAGCTACCATGATCCTAGCGTGCAGTACAGGAAAGGTTGGGAATCATTTAAAAGAAAGAGAGGATTAACCCTCTGTTATAGTTGCAAAAAACTGAGACATCTTACTAAGGAATGCCCTGGGAGAAGACATAGTTGTCTTTGTTGCAAAGCTATGGACCATGAAGTATTGGATTGCTCTAGAATGATTTCTAAGATTGAAGGAATGAACATGAGACAAGAAAACCCTAAGGAAGATCCAAAAACTACACTTATGGCAGAACCCGAGAAAGAATTAGAGAAATTATTGCTACAGATAAAAGACACCATGAATGACCACCAACATGTCAGCTTATCATAGATCTTCAAAGAAAAATAATGCATTGAAGTAAGAATAGGAGAATTCGACATTGACTATGTTCTATATGAGGAAACACAGGTGAATATCATGATAGAAAGAACTTGGGAAGCTATAGGAAGGCCTGCTATGATTCCTTCATTAGGAGGAATAGGACTGTTCAAAGGAAAGTTGATAAACCTATGTGGAAAGCTCACCCAGATACCTATGAATGCCAATGGGATTTCAACAGAGGAGGATTTCGAGATTGTTAAATTTATTGAGAACATCGCCCCATTTACCATGTTACTAGGAAAACCTTGGATTGAAAGAGATCAGACTAGAAGGAATGACGAAGAAGAAGTTTTAGAGTAGAAGAAGAAAGAGTTAAAGGATTTCATGACTAGAAGGATCGCACACTTGATTAAAGAACAAAAGAACAAATCGAAGTTATTTAACACTAGAGATCTGGATGTTGAAGTTGCAAGAACACTAAAAGACCCACAGAAGATTGAAGTACCTATTCCATATAAAGAGGAAGTATCACCCTTGAATCTTATGAAAGAATCTCAACAATGCGAAGTAACTATGCCAAATGCAGATAAGAATCAAAATGGAAAAAGGAATACCGAGACGAAGCTCACTGGAAAGAAGGCCAGAAAGCTAAGTAAGAAGAGAGCTAAGATCAAAAAGTTACAGAAGGTTTCAGAGGGAACTTCACAGAGGGAAATTTTACAAAATTGGAGCTTCACCAGGATAACAGAACAACGTCACATGCCACTTCGCCCGGGCAAAACAATATAGCCATTTGGAACAATATAACCATTCGAACGACCCTTCGAACGGGTAGAAATACATTTATGGTTCTCCACCAGACCGTTGGACCATGTCGTAATGGACATAACAGAGTTAATGAAGGATTCTCACCAGTTGCAAGAGATCTGTTGCTAAGTTATCTATTTATCCCGTTGTGCCATGCACCAAGAACACTTTTTCTAACTGTGAATTTGAGCCCACAGACTCGTTGATTTTACACAATGATCATTGTGTTATTGTCCTCTATCCCATTGTAGTGTCTAAGTTACTCCTCGAACCTGAGATTTCCAACCCCAAGCGTGTATGTCAGACGAGTTCAACAATGTAGATAAAGTTGTCGAAGAAGTTCTCATTGACCTCATGACTGAACGAGTAATGCCGATGTCTGCAGGTATACAAGCGTCATCGAAAAGAGGCCTGCAAACCTCTCCATCTACTGCTCGTAGATCCAAATCATCCCAACCCTTAGTGGAAAAGAGAACCAAGAACAAAGACGACCTAGCAAATGCGAAGCTGATTCCAATCATATTTCTTGATTACATCTCACCTCTGGCCGGTGTGGTAAATCAAGATAGTGTGCTAAGATATTTCAAGTACACCATGGTCACTGCATACCTCCTGAAGGGAATACGTGTAGTTCAAGCAGAGCAGGATAAGATCATAGTATTGATGTTCAAGGACTTCAACTTCAGAGATCGCAAGATCTATGGTATGCTCACCCCATAAAAGTACCTAAATAGAACGAAGAGGAAGAATTCAAAGATAATTCCCCAGCTCTAGACGATGAACCTCACGCATTCCACCCTACTGAATTTCATGAAGATCCCACACTTCGAAAGACACTAGGAAGTTAACGCATGTGTCAAGATGCTACTGTCATGTTACCATGGTGACTACTTATGGCTATACCACCGTATTACAGTTAACCCAATGTTGATCCACAGGATCACAGGACTGAGTATGCAAGGACCTAACCTATAGGATTTCTACCTAGGAAAGGCCATAGATCGTGCCCTAGCACAGAAGAGCAAGGATACATATGGTGATGTTGAGAAGGGAACAAGAGGCTACAAGGTAGCTTCCATCGAGAGTGGTGCAATGCGCCTAGCAAGTCAACTGATATTTGGAAAGTTAGTAAGGAAAAACTGACCTACGCAGGTCACCGAATTTGTCATTTCCCTCACAGGGAAGTACACGGAAGGCCTACAGATGAACTATGCGAAGTACCTAGTTAACCAGTTGGAACTAGACTGCCAAGAAGCACATGATTAGGGTTATGAATTTCATTTCAGCTGGCTCCTGATCCTCATTGCATTTGTTGCCTGGGAGATGCTAGAAGGTGTGACCTTCTCAGACATAGAATTGTTTGAACCACTTGCTTCAAAGTTCGCTACCCTTTGGTATTCAAGTGATATGAACAAATAGTGGTAGTCGAATGTTGTGTTTCATACATATTACCTCCAACTAAAGAGATCCATTGAAGTTGAGCCTCGTATAAATCCAAACACCTTACAAAGGTTCTAACCCCTAATGAAGTTCAGTGCAGATCGACACTTCATATACATTACAACGCAAACAAATGAACATAAAGAGCAGCTCCAGTCATATTATAAAATTACAGAATAAGACCTTGAGGAGATCACTAAGGAATGGTCTGCTGACCTCCTTATCCCTGCCAACCCTACATAGATATATGATCTCAATAGCCTAGAGGACACTCATAAAGAATAGAATACACCTAAGAAGACTGAGGAGGTCCAAAATTTAAGAATCACCTCAGGAAAGACTGCTTCAGTGTCATCTGACCGAGGGGGTGATGACGAAGTAGAAGCTGAATAGAAGCCATATGAAGTAACACCACCCAGAGACAAGGTTGACCCCTTGAAGAAGAGGAAGGTTCCCCCCCTAAAACCTTTTTCTTGGAAGAAGTCAAAATCCACCATGACTAATATGCAGAATGTCCTCACCTCTGATGATTTTGACTTCATCAAAATATCCCTGAACGACGCTTCAATGGAAATAGCAGAGAAACAAGAAGCCAAGAAGGAAGAAATATATGATAGAATTGGAGTAAAACTCTGAGGGGTACAACAGGCCCTTTAGTCCAGCCACGCAGTCTCCATTGTGCCCCTGCCATCAGGAGAACCAGAGTTGGGAGATGAGCCAACCCAACTCCACCAACTAGATGATACATTCGAAGCTCCCCTTCAATGAGCACAAGAAGAAATATAACAAGCCACCTAGGCCTTGAAGCAAGTGCAAGGCGTACTCGTAGAACAACGCAACACTACAGAATAGGAAAATATTTCTCTCCAAGCAAAGCTCGATGAAGAAAAAGCACAGATGCAACAAGAAAAATAATAGTTTCTCGCAGAGAAACTCGAAGTGAAAGAAGTGGTCAGTAGAGCACTTCGCTCTGTGACAATCTTAGAAATAAAGGTAGAGGACCGAGTCACGCAGCAAGTAGAGCAACTCATAGAAGTTATTCAGCAGCTACAGTAATGCATAGCAGACTTAGAGCTCCGCACAGTGCCCGAGACTCCACAGGATGTAAGGGATCAAAGAGAAGCAACCGCCCGGAGCGTAGTTGAAAGGATAATTTCCCTTGCCATGGAATGAAAGCAGCTAAGTAATAATAGTGCCCATACATACAAGAAACTCATGAAGAACCTAGAATTGCAGGCACTGGAGTCACAACTCTAGGAAGGAAAGCAACAAGCAGAGACAATACAGGCGTAGTTGAAGCCCCTGTCATTTGTGGAAAGAATGAAGTGATCCCAAGAGCAGCACACTGCCCAACAGAAGATCCACACTATCGAGAGCAGAGTTATGGAAGTAACTCAGAGGCTCCAACCTGTAAAAGATAAGGCTTACCAATTATTCACATAGGTCGAAGGCTAAGGAGAAGAACTTGAGTAGGTTGTCACTGGAGCTGAACAACCCCAGGAGGGACCTGTCAACGACACGATCATCCAAGAGTTCACTGAATAGGATGTTTTGGCACAACAAAAAGTCGAAGTAGCTTGAGCCATGCTCAAGTCTTTCGAAGTAGAACTACCCAGATCAAAGTGACTCGAGATGAGTCATAGGTGAGTGTTGGGGGCCTGTTGGCCCTTGACCAATATTTGGGAGATCCTTGGTCGAGTTTGACCTATTTTGGGACTTCGACAACCTGTCAAAGGTAGAGCACGATATGAAGTGGAGATCGTAGGATCTCAAACCTTTTTTGGGTCCTTTTTGGGATTTGGGATTATGTAACGGGTATGGGGATGTCGACCCGTGGGTTTACCCATGTTTAATCCTATTTTGTAAAGTATAAATAGATGTCTAGGAAATGTAAGGAGAGGGACAGGCATATCTATGTGATATTGGTCTAAGTGCTAAGTATGGATTGTAGATTCTTTGTGCATACTGTGTGAGATTTGCAGAGCTATGTGCAAGTAATTGTAAGAAGGCTTGGTGTTGTACCCTAACTCGAAGAAGGAGGATCTAGCGGAGTGTGCGCAGATCTCCTGTATTCTGCGGAGTAGGGTTTTTATGCTATGTGCTTGTAAGAAGCTTGACTAAAGATAATAAATAATAAGAGATGGTGGACGTAGCCCCAGGGTGGGGTGAACCATGTATATGCTGTGTTGCTCTGCTTTGTGCACTGTGTTGATGTGTTTATGTCTTTACTTGCTAAGTTCTTTGATATAGATAGATAGTCATGTTTATGATTTTTACTAACGATGTATATGGATGTTAGATCTGACCTATGTGAATGTGCTTAGTGCTTGAATCTACTAGATCTAATCTACTTCTCTATGATAAGTGCTTAGATACATCAGATCTGAATGAATGATGCGATGATTTGTTTTATCTACAGAGTAGATAATGGTCAAATATTGATGAACTATTGGTGCTAAGTTCTCTATTAAGTGTTAGAATCACATATATGTGTCCCATCTAAGGTTGCAGACATCTGAGTTCTATAGCCACCCCTGCCTCTACCTCGGGTGAGACTTCATTTTCTTTGCAAGTGTTTCCAAAAGGGCTCGTAGTTAGAGTTTTGTTGGTGCGTTGTTGTATCATTGAACCCTAGGTTTGCCCCTATGCCAACAATGGAGTAGATGACAGTAAGAAAAATATTCATCAAGCGGTGATCCTCTCTGCAAAATGAATTAAAATAATACTTGAACAAAAATAATGAAAGGAGAAAATCACTACAAATCCTTTGTAGCTCATGAATTCTCCTACCCATGCACAACCATTAATCTTGAATAACTACATTTTATTTCAAGTAAGAAGATAACAGAAAAGGATGGAAACAAAACATTCTACAAATATGGTAGCACAACCTTTATGAATCTCTAATGTCATAAATGTTCATTTAATATAATGCCCTCATGCTTGCATTGACTCACACAACTTTTTTGCTTGCTAAATCCCCTTTTGGGTTTTGAGTTGAACCCCTAATCAATTACAAAATGCTTGCTTAAATAATAAAAATAATAACTATCTCTTCCTTCTTCCCTGGAAAGAAAAACAATTAAAATAAAACTAAAACTAGAATTGGTTGCAATAATCTTGAGTTGTTGAAAGTTGGTGGATTTGCTGGCTGGAGATAACTGTTATCAAGTGTCCAATTCTTGTTGCAACTTTTCTTTGCTTTGGTTAACTGTATTTGAGATAATTTTTTCCCACTAATTATGTTCCTAAAAATCAAGCATGCTCTGCCACATATGTCTTGCAAATCTAGAGTTTCCCTTAAATATCTCAGAGTAACTTCCATGGAGCCCATATTGTTGGAACCTCTCAAGATGCTTGAGGAATAACTTGTTGATATAACATGGTTTTAGGATCTGGAATAAAAAATTATGAAGTAGTGAAATATGGTATTCTTGTTTTCATCGAGTGCACTTGCATCGAAATCCAGATATTGAATATCAAAAATCAACTTTGATGGATTTCCCATATACCTTGTGTATTGGCCTTGAAATTTCAACAAGATGCAAAATATAATAACCATCTTTATGTAAATATTTGAAAAACCCTTTCTATTTACATTGTCATAATTGTTGGGTATGTGTTATATTCTTTGCATGTGTGTGTGTGTGGGTGCGTCAGATACGACAACTGCGTCTGACGATCCCTTCACCTAGAGCTCTGTCGTGTGCACCGGGCGATTTCCTAGGGAGGTCACAGGGGGGGGGCAGGTATGCCCCCCCTGGTTATGCGCAACGTTCGAGGCAGCGCCCCGAAATTTGTTTTTGGGCGGTTTTTGCTATTTTTAGTGTATTTTGCTATTTTTAGTGGATTTTGCTATTTTTAGCTGATTTGTAAATTAATCCTGGATTAAGGGATTAGGGTTTTCGTATCTATGAAATACCTAAAAACATTGTATATATTGTATGGAGAATGGTGAAATTTGATATAATGAAAATAAGAAAGGTTTTCTCGGTTGAGGGTTTCCGGTAAAAATCTTTGTGTACTCTGTGTATGAGCCATTGATTAATTTCTGTATTGCTTAAGAAT
>SNQJ01S0010807.1:28507-57840 GCA_010110895.2 Picea sitchensis | reverse complement strand
AGCATATTGATGTTCAGTATCACTTTGTGAGAGACATGGTTGAGGAAAAGAAGGTGTTGTTGGAAAAGGTTGACACTTTGAAGAATGTTGCAGATTCATTGACAAAGTCTGTGAGCACAGAAAATTTCTCTTGGTGTAGAGTAATAATGGGCATTTCTACCCTGGATTGTTGACTATATAATCCCCTGGACCCCTGGATGCAAAGAAAACAACAAGTGGGAAAATGTTGGGTATGTGTTATATTCTTTGCATGTGTGTGTGTGTGGGTGCGTCAGATACGACAACTGTGTCTGACGATCCCTTCACCTAGAGATCTGTCGTGTGTGTCGAGTGCTTTGCTAGGGGGGTCCCAGGGGGGGGCAAGTATGCCCCCCCCTGGTTAGGCGCAGTGCCCTGAAATTTTTTTTGGGGCGGTTTTTGCTATTTTTAGCGGATTTTTCTATTTTTAGCTGATTTGTAAATTAATCCCGGATTAAGGGATTAGGGTTTTGGTATCTACGAAATACCTAAAAACATTGTATATATTGTATGGTGAATGGTGAAATTTGATATAATGAAAATAAGAAAGGTTTTCCCAGTTGAGGTTTTCCAGTAAAAATATCTGTGTACTCTGTGTATGAGCCATTGATTAATTTATGTATTGCTTAAGAATCTATATGCATTGCTTTACTTCGCAGGTTTAAAACTTACAATAACTAAACCTTAACATCAAAAAATGAATTATTTCATATAAGATATTACAATGAATGTTGGGTAATGTAGTTCATTTAGCCTTTCAATGTAAAAATGCAAGGCATAGATCCTTCTTGAAGCTAAGAATTTATTTTGTGAAGCATAAGAGAATGCAATATAACATTGCTTCATTCCATGGTTTTGCATGGGTGCACTTTTTTTGGTGTAAAATCTGTAAAAAACATTTTTCGTTTGAAAGCGTACCTTAACATTCACTACTCCAAATATCTCTGCCATGCATTAGACCATCGATGGTTTTTATTGCTAGAAGTTTTGGAAACAATTCTATAATTGCTTCCGGGTGTCTCGAATGGATGAATTCTTGGTGTAGAAAAATATTTGAATTTGGAATGAAGTTTGATCCTAAGAATCCCCTGGCTGCCAAATGTTCATGATGTGTTGTATTAGTGCCTTAAGATCAGGGGTATCAATATATGTTATTCCATTTGTGCATTAGATATTCATATGCTGGAGTGAAGGTTGAATAAATCTCAAAAATATGGAACTGATTTGACACCTTATCCTTTGAATCTGAAATGATCTTCAACCTATTAATTTTATGCCTAGAAGTATTCCACTGTTAGACCAAATTTAAATTGACCAAAATCCTCCTTTTGATATGATAGTTAGGAAAATCTGGGATTATCTTTAGCCTATTGATCTTTTTCCTTGAGATGTGGAAGCTAATTGTTGACTCGTCACTCCCACTCCTCGTCACTGACATCCTTGATGTGCTTTGCAAAGCCTGGAAGAGCCACATTGTCCCCATCAAAGTAGGAAAATATATCATGATAAATATATAAAACGTTGTACTCCATGTTGATTTTCTCATTCAGTGCTCCTTCATGACCATCTGAGAAATTTTGTCTGGCTAAAGACCAAGAGAATGATTGAGAAAATTTCACAAGATTCATTTTGAATTTCATAAAAAGGCTCAAATATAACTCCAGTGAGAGCACTTGTCATCTTCACTTCACCGCCTACAACTCGAACAATACGAAAATAATTCTTGGCTCCTATCTTATTCTTCATGTAGGTTGCAATAAGACCAATGTTGTATTTATCTGTTGAAATATCTTCTTGGAACCAGTGTTGTTGATGCTTGAAAAAACTACTGAATAGAAAATCCAATCGAGCATTTAAAATTCTTAATTGCCAAAGGATCCTTGCATACTCTGCCTCCACAATCTAAGTGTGTCTTTGATAACCTTGTCCTTGAGAAAATTGTCATCTTTAGCAAAATTTGCTAAAAAAATTATTTGCCACTTGTGGATTTGTTCTCGAGCTTTGATATCCTATAGAAAATATGGTAGTTTCCCTCTGTTAACAATTGGACAATTACCATGACATCTGGAATTTAAAATCCTCCTCAATTCACTATCAAAAACACATATGAACTAGAAATTGGACTGTATTATTCACTCTAATGATTACTGCAAACCCTCACCTTTGTTTTCAAGAACAAAGTCTGCTTTCCTCTTCCACAATCTCATGTGATTATTCCACGATCCATTTCCTTCATGATAAACATTTGTCTCAAGCTAATCGTGTTGAGCTTGCTCTTGACACCTACAAGCTTAATCGACACCTGTCGATATCCTTGTTTTTTGACATCATCGGCCCACCTTGCAGTGCCTGGTGATTTTGTTTTGTTGTTTTGGCCTAGGATATATGTCCCATATTGGAAAAGTGAAATCATTATAATTTGTTTATATTGACCATTGTGTACATCGCCATTCAACGCGTTGTGCACATCATATGCTCCTTGCGGGATCCTCCCTTATGACTTGGTTCTCAGTATTAGGCACTAAATTGGTGTTGTATGATTTGGAATGTGACTTGGTATAGATCTTGGGTGTTTGGCTTGTGGACTTGGAGATTGGGCTTAATTCCCAATATTTTTATTAAAAATCCTTTATATAAACCCAAGAGAAAATTTTTCCTTACAAATAATTTTTTTTTTATGATTTGGAAAACTTTAAAATACCTCTCCCAAAAGAATCGAAAGACCTTAATCATGAATAACAATGCATTCAATCCCCAAAACATCATCGCCCTGCAAAAACCAATTTTGTCCAAAATTACAATTTTTTCACAAAAAGTTACATGTGCTAACACATAGTGTTGGGTGTAGTGTTGTCACAACCTAGAGAAAGGGACATAGATCATCCAATTTCTTTTGAAAGAAGGAATTTTTCTATATTAGAAACAAGTTATACAACTACAAAACGAGACGAATTAGAAATGGTCTATGCATTACAAAAGTTCATGCACTACTTACTGGGGTCCCACTTCAAGATGTATACAAACCTTTCTGCATTAAAATACTTTGTCAACAAGACCGTATTAAGAAGAAGAATATGCATATGGATATTATTATTTTAGGAATATGGCTTTGAGGTCATAGTAAAACTATGGAATATGAATGCAGGACCAAATCATCTATCACGCACACTGACAAGAGAAGATGCAGGTAATTTCGATGATAGCCTCCCAGATGCGCAGTTATTTGCAGTAAGGATGGTGGATGATTACTTATCAAATATTGTGGAGTTTCTAAGTACTGACATGGCTCCCTCCAACATGACCATTATGTAGAAGAATCAATTGGTAGTGAAAGAAACAGACTATCAGTTGATTGCAGGGAATTTATATAAGTTAAGGGTCGATGGAATATTGATATGGTGTGCATTGGAACATGAAAGGCCAATTATACTTGAAGAAGCGCACGATGGGATTGCTAGAGGACATTATGCAGGAAGATCCATGACTAAAAATATTTTATGTGTAGGTATTTGGTGGCCTATGCCTCATAAATATGTGGAGTATTGTCAGTCTCGCGATATGTGTCAAAGAGTGGTAAAACCATCTAAGAGATATGAAATGTCGTTAGTACTAGTTAACGTTGCAAGCATTTGATAAGTGGGCCATTGAATTTGTAGGACCATTCAATATACAAGAAATAAGATCAAGGGCAAGGTACATCATAACTATGAAAAAGTACTTGACAAGGTGGGTAGAAGAAGCACTAGTTATTGATTGTACTACAAAGACTTATGCGCAGTTTCTATTCGAGAATTTAGCCATGAGGTTAGGATGTCCACGCATATTACTTAGTGATCAAGGTACACAATTTATGAACAAAACAATTGCCACACTTACTGAGGAGTTTCATATTCATAATCAAAAGAGTACACCATACCACCCTCACACCAATGGCATAATGGAATATTTTAATAAGATCTTGGAGAATGATTTGACAAATATCTGCAATGTAGGGAGAGATGATTGGGACTTATGAGTCCCTGCAGTACTATGGGATTATAGAACTAAAAGTAAGAAGTTGAAAGAACATACACCTTTTCGGTTGGTCTATGGATAGGAAGCAGTGATGCGAATGGATTTCATTCTACCTAGCTCATGCATTGGAGCAATCACTGAGCTCTCATATACTTGCATGATAGAGGAGAGGTTGGCACGGTTAGTGCAACAAGAGGAGGACCACTTTATTGCAGGATTTCATCAGCTAGTTCAAAAATCCAAAGAGAGGGCTTGGCATGATCACCACATTAAACCAAAGAAATTTCAAGTCGATGATCTGGTATTACTCTATGAAAACAAGTACATGTAGCATCCAGAAAAGTTTTGCATGGACTAGTTAGGACCTTATGTGATCCAACAAATAACCGAGATGGGTGCTATGTAGTTGTAAACCTTGAATGGAAAATTCCTGGAAGGAATGGTGAATGAGAGTCGACTGAAACTCTATAGAGATGGTTGACGGCTTGTACAGTAATCTAGAATGTGCTAGAACCCTTGTATTATAGAAGATGTACCATAATAACAATAAAAACAAGGAAAGCCAACTAAAAAGTAGGAAAAGGAAGAAAAGAAAATAAAAATTAGATATAGGAAAAAGAAAAAAGAGTATTTGAGCACCAAGGTATTAGAACTTGCACAAAAGGAACGATCATCACATGAAAAAATAACACTACACCAAGCCACAGACGAAACCAACTACGAAGCATACAAATGACACAAGAAATACCCAATGCGTAGTTTGGGAATGATAAGACCTTTAAAAGTCGTACGGCATGGAAATGTAAGTTAAGACACAAGCGCGACATGTCATAAAAGTGTCGTATTAGTCCTAAATAGGAAAATTCACCGGAAACAACGAACATATCAATGGTATGAGAGGAAAATCATAAAACAGATTTGGCCATAAAGGAGTATTTAGTTACCAAATCACCAACCATGATGATGGATTGGAAAAGGCAGTTAAGATAGGATGAGACATGTATACTTGGTACAAAAGCACAAAAACAAAAAGAAGTCAGTAAACTCTAAGTCATCGTTGCATGCAAGTGGGAGTGAACAGAAGTGAACTACCAGAGTTGAGCTAACACAACCCACACAGACACACAAAGATTGTCCAAGAATTCATCACACAAGTATAATGGCACCGCTGAGAGTTGGAGGGTTGTATGATGCAGTGAAGAAACATACGAAACAACTAGAATAAGAAGTGGAGGTCAAGGAGGTAGACAAAACTTTGAATCTAGCACCACCAACAATTTTTCACAGAGACTATTTACCCCCAAGGAAGGATGATGCACCACCAATAAATGTACCCATGAATTCCAAGTACCCATTTCCGATAGCAATAGTTCTGTCTGGAGTTAACAACGATGAAGACATGCTTGGGAAGATTTCCAACCTGAATTTTATGGACCATGATATCAAAGATACACAAAAATTCCCCTAGTTGGCCAGGGATCAATATTTATGCACGAAGACCATCCCAGGCATAGTATCAATTCTGGTAGAGCCACATGAATGGGTGTTATTCTTGGAGAAAGCAGGGATAATGAACTTGTTCAAAATTCCACATTTCAGATGAAGTACAGAAATTAATTCCTATGTAAAGGTGTTACTCAAATGCATTCATTGGGGGACACTCTAGCTCGATCCCACAGTGTTGATTGCATGTATCATAGAGTTGCGAAAAGAAGGTGAAGAAATAACACTATTGTTTAATGAAATGGGAGAGTGAGTCCTCTCTTAGTCAATAAAAGAAAAATTTGACACATTCAGAGGAAAGAGGGGTCTAGATGTCAAGAGTATCAACAACAAGGATGTCAGGTTTGCAGCATAGGTTTTTTCCTACAAGTTGTTGTGCAAATTTTGCAAATACGAAGTACCCAGTGTAGTAGTTTCAACAGTAGAGAAATGAAAGGAAGGATTTTAGATGAACTGGGCTACATTTTTAGTCATCCCATTTCTACAAGATTACACGAAGGCCTGGGAGAAGAGAACTAAATTTCACTACACATGGTTTCTCGTCCTCATTGCACTAGTCAGGTGGCAAGTATTACCAGTGCATGTGTACTTCAAGTTGCAATCGTTTGGATTCACAGTAGAATGACAAAAAAACCACGTTTTATACATATTTACAACTCGTTAATACTATAGTGGATACCACCCCACGCATATCATAGGAAGAAATCGCCACATATAAGGATATCACACTATTCTGAGCTGACATGCATCATCTGTATGTCCAAGCCAAAAATGATATTGCGTGAAAATGGTTTCCAACCAGTTACCAGTTGACAATAGAAGACGTGAACTTAATAATCACTGACTAGGAGGAAGAGTGGAAGAGCCTAGAAGAAAATACATGGCCATCAAAAGAGGACAAATACTAAGACAAAAGTGAGGAAGAATAGGATTAGACGAATTGCACAGGTAATCTTCCTGGACAATATACAATCCCTGAAGTAGGGCTCAAAAGGAAGGATAAGAGGCCATAACAGGTAGGAGGGGCATGAAAGAAAGTTAAGTCACATAATAAGACCCCATTTTGTATCTTAACCAATGATGATATTGATAGGATTGGGTACCAGATATGGGATACCATGGAGGAAATATGGGAGGAAGAAAAAAAGAAGTAGGAGAAACAACAAAAGAAGGTGTAAGATTAGTTGGGAATACTTAAAAAAATACTAGGAACAAACTGCGTCATGAAAGAACAAATATTAGGGGGAGGATTGTCCATAGGACGAGGGACAGAATCGAAAAGTGTGCAGTCGACCCTGATGCAAATAATAGGGGAACATAGAACCTTACAGATTGAGGCAGATGCACTATATTTTCCAAGGGGTGAATTGAAAAAGAAAATAAAAGCATTGGGCCAACTTAATATAGTCATGTCAAAACTACCCATACAAAGATTACAATACTTGCAAGAAGAATTGGTGAAAAAAATAAATAATAGAGGAGAAGAAATGAAATGAGACTTGGAAATAATAAGGGATGAAAGAGCCCAAGTGCAAGCATAGTATGATATGGCACTTCAACAAAAGAAGGATATTGAAGGCCGAATAGAAGAAGTTCTGAAGAATAATGAGGGGGTTGAGGAAAGGACCACAAAATCACTATAGGAAAAGGATGAAGATGAAGCCATAGTGAAGATGACACAAGAAAATGTCCATAAATTATACAACGAAGTACCATAAGTTCCCCTGGTAATAGAACCCACTATGGAGGAACAACTGTTGAATATTGGTGAAGTTATTGAGGGCTTAAAAGAGCATATCTAGGATTTACAAATGAGGAGAACACCCGAAATGCCACCATAGGTGCATGAAGGTAGGGTGAGGATGGAAATGAAAAGAATTGCCAATATAAAGAAAGTAGAAGATGAATGTGCAAACTTTGTGAGGAGAGTGTGCAGGTGTGGATAGAGCTCATGGGAGACCCGAAAATGAAGGCCATAGAGGCCAAGCTCGGAGAAGTGAAAGAACAGGTGCATAAGCAAACAAAAAATAAAACTACACTACCACCAGTAGAGCGTATGACAACCATTTTGGCTTTGCAACATGCATGTGTAGAAGTGGAGAGACTAAGGGACCAACAAAATATCATGCAACAGAGACTAAGACCAAGGTAGTAAGAATCAATAAGGATCATTGGAGAGTTGGTCACTGTTCAAGGTAAGGTAAAACAAGCAGTAGTGGAGGTAGAGAACAAAATCACAGACTTGACCCCACATGCTATAGAGGAGATAGAAACAACACAGGCTACAATTTTCAAAGAAGTAGAGGTCACTAAGGCTACCTCTCAACACTTCATTTCGGATTGGATGAACAGGAAAGAGGCTCGAGTGGCTCAGGATGAGCCACAAGTGAGTGTTGTGGGCCTGCTAGACAGACAATTTTGGATACAATGTTGGGAGAAAAACCTAATTATAAGGGAAGTGCACAGAGGAAGGAAAGTAGCGTGCAACTAAGACACATTTCACATGAAAGTGCATAGAAGGAAGAAAGTGCGCAGATGTAAGAAATCATGCAGGAGGAAGACAATGCATAGATAGAAGAATAAAAAGAGAGAGAGAGATAAACAATAAAGCACGATATAAGGATGACAACATGACATTCCAGAAATAGCAGAACAATCAAAAAGAAGCACGAAGAGAGAAAAGCATAAGAAATCATTCGAAACAACCAGTTAACTGAGCTAGCCATGCATTGTAATAGTTTTGGGATAAATAAAATATGGTTTTAAGCCCTAGGTTTTGAAGTATAAATATGTAACATATGGGAGATTAGGGGGATAGAAAAATGAGTATTCCAGAGTCGTGAATGCAATAGTTGGTTATCAAGAAAACAAATGAATAAATAGAGAGTTTAGAGAGGATATTGAGTCTTGTGGTATCTAATTGTCTATGTATGCTTATGAATTATGTTGCTATGCTTTGTAGACTAGACTTAGTTTATGGATTAGTTTTAATGTAGTATTCATGAATGTAACTATGAATAATATCTATAATGATAGGAAATATGCTAAGCAGAGGAACCTAAAAGAAACTAATACTAACTAGAGTTGAATCACACACATAGATAGAAGAAGGAAAAATGACTCGAGTGTCTTCCTCTCTTTCCCTTACTACTATAGAAGCCTAGTTCTTGTAGTCCCAATAGATACCTCGTGTGAAACTTCATCTATGAAAGCATGTGATGCCAAAAGGGACAGTGTCTGGTGGGTTTATCGGTCATAGTTAAACAGAACCTTGGGTCTTACAACCCATGCATAGACAAGTAAAGTCAACGGTGGGAATTTTATATTATCAAAATATATGTGTTTATAATGAAAATCCTAATCATTATTTCATTCTTTTCCCATAATTTAGAGGGCATATTTGTGCAAGAGAGATTTAGAAGAAAATTCTTTGGAGTGGAAAGAGTTTTTTGAAGAGCCAAATTTATAGAGGAGAAATTTCAGGTATGTGGATTTATTCTATTCATCATTCCAATCTTTCCCCTGATTGATTTAGACAAATTGTAGTGCAATATAAAAAAGAAATGGTTTCACAGTTACATTCAGTATTGGAAGCCCTAGTTTCCTGGTTGTTTCTCTTGTTTTTCCTCTCTATATTTCACAAGTAGTTTTTTTTTTAAGTAATAGATTTTTATAGGGTTTATTTACTTGTATATGGGCCATTTGGTGTCTGCTGCAATGGGATCGCTCATTTCATTGGATCCCAATCCCTGTCACTATAATTTTTATTTAAAAATAATCATTATAAGGTTCACAATGCACATTATACAAGAATAATGCACCAATGTGCATGTTCCAGTCAACAACATCGGTGCTTCCCCAATAACAAAGTGCACTAATGCTCCCCCAATAACAAAGCACACCGATGATAATATAACAATCGCACCAAAACAATTGATTTTTAAACAAAAGAAATTAATTCAAAAACCATAAACCTTCCATGGTATGCTCACAATCCAATATAGCCTCGATGTGTTCTAGTAAAAAAAAATAGACTGATGCATCTAACTATTGGGCGCACTATTAAAGGATACAATAAAAAAAATAACAAAACGAATCAATGTGTCAAAACATACAACGAAAAAATGAGTTGGAATTTTATATTTTCAAAATGTATGTTTTATAAATGAAAATCCTAATCATTGTTTCATTCTTTTGCCAAAATTTAGAGAGTATATTTGTGCAAGAGAGATTTACATGTAAAGTCTTTGGACTAGGTAGATCTTTTTGAAGAGTCAAATTTATATTCAAATTTGCAGAGGATAAATTTCAGATATGTGATTTTATTATATTCATCCTCTCAATATTTCCCTTGATTGATTCAAACAAATTTCAGTGCATTGTAAAAATAAAAAAAGGGTTTCATAGTTACATTTAGTATTGGAAGCACTAGCTTCCTGGTTGTTTCTCTTGGTTTTCCTCTTTGTATTTCACAAGCAGATTTTATTTTTTACGAAACATATTTTTATAGGGTTTATTTACTTGTATATGGGGCATTTGGTATCTATTTCAATGGGATCACTCATTGCATTGGATCCCAAACCCTGTCAATGTTAGTTTTATTTTAAAAAATTCTTTTGTGATTCGTGTTGTTCACTGTGCAGGAATAACGCACTGGTGCACATGTTCCTGTCAACAACACTGGTGCTCCCCCAGTAAAAAAACACACTGGTTCTCTCCCCAATAATAAATTTCACCGGTACTCCCCTAATAACAAAGTGCATCGATGCTCCCCCAATAACAAAGTGCATCGATGCTCATATAACAAACACACCAAAACAATTGACTTTAAACAAAAGAAATTAAATTAAAAAACATAAACCTTCCATGATGGGATGAGAAAGAATACAACCCCAGTTCATTCAAGTATAAAAAACACACGGGTGCATTTTATTATTAGGGACACCGTTAAAGGGTTAAAAAAAATTACCAATTCGAATCAATGCACGAAAATATACAACGAAAAAATGAGCAAGAATTTTATATTTTCAAAATGTATAATTTATATAGCACTGATCCTTCTTTTAATTAATAGAGCACCGATGATTTTGTTAATTAATAGAGCATCAGTGCTTCTATTAATTTATAGAGAATCAATTCTTCTATTTTTTTTTTCCAAGGAAAAAATATTTTATATTCAAGGGAATATACATATTACAATCTTTTAGACCAGCCTGTGCAGGCTTATTGTAAAAAACCAACTTTGCTGGAAAAAAACTACAAAGTATTTTACACAAAAGATAAAAAAAGAACATAGTACTTTCAACTAAGAACTTTGCATCATTAGAAGTTTTCGAATTACCTCGGAAACATTACATATGAAACTCCAAGGCTTCAGTTTCAGTCCCATCAGAGTACTCATAGTACTTGCAAGCAACTCTTTGGAGTTGTAAGGCTTCCTTGGAGAGTTCATCTGCCTTAGAGTTGAGCTCTCTCAATATATGATGAAAATATAACCATTCAAAAGACTGATAGGTGAGCCCGACATATCTCATAACTGTGGATAGATTAATATTTTGGATATATGTTTTTCCTCGGGCCCAATCAATCACCAATTTTGAGTCCCCTAGGACCTAAAACTTCCAAATGTCCTTTTGTTTGGTTGTTTCTAGAAGTGCCCAGAGATAAATAAGATCATCTTTGTTGTTTGATCCGCCACTTGGATCATAACTGATATAGATGTAATGACTCTGATTGATGTAAAGAACAACTCTGACTCCACAAGAAGGGGGGTGCCCTTGACTAACACCATAAAAATAGCCCCAGGGGATTTCATAATCTAGAGAGGGAAGAATTGGAATGTGTTGCTTAATACTTTTAGGATCTTCTTTAAATTCAGATGCCTGGCTAAGCGTAAGAGCTATTGTGATTCTAGGAGACACCCACTTTTCTTTGAAGGTAGAAGAATTGCATGCCCACCATATGTTTGATACCAATAATCTTGGCAGACCTGAATAAATATTTACAGATCTGTCTTAGGTCCACATCCTGTAAGATTCCTCCAGGTTGTGACGGTTCCATTCCTCCTTGGTGCATAGCTTTTATTTGACAATTTTTGTAACTTGACCTACATAAGGACAATATATGAACATGTGTGAGATTGATTGTTCATTATATTTGCATAGGATACAATGATTAGGACCACACCAACCCCTTTTTGTTCCATTATCTCATATAAAAATTTTATTGTTAAGGGGAATCCAAAGGGTGATTTTACATCTAAGTGGATATTTTCATTTCCATATTGGTTGCCACCACCAAAGGGGTTGGACATTATGTCTTTCTTCCTGTCAAGCTTTATAGCCCAGTTTTGCGGTAAAGGAATTGTCCTTCATATTGTAATACCAACATAAAGAGTCCTTCGAGTCATCATCAAGAATAATGGATTTTTCGTAGAGTAAGGAGATAAAATAATCCCATTCCTCCTGGAGATATAAAGGGAGGCATAAAGAGGTAGGGTTTCTCCAACTGGATCATCCTCGGGGTTGACGGATCCCAAATCCGATATCTTGAAGGTGGGTAAGGTTTTGGTTCCTCAGGAACTTAATGATGGGAATAAAAAGTTGGAAATGGTTCCCCGCCCCAAGCCATGGGTCCTCTCCCACTCTAATTCTATGTCCATTACCTATTTTCCAAGAAATCATG
Source organism: Picea sitchensis (assembly GCA_010110895.2). Classification (NCBI taxonomy): domain Eukaryota; kingdom Viridiplantae; phylum Streptophyta; class Pinopsida; order Pinales; family Pinaceae; genus Picea; species Picea sitchensis. The sequence continues at coordinate 45,621 of SNQJ01S0010807.1, read as the reverse complement.
TTTCCAACTAGGGGAAAAGAGTTAACCAAATCTTTCCAAACAGTCGACCCCTTAAAGGATTTAATTGGCTACTAGAACCATTCTGCAATATTTAGATTAGGGAGATATTTGGAAGTCATGACTCTAGTCCATAGGGAGTTCCCTTGAGATAATCGCCACATATTCTGTTCAGTGAGTGCTTGAGAAAAGGGGCACAAATCCTTAAGTCCCCAACCTCCAGGGTCTTTGGGTATCACAATAGATGACAATTTTACAAGATGAGTTCCCCCGGAAGGATTATGACCTGCCTAGAGGTATTTAAATATAAATCTTCTGATTTTATCTAAAACTCCTTTGGGGATTCTTGCGATGGAGTTCCAGTAAACTGGGATACTCTCCAAGACTAATTTCAGCATAGCGAGTCAGCCTCCTCTAGATAAAGTTACAAAAACCCATGAGGATATTCTCGATTCAAATTTACATACGAGCCATCCCTAGTCCTTTTTTCTATAGCAATCAGGCTTAAGCATAAAACCTAAGTACTTAACCCCTTTATCAAGTATTTTCACCTAAGATGACAAGATATTACAAAAGGAGTTAGTTTCATCCTCTGTATAGTTGTGAAATAAAATGCAAGACTTGTTCAAGTTAATCAATGTCCACATGGCCCTACAGTATCACTCAATGATGTTGTTGAGAGTTGATAAATATCTTAAGGAACATAAAACACTGCATAGCACATCATTGACGAACAATAAGTGGATAATTATTTCTGACTCGGTCACTTTTATCCCTCTCAACATACCTGAAGAGATTTCATCTTTTATTGACCTTCCCAAGGCTTTTGCGATGATATGAAAGAGGAAGGGGGGAAAAGGAAAACCCTGACGCAGTCCTCTTGAGGCTCAAAAAATGTGTGAAGGAGACCCATTGATAAGAACCGCAAAGGAAGAACTCTAAAGACATCCTGCTATAGTGGGAAAACCCCCCTACGGACTACACTAGGGTTCTAAAGTACAGGCAGAGCTAACCATCTAAAGTCTCCTACTTTTAACAACTATCTCGAAAACAACCCACATTCATTCATATAGTACAAAGTATAGAGATCTGGTAGTCTTACCTTAAACTCCGCATCCAGTGTCGATTCCTATGTGTTCGGTCACTTCTCGAATGCAAATCTCCTCCCAAGGTTGACCTGCATTCACCAAAAGACAAACAAGAAACTACGAACATGCATTTTATATATGAATTAGTGGGTTAGATGTCATAAAAAAATGTAAACCAAACATGAATATCGAACACATCATATGGAGGGACAGAAAAAGTTCTTCTTTATATTAATCTCACATAGTTACTTACAAAATGAGATTGGAGACTGCTCCTCGAAACTGGTCCTAGGATCCTCTTCACCAAGCTCCAACTTCTTCCACATATCCTTCTTCTCTCATACTTCTCTCTATAGAATGGGCATAGGCTTATGAATGAGGAAAAAAGGAAAGAATAGGGAATTATGGCTCAAAACTCATAATGTGGCTGCAAATACTTGGGGCAAGGGGGAAAAGTGAAATGGACAGAGTTTCACTATAGCTATGTTTCTCCTTGGAATGAGACCCCAACACCTCTTTTTATATGAAAAAAATATGGTTATTCAGTTGGGTGATGGGCTATAGGCAGTCAATTGGTTGGGAAACTACCCAATAGCCCATAATCTCAACAAATCCCTTGCAACTTTTTATTTTTTGCAACTTTTGTGGGTAGACACGGGTTGTAATGGAACAACTAGCATGTGTACATGGGCAGTCGAGGTGCAACTAGCATACATACGTAGGCAGTAGTGGTGCAGGGCACGTACATCTTCAAAAATTGTGTTTTTAAGAAGAGTTGTTTTGTATTAGCTTGGAAAAAATAGTAAGTAAGATGCCCTGATGGCAGGTTTTCATGTGTGGTGAAATTTAGGGTTATAAAATATGCCCCTTAATGTGTGAGTTCAAGAGAGCATCTGACGGCTGAAATACATTACAAATATTTACCAACATATGAAGCGAGTGAGCCCGGGACTAGAGTTCAAGAGGTGCCATCTGCAAAATAACAATTGTCTCACCGAGGCGAGCATACCCATGCTCGAGATGAAATAAATCATGGTTGCCAATCAAATACACTGCAGATCCATGTCATATAACTATATAAAGTGTAGTCGTGAGAAATACACAATGGATCTACATCTCAAAATCAAAGATATACATGTATAGTATCCATCTTCAAGAATCCAATGGTGCCTGATGGCTGGAGATGAGCTCTTCAGATCTCGAGCAACAACTTCAAGATACTCAAAACTTGGGTAGGAGTGCAATGTGAGTGTACAAATTCACTAACCAGAGGTCTTCGATGGTTCTTTGGGGAACATACAAGAGGATCTCGGTGATCATGGGTGACCACTTGGGAAGTCCTGGTTACCGAGTGCAAGACCCAGAAGTGATGATTGATGCTATGCGATTCATTTCGTTGGCTTCAATCCCATTTCTTAACCCTTGTGAGCATCACCCAATGCAATGAGTGCTAAGTGGACTATTCAAATCATGAGAATTATTGGTCAGATGCAACTAATACTCATGAATATGGGTCATAGATTAATGACTTGCACTACGTAGTTAATCCCGAAAGTAATATCTAATATCGTGTGTTGTGGAAGCCCCTATATGCTTAAATAATAAGAGTTAAGGGAGATCTAACTGGGTAGTTCGTAAGGCACAATAATTGCTAAGGTTTTGAAAATGGGGTAGCAAGCTAAGTGGGCTTGATTGTGGGGAAAAATACACAGTTAAGCGTGCTTGAGCCAGAGGCGTCTTGGGATGGGTGACCACCTGGGAAGTCTTGGTTATCGGGTGCAATACCCAGAAGTGATGATTGATGCTATGTGATTCATTTCGTTGGCTTCAATCCCATTTCTTCACCCCTGTGAGCATCACCCGATGCAATGAGTGCTAAGTGGACTATTCAAATCATGAGAATTATTGGTTAGTTGCGACTAATACTCGTGAATATGGGTCATAGATTAATGACTTACACTATGCAGTTAATCCCGAAAGTAATATCTAATATCTTGCACTGCGGAAGCCTCTCTATGCTTAAACTTCATTTATTTCGAACAAGGACTTGATTGGACTTTAGGAATGGCTTGGCATGAGGTCAAGAGACAAACTGCAGAAAGGCCGACTTAAGTTGGGTAAAACTTCCCTTGGAAAATAGCACGACTGATGATCAGACTCAGGCAACATGACATTGACATAAGTTCATGATGCAGGAGGCAATGCAAACTCTCCATATGTTTGGAAGGATAACCAAACGAAGGAGGACACAATTCTATGTTATGAGAACAAATTCCTAAGGTCATATTAAATCCCTTGATGAACAAATAGAAGGATGTGCTTTGTCCAAGAGAGACTCATTGTGCTGCCATAAAAAGAAAATACTTTTCCCATCCTCCTTTTGGGTTATATTTGATTTTTTTGTCTTTTTCAATATTTTTAAAGCTTGAAAAAAGAATAAAAGAATGCTACGTTACAAAGGACGAATGAGTGTCACAAGCATACTAGTTCCAAGCGCAAGGAACACACTAATTCTCAAAGCGAGGAGACATGTGCAGGGAAAGGACACTTGGGAAAATTCCTCCATGGGTCAAGGTGTCAAGACACAAAGGCAAAGTGCTACAAGGCTTGCATATAAAGCATGCTTCAAAGGTTAAGTTGAGATCAACATGGAGCTGACATTAGGCCAAAGATGCAGGAATGAAAATGTGATTAATAGGACACAATGATAATTCCCTTCAATGTAATTTTAAGTGAGCCCAAAGAAGGTAAGCTCGATGGTTTTTCATTTTTAGAGAGTCTAAAAAAGTGCAAAATAAGACTCCACTGGGGTACCCTTTTCAAAAATATTCTAGTCGGCTCGAAAAAAAAGGGGTAAACTAGCACTGAAAAGATGTCTATTCAAAACCATTTTAATGAGTGTGACAAACGCAAGATCACTCGACAATCTTTTCAATTTTAAGGAGTCTGAAAAGAGATTAACTATGGACTCACTTCCTTTTTCTAGATTTTAGTGTTCTTAGCCCGAAAAAGGTGAAATTTAGTGAGGAGAACTCTCCTGACGAGATGAATCTCCCGAGGTGTACCTTTTTCCTCCTTAATCTACAGCATGGAAAAAGGGGTAAACTCATGCCAGTAGATTTTTTTCTGAACCAATTAATGAGTCTGAAAGAACAAGGTCACTTGATGATCTTTTCACTTTTAAGGAGTCTGAAAAGAGATTAACTATGGACTCCGTAATAGATGTTCTTCTGGACTGACTTAACGAGTGTGAAGAAACAATCTCACTCAATGATCTTTTCAATTTTAGGGAGTCTAAAAAGATCTTAACTATGGACTCCATGGGGGTTCCTTTTTCATAAATTTAGTCCCTCAAGCTTGAAAAACGGTTAAAATTATACCTGAGAATACTCTTCTAGCAAACCGAAGTTCCTAAAGTATACCTTTGTTCGTACAATTGACCATACAGACCAAAAAAGGGGCAAACTGCCACCGGACAGACGTGCCTTCAAATTTTAGTTTGGCGAGCATGAAGGGCAACAATATCGCTCGACAATCTTTTCATGTTTAGAGGGTCTGAAAAGGGATTAAAAGAAGACCCATTTTTGGGGAGTCCAGAAGGTGAGGCCAAGAGTGATAATATATCAGACATATGAGGCTCAAACTCATAATCAGGACAATACTAACAAGGACTCCCAAGCCTATAGTCATTAACGACAGCATGGACACCAAAATGCAACTAGGATTTACCTAGGGAATCCATGTGAGGGTAGGCTCTACCACTAAATTATGACACTTCTAGAGAAACAATGATAGTTCCATGTTGCAATTCGGTGGGGTCGATCCTATGATAAAGAGAAAAAGACATCGAGGTGCAACAAGTGGAGGTGGAATCCTAACTTAAATGCACAAAGTTGGAAAAATGACTTTTCACCAAAGGACCTTAAAAGTGCCCCAACTCCCAAAAATTTATTCGAACCGAAAGTAAAGTGTATCGTAACATCCAATGAGAAACTCAATAACCACGTTACATGATTTTCAAGCAAGAAAAAATGACAACAGGGGTCAAAAAATGACAAAAAGGGCCAAAAAAGTCTATAAATAGAAGCTGGCAGCTCATTATCACCATTGCAAATTGAGAATTGACCAAAAAGCAAAAAACACCCCTTTGTGAAAGAAGTTGATTCCGGGAGCTTCAGTGGATGAAAATAACTTTCGCTTGGACAAAGTAAGTACAAAATAGGTCCTCCTACATTTCCATTCTTTCTTTTTGCATTTCTTTTTGTTTTGAGGGGGGGTACACACCTTCAAAAAGGTCGGCCCTACATGTACGCAGGATGTCTAAGCACAGCCCATGTATGCACACAGGCAAAGAATAATCTTCCCACATACATACATGACTGTGCCCAGTACAACCCGCGTACACCCTCTAACATATGAAAAAAGTGAAAATGCATTGTTTGACTCCTCTTTGAACTTGACATTTTCCAGAATGTATGTCCATTGGATAGAAAGGGAGCATGAGGACATTGATATACTGGTCGAGGAATAACATGTTGTTATCGCCGCATTAAAACAATGCGGGTTGTGAAAATTCTTCTGATTTCCACTCATGAGGGAAAAACCTAGGCTGCTGAAAACCTCAGTGGATTACTGAAACCATGATGCAAAGGCATTTATGCTCGAGGAATAGTCATTGACTCCAATGACTGAAGATATCTATTTTTTGACTGGTCTCTCGAGGAGAGAGGAACCAGTCAAACTTCGTGCTTTTCCCTCTAGGCCTCACAACATTTTCGAGTTGATCGGGCAACATTGTGAGGCTAGAACAGATAAAGTGGGTTCCCAGGTATTGTTAAGCCCTGATATTGGCTCATTACCCCTTAATTGGGGCATATTATATTAGAAATTTTATTTTATTTATGTCGGCTTTAGGCCATTAGTTGTAATTACACCTCCTAGTCTCCTATATATACCAAGGAGATATTTTCATTTTGAATCATCTTGTACTTGAACATTTAAGTGGGGTAAAAGGAGGTTTCCCCCTCAAAGAGGATTATTATCTAAAATTATCTCTTTTTCAAGGCGTTGAGTACTTTTTCTAAGGTTTTCCTATGCTATATTGATATTTGGTTCTTAACATATGGTATCATAGCTCAAGGTCTTGGGGTTTCGCTGCTACATTTGAGACACCTTGGAATTTTTTCTATAACTTTTTTTTCTACAACATTTCAAAAGGAACGACTTGGAGGATATTTAGTAGATGGATCAAGGTACGTTGGGTTCAAAATGCATCTCCTGAGGCCTTATACTTTCGGAGATACATCCTATACAATATAGGGTTTTGGAATCATCCTGAACTAAGTCATTGCGGAATTTTCGCTATAATTTTTTTTTTGTAACATTTCATACCTTGAACTATAGAGGGTATTCACATAAATTTGTAAGGTATCTGTGGTAAAAATTTCATCTTCTAGGTCATATTAAATTTGTAGATACACCCTGTGGAAGATAGGGTATATGACTAGTCTCAAGAAGGTGTTCCAGGTAAAACAATCATAACTTATTCCTAGAGTATCCAAATTGAGTGGGACTAGTTTCATTGGATCATGGACAGTCTGTAGTATTTTTGGTTCAAGTTTCAGAATTTTACATCAAGTATTTTGTGCAGGTCACTCTATACAAGTGAGATCTCTTGGAAAGGCCAAAAATCGGTAAGTTGTGGGGAAGTTATCGTAAATTTCACTTGGCACATCCAATTTTGATCAGACCTATGGAATTGTAGAGAAGAAATATCAAGGAACTACATAAAAGAAAGTTTCATACCCAGAAGGTCTGAAACTTGGGAGATACAATAGAAGAAATATTGTCTAGTAGAACCACCTCAAAATCAAGGTTCAAAAGTGATACTTGGCCAACATGCCACCCAAAAAGGGAAATTCTACACCGAATAAGCCTCCAAACAATCTTACTTGGACTCTTGATGAAGGTGAAGAAATACGTAGAGACATAAATTATTTACAAAAGAAGATAGTAGCAAAATATGAACTACAAGAGATGATGGAGGGTTTAAAAGGGGAGATCATGGAAGTATTGAAAAATTTTGTAACAGAGAAGACACCTGAAAGTGAAAATGAATCCCATGAAATTCATGATGAGAACACAAGGAAGGTGAATCAAGAATGTAGAAACTCCAACTTTGGTTTGAAGACCAACCACGTTCCTAAGATTGATATGAGGAAGTTTGATGGCAAGGACCCAATCACATAGATACTTCAGATGGAGCAATTCTTTGATCTCCATAATGTGCCACATACACAAAAGGTACGAATTGGTTCTTTATATTTAGAACCTAATCAATTTGTATGTGGTATGATGGATTTGTTCTCCTGTGTATCTACTTGGACAATTTTCATAGGAAGAAATGATAGCACTGCTTATGAGGATGAGGAGCAATACCTTCTTTAGCCAATTGATAAATCTAAACAAAAGGGTTGATTCTGGAATCACATTGAAACTTCAAAGATTGAATATAAAAGAAATTAACCAATATTCAGAGATGAGCACTTGATTGATGTATTCATAGGAAATTTAAAGGATAACATTCAACATGGGGTTAGCCTTTGGGAACCCAAATCATTAAGGAGAATGCATTTAGGGTGGCAGGAAATATGAAGTAAAATATGGCTATGGCTACTAGAAGGGACCAATCCCAACATTTGTAGAGAGAATAATGCTCCTTTTTTCTAAAACACCTCAACCTACTTGGTTGATACCTAAACAATTGGAGGAAAGAGAATCAAAAGGTTTATTCTTTAGTGTGATAGCAAGTACAATAAGGGACATAGGTGTGGTGGAGAGGTATTTACATATAGTGTGAAGAGGAAGAAGAAAACGAACAAGAACCATCTCAGATGAAAATGATGGGAATAGGTGCTTAAATTTGAGGACCACATAACTTACATGAGAGTTCTTTTAGAACTTCAACATGAGAAGTTACAATTGATTTCAGAATCCACCACTCGGTGTGAATTCACCTTTAAGGCACATGGGCGATGTTGAATTTTACCCTTTGAGACACATTTTGAAAATTGTAAACAAAGCAGGAGTTTCCCACTTACATGATCTGATTGAACTAAGATAGCGTGGGATGAATTTTAGAGTACAGAGGGAAAGTAGCGAGTTTCCACTTCTGCTCTAGAATGCGACTGAACTAAGATAACGTAGGATGAATTTTAGAGTAGGAAAGTAGCCAGGGGAAAACCCTAGAAACATTTTTGAGTTATGTAGAAGTTTGTACACCCAGTTAGAGAGAGCTGGAATACACAGAGAAACTAGTTGTAAGAGAGAACTGTGAGTTAGCAGGAGAACTCAATATTTTGAGTGGCTGTAAAATTGAATGTATTGTGTATCCAATGGGCACTTGTGAAGGTAATAGAATGGAAAAATGACCCAAATGTGTGGTGTTTGAACTGTGTGCATTTTCCTGTTATTTTTTGTTTTCATGAACAAGTGGATGGAACTGTGAATTTTCTGAGTTTCAATTGTTTCTCTTCATTGGAAGCTCTGCAAGGTGTGCATCGAGCCAGAGAGGAACACTGTGGATCTAAGTTATCAAAATATCTCAGACGCAAGGAGTGCGCGGGAGATCAAAGTCTGAACCAGACAAAGCTCAGGAGGAATAACACTTTGGAAGTGTTATCGAGATCCAGGATCTCATTCCCTGGAAGGGTTGAAGACCGAGCCTTCGTAGACTTAGAAAATTTTCTAAGTTTGAAGCGAGTAAAATCTCAGGAGGAAGAACATCGTCAAGCATTGGATCATGGTGGAAAATTCTGTGGACCATCTGATATGAGGAAGGAACGCAGAATTTAACACTGCGTAGATCCAGGAGGGGAGATCCCGGAGACCTGGAGGGATGTGGAGAGTCCTCGAGAAGAAATGTTGAAACCCCGCAGGCCGTTGGATCAAGAGCAACTGCGAGGAGGATAGCAATGAGGGTTTATTGACGCCAAAAACTCGGGAGGATTAGTGACCGTTGATCACAATCAAATCTGGACCGTTGGTCCATTTCAAGATTTTGGGGTACCGCGAGTTGGAAAGACAGAGACACTTGCCTTTCAGAATCCTGAACCGTGAAATCATGAATTTGCGATTCGAATGGAACCGTCGATCCCAGGGGTCATTGTGAGCCATTGATTGAATACCAGGATATTTTGTCATTTTGACAATTCGGCCACTGGGGGTTCCAAGGGGCATAGATATCCCTTGTAACCAGATTTCTCGAAATCGAGAAACCCGAAGCCGCGATTCACAAAAAAATGTGAAGGGATAGGTGTTGGACCATTTCATCATTTTTTCATTTCAACATTTTGGTTACCAGAGGTTCGAAATGGGAAAGGAGGGAACCATGCATTGCGATTCCCTGAACCACGAAACCCCGAAAGAGTGAACGCCAAGCTAGTTTGGCATTTCATGAACCGGGATTCCAAAAGACAGAGAAAAGGGGAGTGCGTGCACCGTGATTCCTTGAATCATGAAAGTCAATAGCACTTTGGCGTTAATCACATGGACACAGAGTTGTGGTCCCGTGGATGGAGGTTAAGGGAGGAGACAAAGCCCGTTAATCCCTTTTCGACATTTTGGGACCCGGGAGGTTGAAGGACTAAGAATTGTCTGCCACCAGAATTGCGAAATTGTGAATTCCAAACTCCTAAAAGGCGGAACGTGGTAATGGGTAGATTTCGACATTTTGGGGTTCGGGTGTTCGAGGGACCAAGAGTCAGGAGACATGGAGTCCCAGCTCATGAAATCGTGAAACTCTGAAACATGAAAAGGAGGCACACGCAAGTTTTCTCAAGACCTGTATCAGAGAATGAAGGGACCTATGGATTCATCCAAAGGGTTCCAACAGGAGCTCGAAGGGCCATTTTAGCTCAGGGAAGAGAACGATCCAGAGACCGGGAGTTCGCAGAACTCTGTTGAGGTAGGGTGTCTTCATCAGGTGATATCAGAGCCTTAGTTTTTCGTCTGTAGACTTCAAGCGAAGGAGGAAAAGAAGGAGACAGAGAACCTGAAGCTGTACTTTGTGTGTGACAAGCAATCAACATAATGCCGCCAAGAAGATGAGAGTCTCCTTTAGCCAACCGAGTTTTAGAGAGGGATATGCGAAAGCTTCGTGCCCGATTGGAAACAATGGAAGCATCACAGAGGAGAGCACCTAACATTGGAGATGTCAGTGATGCAGAAAGTGAAGAGGTTGAGGTTGAAGAAGCTACAGGAGAGGAGGCTACAAAAGAACATTTGTTGAGAGAAGTTTCCAGATCGGGAGGCAGAGCTAAGATAGAGGTCCCCATGTAGAAGGTAAATGTAGATGCTGAAGAACTGTTGGACTGGATAAGGTCCATGGACAAACACTTCGACTATGAAGATGTCGATGAGGAGAAGAATGTGAAGCAGGCAGTCACCAGGTTAAAAGGGCATGCAACACTGTGGTGGGATAAACTACAGGATGAGAGGAGAAGTAAAGGAAAACAGAGGATAAAGAGTTGAGAAAGGATGGTAGCCAAACTAAAGGCTAAGTTCATACCCAAAGACTACCAGATCAATCTGTTCAGGAAGCTATAGAACCTAAGACAGAAAGGGGTGACATTCAAGGAGTACACTGAGGAGTTCTACCAGCTGAACATTAGGACTAGACAATGAGAGAGAGATGAAGAGAAAGTTGTCAGGTATATAAATGGGTTGAGATATGAAATCTAGGATGAACTTAGCATGATGTCAGTGACGACTGTGGAAGATGCTTATCAGTTTGCACTGAAGGCAGAGGATAAGTTGGCCAAAAAACTAAACCAACGAGGAAGAGGTAAAATCTCGGTCCCAAGCATAAGTAAGGGATTTAACCATGACATAGCACATTAGTCTAAGGATGAGGCTGAGAAACCACACAATCACTCAAAATGAGGAGGAAGTTCACGAGGGAGACAAAGTGGTGGAAGAAACTCTTCTAGAGGAAGAAGTAGAGGAGGAGTAAGGTGCTATAACTGTGGAAAGATATTTCACATGTCTTGGGAATGTCCCGAGAAGAAGAAGGAAGGAGGAGAAGCTCACATTTCAGAAGCACAACGAAGAGATGTTGAAGCAGAGGGAGTAGAGGATGGAGCATCCCTGATGTTGAGAAAAGTTCTCTTAAAACCAGAGGCATAAATTGAAAAACCAGTGCAGAGAAACAGTCTCTTCAGGAAATCTTGCAAGACTAAGGATAAAGTATGCAAGGTGATCATTGACAGTGGGAGTACTTACAACCTAGTATCCACGGAGATGGTGGAGAAATTGGAGTTGAAGACAACTTCACATCCAAGGCCATACAAAGTCTCATGGCTTCAAAAAGGACACCGGGTAACAATCACTAAACGATGCCTAGTTGAAATTAAAATAGGAGGGTATAATGATGAAATCCTATGTGATGTAATTCCCATGGACATATGCCATATTCTATTGGGAAGACCATGGCAGTTTGACAAAAGTGTCGTTCATGATGGGAGGAAAAATACATATACATTGGAGAAGAATGGTAGGATGCATATGTTGCTTCCAATGGAGGAGAAGAGAGCGAAAGAGGAAGCCAACACAAGCATACTTCTCATGAGTGGGAAGGACTCCTGAAAGAAGTCAAGGAAGAACATGAGATATAGTTCGTTGTGGTGAGGAAGCCTAGATTCATCCTTACGAGTACCTCAATGGATGATTTGCCTGAAGAAGTTAAGGAGATGCTGGATAATTTTGTTGATATAGTGGTGGATGAGCTACCAAACTCATTACCACCCATCAGGAGTATCAGTCATCATATTGACTTGATACCAGGAGCAAGCCTACCAAACAAGGTAGTGTGCAGATTAACACCTCAAGAAAATGAGGAGGTGAGGAACCAAGTCCAAGAATTGTTGGATAAGGGTTTGGTCAGAGAAAGTTTGAGCCCATGCGTAGTACCAGCTGTGTTAAGCCAAAAGAAATATGGAGGGTGGAGAATGTGCATAGACTCGAGAGCCATCAAAAAGATCACCATCAGGTACAGATTCCCTTTACCGAGAATGGATGATTTAATGGATTGCTTAAGTGGAGAATTTTTTTTTTCTAAGATAGATGTGAAAAGTGGATATCACCAGATTAGAATGAGGGAAGGTGATGAATGGAAAACAGCCTTTAAGATGAATGAAGGTCTTTATGAGTGGCTAGTTATTCCATTTGGCTTGAAAAATGCCCTGAGTACTTTTATGAGGTTGAGGAATTAAATTCTGAAAGATTTCATTGGAAAGTTCATAGTTGTATATTTGGACGATATACTGATCTTTACCAAGACTAAAGAGGAGAATTTGAGGCACCTAATGCTAGTAATGAGGAGGCTATAGCAGGAGAAATTGTTGATCAATTTAAAGAAGTCCTCTTTTATGAAGACAGAACTCATTTATTTGGGTTTCATGATCTCTTCAAATGAACTGAAGATAGAAGGTGAAAGCGATCATAGAATGGTCGTCACCAAGGAGCATGTTCAAGGTAAGGAGCTTTCATGGTTTAGAAAGTTTCTATAGGAAGTTCATTAGAGACTTCAGTGGGATTTTTGCACCCATGATGGATACAGTCAAGAAATGACACAAGTCTTTTAAATGGACAGAGGAGGCCAAAAAGGGCTTCAATATACTGAAGTAGAAGATAACAAAATGACCAATTCTGGTCTTGCCGAATTTTGATAAGACATTTCAGGTAGGGTGTGACAAAAGTGGAGTTGCAATAGGAGCAGTTTTGAGTCAGGACAATCGACCTGTTGCCTATTTCAGCGAGAAGTTGAATGAGACTAAGAGGAAATACTCCACATATGACAAGGAGTTTTATGCCATAATTCAAGCTTTGAATAAATGGAGGCATTATCTTGTCCCGCAAGAGTTTGTCTTGTACAGCGATAACCAAGCTTTACAATTCATAAACCGACAAGAAAAACTGAATCAAAGGCATGCAAAATGGGTTGAATTTATGCAAAATTTTACCTTTGTCATAAAACATATTGTTGGGAATGCTAACAAGGTTGTTGATGCATTAAGCAGGAGATGTTTGATCATGCAGGAATTCCAGGTGAAGACCTTGGGGTTTGAACACCTTAAGGACATGTATTGTGATGATACAAATTTCAAGGAGGCCTACGAAGCATGTACAAGCCCTGTACTGAGATATTGAAGTTAGTGGGCAGAGTATATGGTTTAGGAAGGATTATTGTTCAAAGGAAATCAATTGTGCATACCAAAATGCTCAATGAGGGACAATATTCTGAAGGAGAAGCATAGTGGAGGATTGGCTGGACATTTCGGCCATGATAAAACATTTGCACAGTTGAGAAGTTCATACTATTGGCCAGGTATGAGAAAAGAGGTGATAAATTTTGTGAACAAATGTAGGATATGTCAACATGCAAAGGGGAAAAGACAGAACACTAGATTGTATCAACCATTGCCAATACCAGAGAGGCCTTGGGATGCAATAAGCATGGATTTAGTGTTGGGATTACCAAGAAAACAAAGGGGATTCAATTCCATATTTTTGGTGGTGGATAGGTTTTCAAAGATGGCACATTTCATCCCATGCCAGAAGACCAGTGAGGCAACACATGTTGCAAACCTATTTTTCAGAGAAGTTGTGAGACTTCACGGTCTACCCAGGAGCATTGTCTCAGAGAGAGACACAAAATTTGTTGGTCACTTTTGGAGGACGTTGTGGAAGAAGATGGGCACAGATTTTTCCTTCAGTTTATCTTATCACCCTCAGACGGATGGGCAGACTGAGGTGGTAAATAAAAGTTTGGGAAACTTATTGAGAAGCCTGGTTACTGAACACCATAACCAGTGGGATCAGATTTTGCCACAAGTAGAATTTGCATACAATGAATCACCAAACAGAAGCACTAGAAGGAACCCATTCCAAATACTCTATGGAATGCAACCCAGGGGAGTTTCTAAGTTAAGGGACTTGGAACAAGGAGAGATCAAAACAGTTGGAGCATAGGATTTTGCTGTTGAGATTTAGAGACTCCATGGTCAGATCAAAGAAAAATTACAGAGTTCTAATACAAACACAGAGCTGATCAACATCCCAGGGAACTTCAATTTGAAGTGGGAAATTAGGTTTTAGCACATATCAAGAAGGAAAGGTTCCCTAAGGGAACATATAAAAAATTGAAGATGAAGAAGATAGGACCATGTAAGATCTTGAGGAAGTTTGATGCAAACACCTATGAGATCGAACTGACAGATGGTGTGGGCATTTCACCCATATTCAATGTTTCAGACCTATATCCTTACAGGAAATATCACACAGAAGGGTCGGAAGATCAAGGAAAGATTCAGTGGGAGAAACATATGCTTGTGGCAGAAAAGCGACAAATGGAGAAAATTGTTGATCAGAGGATTGGAAAAAAGACCAAGAGGAAGAGTTATTTTGGACCCTATAAGATCTTGAGGAATTTTGATGAAAACACCTATGAGATCGAACTGATAGATGGTGTGGGAATTTCACCCATATTCAATGTTTCAGACCTGTATCCTTACACAAAACATCACACAGAAGGGTCAGAAGATCAAGGAAAGATTCAGTGGGAGAAACATATGTTTGTGGCAGAAAAGCCATAGATGGAGAAAATTGTTGATCAGAGGATTGGAAAAAAGACCAGGAGGAAGACTTATTTTGAGTATATGGTCAAATGGAAGGGACACCCAATATAAGATTCCAGTTGGGAAAACAAAGCTACTATCCAGAAGCAGGGAAAGTCAGTAGAGGATCTCATGGACATGAGTCCATGAATTTTTGTCAAGGGGAGTATGATGCAGGAGCATCATTGGCAAGTGCGCAGAGGAAGGACTACATAACATGTGAGAGTTCTTCCATAACTTCAATGTGATTAGTTACAATTTATTTCAGAATCTGCCTCCACTCAGCACCAGAATTCACCTTTGGAGGCACGCTTGAACCGATGCCGAATTTTACCCTTTGAGGCATGTTTTGAAAATTGTAAATAGAGTAGGAGTTTCCACTTTGGCTCTGGAATGCGACTGAACTAAGATAGCGTAGGATGAATTTTAGAGTAGCCAAGTAGCTAGGGGAAAACCCTAGAAACATTTTTGAGTTATGTAGAAGTTTGTACACGCAGTTAGAGAGAGTTGGAATACAGAGAGAAACTAGTTGTAATAGAGAACTGCAAGTTAGCAGGAGAACTCAATCTTTTGAGTGACTGTAAATTTGAATGTATTGTGTAGCTAGTGGGCACTTGTGAAGGTAATAGAATGGAAAATTGACCCAAATGTGTGGTGTTTGAACTGTGTGCATTTTCCTATTATTTTTTATTTTCATGAACAAGTGGATGGAACTATGAATTTTCCGAGTTTCAATTGTTTCTCTTCATTGGAAGCTTTGCAAGGTGTGCATCGAGCCAAAGAGGAACACCATGGATCTGAGTTATCAAAATCTCTCAAATGAAAGGAGTGCGCAGGAGATCAAATTCTGAACCAGACAAAGCTCAGGAGTAATAACACTTCGGAAGTGTTATCGAGATCCAGGAACTCATTCCCTGGAAGGGGTGAAGACCAAGCCTTCGTAGACTTAGAAAATTTTCTAAGTCTGAAGCGAGTAAAAGCTCAGGAGGAATAATGTCATCGAGCATTGGATTGTGGTGGAAAATCCCGCAGATCGTCCGATCTGAGGAAGGATCGCAGAATTTAACACTGCATAGATCGAGGAGGGGAGATCCTGGAGACCTAGAGGGATGATGGAGAGTCCTCGAGAAGAAACACTGAAACCCTGCAGACTATTGGATCAGGTGGAGCTGTGAGGAGGATAGCGATGAGGGTTTCTTGATGCCCAAAACTTAGGAGGAGTAGTGACCATTGATCACAATCAAATCTGGACCGTTGGTCCATTTTGGGATTTCGGGTACCACAAGTTGGAAAGACAGAGACTCTTGTCTTTCAGAATCCCGAACCGTGAAATTGCGAATTCATGATTCGACTAGAACTGTTGATCCCAGGGGTCATTTTGAGCCATTGATTGAATGCAGGATATTTTGGCATTTTGGCATTTCATCCACTAGGGGTTCCAAGGGGAAAAGATATCCCTTGTAATCGGAATTCTCGAAATCGCGAAACTCGAAGCCGCGATTCAAAAAAAAACCTAAAGGGATAGGCGTTGGAACATTTTGGTATTTTTCCATTTTGGCATTTTGGCCACTGGAGGTTCGAAAGGGGAAAGGAGGGACCCTTGCATCGAGATTCCCCAAATCACAAAACCCCAAAAGAGAGAACGCTAAGCCAGTTCGACATTTCGTGAACTGGGATTTTGAAAGGCAGAGAACATGGGAGTGCTTGCACCACGATTCCCTGAATCATGAAATTCAATAGCACTTTGGTGTTAAGCGCGTGGACACAGAGTTGTGGTCATGTGGACGGAGGCTAAGGGAGGAGCCAAAGCCCGTTAAGCCCTTTTCGGCATTTCAGGACACGGGAGGTTGAAGGACCAAGAACCATCTGCCACCAGAATCGCGAAATTGTGAATTTCGAAATCCCAAAAGGCAGAACGTGGTCATGGGTAGATTTTGGCATTTCGGGGTTCAGGTGTTCAAGGGACCAGGAGTCAGGAAACGTGGAGTCCCGACTCGCAAAATCGTGAAACCTCGAAACATGAAAAGGAGGCGTGCACAGGCTTTTTCAAGACCTGTACCAAAGAACGAAGGGACCTATGGATTCATCCAAAGGGTTCCAGCAGGAGCCCGAAGGGCTATTTAGGCTAAGGGAAGAGAACGATCTAGAGACCGGGAGGTCGCAAAATCCTGTTGAGGTAGGGAGTCTGCATCAGAAAATGTAGAAGCAATTTCATCTGAAGAGTTGACTCCCACAATGTTGTGTAATGCATTGGCTGGAATTAGCACTCCTCAAACCCTCAAGATCGAAGGATACATCAAAAATAAAAAGGTAATAGTCCTAATCGATTCTGGCAGTACTCATAATTTAATTCACT
>SNQJ01S0010806.1:162255-173117 GCA_010110895.2 Picea sitchensis | reverse complement strand
CCCGTGCAAACGGATAACCTCGCTTACAAACACACGTGCCACATCAGTGACATCGTAAGTGTCTCTAACTGGAATAAAATGAGCACTCTTGGTTAACTTATCCACTATCACAAGAATGGCATTGTGTCTATGAGATGTGAGCAGAAACCCCACAACAAAATCCATAGAAATGACTTTCCACTTGGACATAGGAACATCATGTAGTTGTAGGAGGCCTGCCAGGTGATGGTGGTTGGCTTTCACTTGTTGAAATTGTAGGCACTTGGCGATGAAAAGGACTACATCATGCTTCATGCCTACCCAGAAGAAGAGCTTCTTCATATCTGCGTACATGTTCTTCACACACGGATGCACACAATAAAGTGCTCTATGGGCTTCCTTCAGTATGATGCTTCGAATATCCCCATTCTCAGGGATGTACATCCTTCCTTGATATCTTAACAGTTTGTCTACTTCCAAACTATATCCTTCATACTTTGGATCTAACTACCTCCCACTCTGGAGATTTGAAGTAACCTTTAAATACCAATTGTCTCCTTGGAGTTGTGTCAACACATGTTCCCTCAGATTGACCGTTAAGGGTACCAAGGAGAAGATACGTGGTCTCCTACTCAAGGCATATACGACCACATTTTCCTTTCCATTGATGTATGAAATACCAAAATCGTACTCACTCATAAACTCACTCCATCGCCTTTGCCTGACATTCAGATCTCTTTGAGTGAAGAGATGTTTTAAACTTTGATGGTCCATTTTAAGCTCAAAGTTTCACCCCACAAGATAGTGCCTCCAAAGTTTCAAAGCTCATTGCTCCTTTACCTGGCATTTAGATCTCTTTGAGTGAAGAGATGTTTTAAACTTTAATGGTCCATTTTGAGCTCAAAAGTTTGTTCCCCACAAGATAGTGCCTCCAAAGTTTTTGCTTGGGCATTATAGTCAGCTAACCTACCTACAGTCACGAGTATTCTTCCTATGTTCTTTCAACTTCCATAGCTAATACCTCCATCCCTCGCAGACAGCATGGCTCCCAACCCTGTTTCGAGGTATCCATAGACGAAGTCCCTTCACCATTCATACCCCACCCTTTGTACAAAGTGGTGGTGGTTTCAATTATTTCCTTGGAGAATCCCTCCACAAATTCCAATAATAACTGCCAGTCCAAGGAAGTTTCTCCCCTCATGGGCATTTTTTAGCACTAGCCACTCCATAATGGTCTTTACATTTTCTCGGGTTCACATAGATTCCTTCACCGAAATGATATGACCTAAATAATGAATTTCTTTTCGGAGGAAGGGACACTCTCATAACTTCCCATACAATTTGTTATCCCTAAGGAAAGACAACACTAATCGCAAGTGTTCCACGTGTTCTCTTCGTTTGAATAAATGAGGATTTCTATCTAGAAGACTCTGTACAAAATGGTCTAAGTACTGAATACGCTGCTCATGAGGCTCATGAATACCGTTGGTGCATCGGTCAATCCTAAAGGTACCACAAAATCATAATGCCCAACCTAGTTCACAGTTTTTGGGGTAATAATTCTCCTAATTTTTAGTCATGATACCGGATCACAAATCGATCTTTGAGAATACCAATCATTCTTTTCTTATCCTCGATCGGAAGAGGTCATCTTATTCACATATTGGTACCTATTTTTCAATCAGAGTATTAGTTCAAGTCGCTGTAATCTATACATAGTTGTAAGGAACCATCCTTCTTCTTTACAAAATTACTAATGAATCTCCAAGGTGGAACACTAGGTCTTATTATCCCTAAGTCCGTGAACTCTTTAACCTGCATTTGCAACTCACAAAGTTTCGTAGTCGCCATTTGATACTGAGTTTTGGAAATTGGTTTTGCACCAAGTTTTAGCTCAATAGTAAAATCAAGTCTCTTTCTAGAGGTAACCCTGGTAATTCATTCGAAAACATCCTTAAATTATGACACAATACTGCACTCATCTAATGAGGGTCCTTTCCTTTCACCCACCACTTCCACTACATATATTCAACACCCTTGCCTCGTGCATCGCTTTAACCTTCATAGTTGAGATAAAGCATAATGACACTTCTCCGCATTAACCTCGGATCTCCATTAGCCTCTCCTTCGTCGCTTTTCATTAATTAACACCCTTTTGTGAAACAATTCACCAAAGTTGGATGAGCTTCTAAGCAATCCATTCAATTGATTAGTTCATAATACTCGAGCAGTTGACGAGTACCTTTCAACCCTCGTAGTGTACACACCCTGTGTCTACTATACACTATCAACGCTTAGTCCCACGCTTGTTTTTCCTCAAGCCATTCCCGACTTGTTTAAAGTCATCGTGTTCTTAGGGGGTTGCCAACCCACTCTTTCTAATGCATTGGTGAAATGAAACTATCTGTTACACCATAATCAAATAAAATCTTAACATTGATATGATGAACATACCGATGACTCACCAATCGCGGGATTGATGTCACTCGCGGATACTAATCACTGCATAAATCAGTGGTTCTACTTGCTCTTCCCATCCGGCCCTTTCCTTCTATGCACAATCTTTGATTGTACCAAGGCCACATCTAGTAATGGTCCTCCACATCCCCAACAAAATAATGGATTGAACCTCGGTAATCATATGTGGATCGCTCTCTTAAATGAGTTCTTTCCCCTGGAACCTCTGCCCCTATTAGTTGTTCCCTAAGATGGTCGTGGACTTGTCTACTGTGTCGTTGGTGATGAACTAGATGTTGCACTCACTTCCATTGAAATCCCTGTATATTGTCCTTGTTGTGAATTTGTTACCATATGGAGGTGGTCTTTGAGACTCCTCCCCTGGAAATGTCCTAGGAGCTCTCCCATGGTCTGGTGAGGACGCATGAAAGGTCACTCCCACCTTCGTTGTCTCATGTTCCTCCACATAACGCATTTTCCATTATTGGTCTGGCCATCAAGACAGCTTCCACATCTACACCATAGCCCTTATCTTAGGGTTCAAACCATAGAAAGTGTTATGCCTCGCTATCATTATCCATATACTAAACATATTTGACCAATTCCATAAACCTAATCTCTCATATTCCTCTACACTTTTGTTTCCCTATACTAAGGCATGAAATTCTCCTATTATTGTTCTCATAGTAAGATCATAGAGATATTTCCTTCAACCTCTCTCTAAAAGTTCCCAAGATAATGTGTCCGGGGTAAGATGCAGTAACCTTTCCAGGTTGCCCCACCACTAAGGTGTTGCCCTTAACTAAAAATTGTTATCTTCACCTTTAAGGTGGACGTATAGTCCCTTAAGAAAAACACCTTGTCATGCCTTCCAACCATGCTCTCACAAGATTCACCTGGCAGAGTGACTCTACAAACCCAAAAAGTTTGATCTTCCAATGTTCGAGTGATGTCTTCAAGGGAGTTCCTCCCTCTCAATCCCTTTGATGCTTCTGGATTACCTATTCTAGATGGCAGGGGTTCCACTTCGGTCCCTGCGGGTTGTTGCCCCTTTAAAGTCTCATTTATGGCCTCCCAAGAGCACAGTATGAGAGCTGTCTCCTAAGCGGGATGGTGCCACAAGCATGTATGTTGGCAAAGTGCTCTATTTTTCTCTCTCACTGATTCCCCTCGAGTCCCAACCATCTTGTATGATTTAACCTACATCAACCTCAAAGTTGTCAGGTGAGTTCAAGGTCGCTTCTCAATAAGCAAATCCTAACTAGAAAACAGGTTAGCTGCATGTTTCTTTTACTCTGTCTCAGAAACGTATCGCTACTCTCTTTAGGGATTGGCTAGGTTAGGGTTGGGATTAAGTGTCTAAGCTTGATGTCTTTCACTAAGAAAATTATTGACCCTCACCAAGAATATGCTATCTCTTGCACCATACTCGTGAGATTCTCTAACTTACCCGGCCGAAGGCATGAAGCCTCCTCCCACTTATCTTGTTCTAAGTCCTTATATTTTATGTTTACAACTAACTAAGGTGACTTCCAACATAAAGTTGATTAATTATCAAGAACAAAAAAAATCTAAACTAAACCTTTAACCTAAGCTCCAATCGTCTTAATCAACTCATTCATTTAACCCCAAAATTACTTCAATATTATTATTATTAATTAATTTATTGGCACATATTTAATCATTAATTCAATTTTAATTACATTCTCACTGATTAACCACTTTGGTTAATCATAATAATTATAATTAACTAAAACACAATTTAAAAATATGTTTAGAACTTAACATATTTAATTTACTCACACCTAAATGACAATTATATTTTATTCTACTAATTTGAACAATCAAAAGTTTAAATCTAATAATACTTTTAAAAGAATGTGATTATATATATATATATATATATATATATATATATATATAGAAAAATAAAATAATCAAATTAATAAAATAAAAACTAAAATAAAAATAAAAATAAAAAAAAGATTCATTAACCAGGGTGAGGCAACGATGAAACCACATGCCCCCCCGCTGTATTGGCTATCCCTCCAAACCCTACACCTAGCTCTCCATTCCCAAACCCTATACCTATCTCTTTCACCTCGGGCTAACGTGGTCTACATCCTCACTGTAGTCAAAGGACAGTAGTTAGGTAATGGTTTGCAAATCCCTCCCCCTATAGCTTGGGGCCAAGAGGTTAGTCTCAAGCTTATCTTGTGATGTTTCCTATTGTGTTTGTTGCAGGTGCACTTGGTGTTCATTGTTGTGGAGTTGGAGATGTTGTTCAATCTCATGTTGTTGTTGATGCATGTGTTGTGATGTGACATATTTTCTGATCCCTCTTATAATGTACTCGGCATGGGTTTCACCATTTGAAACAACATTTTTGCATGAACCCATTCCTCATTCTTTGTTCATTGTGGGTAACATCATCCATATTTTATTTACCATCGATATTGCTTTAACCTTCTCTGTTTCTTATAAGGAAAAGCACACAGATCTTCTCGTATACAACCCAAATAAAATCGCCTTCAAGTATCTATCTACATGGTTCATTTTGGATGTGTCCTTGACATTTCCATTTAAGATAGTTGCCTTACTATTCAAAGGGAAATTTGGTGCAGGCTTAACTTTTACTTTAATTCACATCTTCAGGCTTTGGACCATAAAGTTAGTTCTCATTTTAATTTGAGAAGGACATCGTGGTAAATTATTTTGTTGCTGTGTTGCTTCCATTTGTACTCTTACCTTGGCTTGCCTCATTAAGCACAAAGTGACCAAGGATCTCATATTGTTTTTCTGTTTTAATACTAAAAAAAAATTGTTTCCGTGGTACAAGTAAGAGCTTTCCTGAGCCCTGGACTTAGTGCTGGTGTTTGGGCTGCTTGTCTTTAGTCAGGCTATCAACACATTGTACAAGAAGCCCTCTTCATGAAGCTTTCATGGTATACCCCATACTTGTGCGTGAATTTGATACTTGGATGATATGGAGGCTTGGTTCGTTGTAGTGTTTAGTGGTATGTAATGTTGGTAATTTGAAGTTTGAAAATTGGATTTTGGAGTTTCGTCTCCTCAAGGCATTTAGCGCTAGCTTGACTGTATCCATAGTGCATTGTTTTGTGGGCTCTAGGTTGCATGTTGTTGCTGACCATTGGTAGCATTGATGCAAGTATCCGGGTGTTTGGTAAATTCGAGATCGACCCTCAACCAATATTTGTTTTTTCTTAGCATCTTAGATTTCCACTATCTACTCACAAATATTCTTGGAAAGGGTTAGAGGATAATGGATTCTATGACTCTTCTGAGGAAACATGGAATATTGGAAGGTATTTGTCAGATAATTACAATAGTTGTGCTTTGTAACCTTTGGGGTTTAGATTCAGAGGTAGTGCAATCTTCTTTTCTTTTCCCATGACGTCAAGTTATCGATTCTTGTGAGAATTGACATAGAACCTGTCACATGTTCCCATTTTGAGAACAGGGTATGCATCTGCCAAATGAAGTATGCTATTTTTTTTTTGTATGTTTTAGATATGGGTAATTTTGTTTTTCAAGTGTATAGAAATATACTTAGATTATGGTTGGTTGAGTTGCCTCGTAATCATAATTATATACTCTGATTGTATTTGATAACAGTTCAGATAGGGCCCCTGTTTTACCAAAAGTGGACATGCCCATCCCATGTTAGCTATATGTCGCCTTAAGACTCACGTGAATTTTCAGTTACCCAGAATTTATTGGTATGTATTGTATTTAAAAAGTCAAATGTATTGTATTTCCTTATTTTCTTTGTACACGTTTTATTTTCTTTATATTTTCTCATTGTGTTAATACTTATGGATTGATCTTTAATGTAAAAGGTAGTCATAATATAACATAGTTTCATGCTATCTGTAGTGAAATTCATGACATTCATGAGTGGGAATAGTCATGTTTGTTTATGGTAAGAATGTATTAACAATCCCATCACCTTCAAAACAATTAGGAAGCTATGTATATGGAAGCACGATGTGAGAATTTTGTGGTTACTTAATGACCCCTTCAATGTACGAGATTTAAATCTATGGCACTTTCATTATGCTAACACAATCTAGTTATTCTTGTTGTTTGATAGGATTGAGCATTCTTTTGAACAATTATGTGCTAGTATTATCATAATTTTCAGTTACCAAGAATTTGTTGGTAGAATTGTATATAAAAAGTAAAATGTATTGTACTACATTTTCTCATACACATTTTATTGGTGGTTTGAGATTTGCATAAATCCAAATCAAACCTGGATCTAGAGCTAATAGATATGGGTTATTATATATATATAAACATTCCCAGCCCTACTCAAGTAATGTTAAATCAGTGGACCCCTGCCTTCTTGCATAGATCTTCCTCTAGCATCTAGCCTTTGGTATAAAAAATATCCAAATTCTCCTCAAATAGGTGCCCTGTGGTATATCTATATCCTCTGAAGGGAGAGCAATATATATATATATATATATATATATATATATATATATATATATATATATATATTTATATGTTTACAAAATGTTTATTTAAAAATCTATTTTAGAAATTCCTTGACTATGTATATAAATATATTCACATATAGGTTTGTATATTCGGAGCAAGTGTTAAAATTTATTTTTAACACTTCAATAAGTATATTATTATACCATTTACATTTTCAATGTGCGTATTGTTTATATGTATATAGATCTGTTTATATATAACCAAAATAATTGTGTCCTTGGCTTGCAGGTTAGGTGGGGCTGGAGCTGGAGCTTGGATTTTCATCTAATTAAGGGTTTCAGGGTTTCACCATAACTAAATAGAAGTGTTTAAATTTTTGGGTGGGTAGGTAGGCCCTTGGATCCAGATTTTGAACCAGAGCTCTGATACCATGTGTAGGGACCAAATTAATTTTAAGTCTAATAAAATCCATAAATTGAAATAGATAAGATTACTTCCACGTAGAAAGGCTAAGTAATTTCTTTCATTCAACATATAAGCAAGTTAAATTAATTAATGAACATCAATCTAGTGAATTACATAACAGAATAAGAATTACATAATAGAATAAAAAATACCTTTGCTTGATGCTAATTCCCGTTGATCTGGTTGTCCTTTCCCTGCTGCTTTGCCCAGCCTGATGCACTGACCAAACCCTGCCCAAACCTGACTAACCAGCCAGCCAGCTAGGAGAAGCATGTTCGGCTCCCTAGCTCCAGGATACCATAAGGAATCCTGGCCCCCGTGCCCAAAACCCCCAGCAACCCAGTGCCCCCTACAATGGTTCACCAAAACCCCAAAACCAACTCCTCAAAAACCAGAGAGATATCCCTCCAATCTTTTACAAAAATACAGACCTCCTACCAATAATGCTCCTTCCCCCAATAATCATAATGTCGTCTCCCCTAGGACTCTTCCCCATCACATCTCCCCCTTCACCGACTCTCCTCCCCTCCATTAATTACCTTATCCCCTCCTTTATTAGTTTATCCCCTCCTTTATTATCTTATCCTTAACCCGTCATACGTAAAGTTTCATAAGGATTAAATTAAAGTTATTAAGCCCCTTAATTTATTACCCAAATCATTGAATGTGTTATGTAATTAATTAATTAATTAATTAATCAATCAGAAATTATAAACAATTAATTAATAATTAATTAATTAATTAATATTATTAATACTAATCATTGTTTAACTAAAACCATATTAGGACAATTAATTATCTAATTAGTTTTACTTAATAATCCCTATGCTTCTATTTAACCAGGGTTGTTACATTATCAAAGTGAGTTTCAAGAGCAGCAACTCTGTTGTAAAATGAAATCATGGCTTCTACTTCAACTATGCAACCTTCCACTTTTACAGGAAAAAAATATGAGTTATGGTCCTTGACCATGAAGGCATTATTTCAGGGTCAAGATGTGTGGGATATAGTTGAAAATTGCTATGTGGAACCAACAGATCAAATAGAATACAATGCTCTAACACAAGTTGAGAAGGATGTTTTGGAAGATCAAAGGAAGAAGGATGGAAAGACAACACTTTACATACATCAAGCTATGCATGAGAGCATACTACCAAGAGTAACATGAGGAAATCAAGCCAAGGAAGCATGGGACATATTACAAACTTCATATCGAGGTATGGACAAAATCAAGACTTCAAAAATACAAATTCTTAGAAGAGATTTTGAAACTTTGTCAATGAAAGACACAAACTCAATAGATTCATTTTACACCCATGTTATTGGCCTGATAATTCAAATTAAGTCTGATGGAGAAACCATTGAGGATAAAAAAATTGTTGAGAAGGTACTTAAGAGTAATTCTCCTAAATTTCACACTCTTATTGTGACTTTGGAAGAAAACAAAGACCTGAGTCAGTTTAGTCTAGATGAGTTGTAAGCCTCCCTCATTAGCCATGAACACGTATTAAATAGATCAAATATATAATTAGAAAATTCATTTTCCATGCAGTCATCTATAATTCATGTAAGAGGAAGTGGGAGAGATAACTCTAGAGGGAGAGGAAGTATTTTTGCAAGAGGAGGACTGATCCAAATTATTTTTGGCATGAAATGAGAGTGGAGATATAATAAAGAAATGTACAGAGATATCTCAGATATCCAATATTATAACAAAAATGTATTAGATATGAAACCATAAACAAAGATATATAATAATACACAATTTTTTATTAATGAGCGAAAATGTACAAAGACTGTAAAATACAGAGTGCAGAAAGACTCGGTAGATTGGTGGGAGCTTATCTTTGAGAAGAGATGTGACGACTACTCGCATCTGTGAGAAGATGATTTTACAATGAGGATCCAAATTTTTTTTTATCATAAATAAAATCCAAAATCCTAACCCCGGAAGATGAAAAGCCAACAATTTTGTGGACCCCATTTTGGGTAGTTTGGTGTATCAACTTCTTGGGGGCGTAACTTTGGCATATGATCTTCGTTTGGGCTGCACGATAGCTCGGTGGAAAGGTATAGTCGAGGTGATTCATTTTGGGGGATAAAATAGAGCCCTCGGCTATCATTGATAAGATCGATCCTGAAAAGCCTTCATTTAGACCCTCAAAATGGCCCCGGAAGTTAAAAACTGCTAAAAATAGTAAATTGCAAAAAATGTCAGAAAATTGTTTTGAGCGGAAAAGGTGGGTGGCCACTGGAACATCCTGCTCTTGTGCACACTGAGAGAAATTATCCTTGAGGACACTTGCTTGCAAGTCATCTAGATTATTATACTATTGATCGTTTGATTATGATTATGAGATATTATGGATATGATGATATGTTATTTTGTTGTATTTACATAGACAAGTGCTATTGACTGGGTTCTCCTGAGTGTGCAGTACTTTGTACATTGAGGATGCAGAGGCATCGATGAAAACCCTTGGACTCTAGATTGAGTCAGGGAGTGAATTGTTGGGTTGAATGCTGTTGATGTGACATATATACATATGATTAGATGTTATGATGATTGATTATTATTGCTGACATGATTCATTGATGGATGCAGGCTAACGATAGATTGCCAAACATACTCACATGTGTAGTAGAGGGGTCATGCAGGACAACCAGAGAATTGAGGGAGAGGTGTGGTAGTAGCCCTGCCACAACCTAGTAGCACTCCCATTGTGGCTTGAATTGTAGGTTAACAATTACCTAGATCGAGAAGACCCACGATGCCGTGAGGATAGACAGTGACAGTCGCTCATGATGATTCTAAGGGGCGCAGAATAGGGCAGGGGCCTTATTCCTTAGAGGGCCTTAGTCTCCCACAATATCACCTCGCAGAGTATTGACTCCAGGGGTTTGATGTCTACCAAAGTTAGTCAAGAGGCCAGTGGCACCCTTGGAGCACATAGTGCGTCCTGAAGGGCACATCGCAAAATTAAAATGGAAAGAGGCGAGTAGCACCCTTGGAGCACGTAGTGCGTATTGAAGGGCATGTCGCACAAGGAAAATTGAAAGAGGCGATTCAGACCCTTGGAGCACCTAGTGCGTCCTGAAGGGTACGTCACAATATTAACTAGTAAGTGAATAAGCCTAGTCGGCCTTAAAATGAATGATGTGATAAGTAAGATTTAAAAACAATTTTCCCTAATAAAAATGGCGCCCAACCTAGGTCTAAGTAGAACATGTGGTAAAAAAAACTAATAATAAATAAACGTGTAACAAGAAGGGGGGTAAGAAATTCAAATTCATTTATTAAAGTCAAAATTATAATGGAGGATTAAAATTTTAAAAAGGGAAATGGTTTTTTTTATATACATTTGCTAATTTAATTTTTAGTTAGAAATAAAAGAGGGTAAATGGTTGTTTTATCTACACTTGCTAAACTAATTTTTAATTAAAGAGAAAAATGGTAAATGGTTGTTTTATCTACACTTGCTAAATTTATTTTT
>SNQJ01S0010806.1:131046-146075 GCA_010110895.2 Picea sitchensis | reverse complement strand
TTGACACATGATTGGTACATACTTGGTACATGGTTGGATGCACTTGTTTATGGTACAGGTTGATTACATGTTGGTGCATGGTTGATGCACTTGTTTATGGTACAAGTTGATTACAGGTTGAGGTACAGGTTGATGCATGGTTGATGCATGGTTCAGATTTATTGGTACAAGTTTACCATGGTATATCTCACAGTGATAGTGTGACAGTGGTTCCATCATTTTACTTCTACTTCAAGGTGGCAAGACTGGTCAAGGACAGGTGGTTGTAGCCACCTTCAAGTTGTAGATGAAGAACATTGGGGGTTGTAGCCTCCTTCTGGATGTAGCCAGAGAATTGGGGAGTTGGAGCTTCCCTCAGGTTGTAGCCTGAGAAACAAGGGGGTTGGAGCCTCCTTCCAGTTGCAGTTGGAAAACAAAGGAGGTTGGTGCTTCCAATGAATGTAATTTTTCAAGACATATAAGAAAAAGCATTATGTGGTTTTCTCGCGATTTGGGTTTCCACGTAAAACATTGGTGTACTGTGTATGTGTGTGATTGTTTATTTATTACTACTCATTATTGGATAATAATTGTACATTGATATAACATTTGAAGAAAAAGGATTATAATTATGCTATTACTGATTCACCCCCCCTCTCAGTAATCCAACAGGATTGCCACTGATGGCAAGGCTGCATGACTCGACTTTTGTGGTAGTCGACACTCTGACGAAGAGGGATCATTTTATTCCTATGCATATGACGTATCAGGCACTTGACATAGCTAGAGTTTTCGTCAATAAGATTGTGAGGTTGCATGGTGTGCCTAAGAGGATTATATCTGATCGAGGATTGGTGTTTAATTGGTGATTTTGGACTACTTTGCATGAGGCCTTGGGAACCCAAGTTATCTTTAGTACCACGTATCAGTCGGTGACATAAGGGTAGACCAAACGAACAAACCAAATCTTGGAGGACATGTTGTGTATGTACATTATGGACCAACAAAAGTGTTGGGAAGAATTCTTGCCACTGGTAGAATTTTCATATAACAACAATTATCAAAGCACCATTAAGATGGTGCCTTTCGAGTTTATTTATGGGAGAACATGTCATACGCCTTGAGTTAGGATTGACTTGAGGATAGGTTTCTGGTCGGGCCAAAAGTGATCAAAGAAATTAAAGATCTAATGCAAACAATAAGACAAGGGATCAAAGAAGCGCATGATCGACATAAGAGTTAAGTCGATGCACGTTGTGTCAACTGTAGTTACGAAGTTGGTGATCAAGTATTCTTGCGGGTGAAACCGCATAAGAGTTGAATCAAGTTTGGAAAGGGTGCTAAACTCTCTCCTAGATTCGTGGGACCTTTCAAGATTGTGGAAAAGAAAGGGCCCGTGGCCTATCCACTAGCCTTTTCTGATTCCTTGAGGCGTATGCACGATGTTTTTCATGTATCTGTTTGAGACATTATATTAGTGATCTTACACATGTTATTGACATCATTTCCTTGCAGGTATATGACAATGGTGCGCTCACGGCTGAGCCAATCCGCATCCTGGACCATGGCATTCGAAAAATACAACGTCGAACAATAGATCAGGTGAAGGTCCAGTGGGAAAACTATAGTCTGCACTCAATGACCTGTGAGGATGCATATGATATGCGTCATCAATTTCCAGTTTTGTTTGATAGATAGACTTATGTTACTGTGGTGCATATGTTTTTTCTGGCACCTATATACTGTGAAACTTCAGGATGAAATTTAAACCAAGAGGGGGTGTATGTAACATATCGATCTTGCATGCACTGAACAAAATTATCCTTGAGGACACTTTCTTGCAAGTGGTCCGAATTATTATACTATTGGTAGTTTGATTATGATTATGAGATATTATGGATATGATGATATATTATTTTGTTTTATTTACATAGACAGGTGTTATTGACTAGGTTCTCCTGAGTGTGCATGACTTTATACATTGAGG
Source organism: Picea sitchensis (assembly GCA_010110895.2). Lineage (NCBI taxonomy): Eukaryota > Viridiplantae > Streptophyta > Pinopsida > Pinales > Pinaceae > Picea > Picea sitchensis. The sequence goes on along the minus strand of SNQJ01S0010806.1, from coordinate 144,109 downwards.
ATACAGAGACACCAATGAAATCCCTTGGAGTCTAGATCGAGTCAGGGAGTTGACTATTGGGTTGAATGTTGTTGGTGTGACATATGTACATATGATTATATGTTATGATGATTGATTATTATTGCTGACATTATTCGTTGATGGATGCAGGTTGACGATAGCTTGTCGACCAGACTCACATGTGGAGTAGAGAGGTCATGTAGGACAACCAGAGACTTGAGGGAGAGGTGTGGCAGTAGCCCTGCCACATCCTACTAGCACTCCCATCGTGGCTTGAGCTGTAGGTTAACAATTACCTAGTTAGAGAATACCCACGATGGCATGAGGGTAGAATGTGACAGTCGCTCATGATGATTCTAAGGGGCGCGCAATAAGGAAGGGGTGTTATTCCTTAGAGGCCCTTAGTCTCCCACAAGATCACCTGGCAGAGTATTGACTCCAGGGGTTTGATGTCTACCAAAGTCAATCAAGAGGTGAGTGGCACCCTTGGAGTATGTAGTGTGTCCTGAAGAGCACGTCGCGCAAGGAAAACAGAAAGAGGCGAGTGACAACCTTGGAGAATGTAGTGTGTCTTGAAGGGCATGTCATGCAAGGAAAAAGGAAAGAGGCGAGTGGCCCTCTTGGAGCACCTAGTGCATTCTCAAGGGCACATCACGATTTTAACTGGTAAGTGAATAAACCTAGTTGGCCTTAAAATGAACGATGTAATAAGTAAGATTTCAAAAAAAAAATCCCTAATAAAAATGTTGCCTAGCCTAGTGAAATTAAAACCTAGGTCTAAGTAGAACATGTGGTAAAAAATAATAATAATAAATAAACATGTAACAAGAAGGGGGGTAAGAAATTCAAATTTATTTATTAAAGACAAAATTATAATGGAGGATTAAAATTTTAAAAAGGGAAATGGTTGTTTTTATCTACATTTGCTAATTTAATTTTTAGTTAAAAAGAAAAGAGGGTAATGGTTGTTTTATCTACACTTGCTAAATTAATTTTTAATTAAAGAGGAAAAAGGGTAAATGGTTGTTTTATCTACACTTGCTAAATTGATTTTTAGTTGAAAAGGAAAAAGAGGGAAACTTAAAAGAAATAGGAAACTTAAAGAAACAGGAGAAACTTAAAGAAAAGGGGAAACGTAAAGAAAAAGATGAATGTCTAACTTAGTAAGGAATCTTGCCTTGGGAACTTGCTATTTATGAACTCAACTAGGAATTAAGTAAGGCATAAGACATTTAAGATTTGTAAGGGAATTTTTGGAAACCAAGGAGCGTTTTTAGGAATCCTTTTAGGTGTGTGATGGAAATAGGAATATTTAATTAATTAATAAACTTGATTTTCTAGTGAAAGTAGGGGATGGGTGACATGTGTACGGGGAAGTTTTTTCGAAATTAACTAACTAAAAAAAGAATTTTATGAGAATTTGGGAAACTAATTACTTAAAAAACTCTATAAAAAGGATGGAGGAGGAGTATGGATATGATCATTTTGCGTAACGTTACACTGCTGAAATTTTACTTTGACTGAACTTTCTCTTGTGGGAATTGGGATACCAAGCTCGGGTAATAAGTGGTAGCTCAACCTTGTGAGGCGAGCTGGGTTCTGGCATTCTCTAGTTTGTGTTCATGGCCCCTTTGTGGCTCGGGGGGATCAGGGGGAAGAGGATTACCCCTAGTGTTGGTTGGCAGGTACCGGTGAGGTCACATTGGTTAGAAAGCGAGAGTTGGATAGAGCATGAACGGGACAATAAATTCGAAGAATTCACATTTGACTAAGGTACACCTGTTAAAGTTGTTAATTGCAATGAAATTTAATTTACACCTATTATTTTTCTATTCTCGGTTGAATATTTCATTTCCATGAGCTTTCTTGCACCTGCTTTCCTACGGTAATTGTAATCCCCTTGCTTGTTCTATTCTGAATTGATTCCCATGGAGAACCCAATCTCTGATTACAATGACTTCTATGTGTTTGTTTTTATTGATTATTACAAATAAAAATTGAGTTCATATCTTTTGTCCCTTATCATTTAAGTTATTATTTTGTGCCTGAGCAGCCTGCCAGGAGCCGAATCGATGATCGTCACTCCATTGTTTAAAGACTTATAGATTCAAATGCCCTTCTTTTCTATGCATAGATAATAGATGAAGGATAATGTTTCTCCCATCGATCTATCACATACTTATCTCTACATTTTTCTCTTATGATAAATCTTTGTCGTTGAATGATAAATCTCTACATTTTCTAGATGATTAATCCTTGCGTTTTTGTGAATGAGTATCTCTACATCTTGAGTGAATCATTTTTGAATGAGTAATCTTTGCGTTTCTGTGAATGAGTATCTTTGCATCTTTGATTGATTCATTGTTGAATGATTAATCTTGTGCCTTCTTATGAATGAATTTTCTCTTAATTAAAACATTTTCAGGAATGCAAAAACGTGGCTCTTACATCCACAGATCATGAATGAATTTTATCTTAATTAAAATGTTTTCAGGAATGTAAAAGAGTGGCTCTTACATCCACAGATCATGAATGAATTTTCTCTTAATTAGAACATTTTCAGGAATGCAAAAACATGGTTCTTACATCCACAGATCATGAATGAATTTTCTCTTAATTGAAACATTTTCAGGTATGCAAAAACATGGCTCCTACATCCAGATATCATGAATGAATTTTCTCTTAATTAGAACATTTTCAGGGATGGAAAAACGTGGCTCTTACATCCACAGATCATGAATGCATTTTTTCTTAATTAAAACATTTTTAGGAATTCAAAAATGTGGCTCTTACATCCACAGATCATGAATGGATTTTCTCTTAATTAGAACATTTTTAGGAATGCAAAAAAGTGGCTCTTACATCCACAGATCATGAAGGAATTTTTTATTAATTAAAACATTTTTAGGAATGCAAAAACGTGGCTCTTACATCCCCAGATCATGAATGAATTTTCTCTTAATTAAAACATTTTCAGGAATGCAAAAACATGTCTCTTACATCCACAGATCATGAATAAATTCTCTCTTAAATAAAATGTTTTCAGGAATGAAAAATTGTGTCTCTTACATCCATAGATTATGAATGGATTTTATCTTAAATAAAACATTTTTGGAATTCCAAATCAGGCGTATTGCAAGCATAGATCAAAGTGGAATCTTCTCTAAAATAAAAATAGATTAATTTATTTTATATATTCGATTTTATGGAAAGTGATTTTATATCTTTTATGGACAACGATTTGATATATTTATAATGGTTAAATCCTTTTAATGGACAACAAATCCTCGACAACGATAACATAGACAAAACCTCAATTTTGATGACAAATTTGTGGTTGCTTGACCACGATCGTTCCATAAATATTGTAACTTCCTCAGTGGACAGAAATATCGAATAGACAATGATGTATCCAAATTACACTAACCCTTTTAGACTGTGATATATTTATTAGGCAGCGATATGCCATTGTTGTTATCATCGATTATCTTTAACTACAATAATAATTATCAATAAATACAATAATGCATCCCACAATTACAGTAATATCTATATAGATTACATAGATAGAGAATTTAAATGTGTTCCATAGATATCAATTTTATTATATTGTTTCAGTTTGAAAGATAACATATTCATTTTTAAAAGACATGTTTTATATTGTTTTAAAAGACTTTTTCTATATTTGTTTATGTTTAAAAGATAGAGAAATCACCCTTAGGAAATACTTATATCTGTTTTGGATTTTAAAGACAACAAATTATATTGTTCAAAGACATGTTTGCTATTTGTTTCAGTTTAAAAGATAGCGAATTCCTCCTTAGGAAAATATTGATTTGATATTGGAATTGGAAGATAGTTACAATGAGCTAATTGTTTTGATAATAATTATTTTAATGTGTACAAATTAATGTATGTTTGCAATAGAATTTGTTGTGCAAGGAATTTAATGTGATGTATGATGTTATAGTTGTTAGATTCCCTTGCATCTTGTTGACTTGTCGTTTGGGTGCTTGGGTTAGTCGTCATGTGTTTGTATAGTCAATTCGGTGTCCTAACGTGTTGAATTTTCTTGGGTTATTTGTCTAGATGTGTTATGTTGCGCCTTGGTCACTATCACGTCTAACTCCTGGTGACGACATGATTCCTGATGAAGGGATCTTGTCCATCCGATAGATGCAAATAATAACCTGGCCGTAGTCTTGTGCTTCCCAATCGGGGTGTATTGTTCGTTGTAATAGATTTTGGTACTTGGTCCTGTAATGCCTTAATGCACTTGGTTTTGCATGCCATAGAGGTTTCTAGGTCCTGGTCATCGAAGCCGATACGTTGTTTTGTTGATGTTTTCCTTTAGCTTGTAGGCGTTGTCCTGCTGGTGTCAGGAGGGTAGTCGTTTTTATCTGTCTATTGATTATTGCATGTTTCATCCAGTTGCCTGATGTGCTAGTATGTTGAGTCATTGTTGTTTTTTTCTTGATCCGCGTGCGTTGTGTTCATCGTTAAGTTGTGTTGTTTAACTATTGTCATTGTTGCCTTCCTGCAAAATACAAAAAATAAAATTATTTTGTGTTGTGTCTCTTGTAGTCGTAACGATGGGGTCGTTACAGCCACTGACATCCACCTGTTTCAAGGACACAATAGGAATCCTGCAAATACTAGTGGAAGAGGCAAAAACCCAAATACGAGTCAACCAAGTAGTCAGATATTTGATAAATCAAAGATCCAAAGACATTACTGTAAAAAGTATGGACATTATGCTTATAAATGACAATATAATTAGAGTAAGCAAGGAAAAGAGTAGTGAAATAACGAAAATACTCCCTCCAGCCCTATGTTTATGGCGTGCACTGAAGCAATGCCTATAATTTCCCTAGTTGAATGCAATGTTTCTCAATAAATTCTATGTGACATATGTTATCTATATTCAGGCTACAACAATCATATTACAAGAAACTTAGAATTGTTTTCTAGTTTGGATAAGTGAATCCAAACTAAAGTTACGTGACTTGGAACCAATATCCAAGTCATTGTCTTAGATAAAGGTAGTATTAACATTCTAACTAAACAGGGAGAGAATTTTTTTATTCATGATGTATATTATGTTTCTGGCCTAAAACATAATTTGATGAGCATAGGACAACTATTAAAAAAGGGATATAGAATCTACATGGAAGATAATCACTATGTAATTTTGGACAGATATCCAAGCAAACAACTTATTGCAATAATTCAGATGATAAGAAACATAATGTTTCCATTGAAATTAAATCCAGCGATGAAGAGAAAAACAACACAAGCTATCTCTGACACACAGATTTTCACTTTGACAGTCCATTTACAACAGAAAGCAAAGAAGTAAGTGTGCTATGTTCCCAAGAAGAAAAAGGCAGTGCACGCAGTTCCAAGAAAGAAAAATAAAATGGTGTAGAGTTACATGAATCGTTTCAATATGAAGCGTAGGATGAATCCTAGCTATGGAATTTCAAATTTGGACATTTAAAATTTGGATGTTTGAAGCTGCTACATATAAGGGATATGGTGAAAGGTTTGTCATTAATTGAAAAGAAAAAAGAATATGTGAATGTTGCATCTTTGGAAAACAACATAGAGAGTCATTTCTAGTTGGAAATTCATATAGAGCAAATGATCCAGTGCAAATTGTACATCCATATATGTGTGGACCAATGAAAACACCATCTATAGGAGACAACATCTATTTTCTTACATTTATTGATGATTTCTCAAGAAAAATATGGATTTATTTTCTAAAACATAAATCCGATGCATTTTCTTGTTTTCAACAATTCAAATCACTTGTGGAGAAGTAGAGTGGCTATTACATCTAGGTTTTAAGAACTGATAGAGGTGGTGAATATGTTTCAATATATTTCCAATTTTTTTCTAAAGTTCATGGAATTTACAAAAAAATTACTACGTGGTATACACCACAACAAAAGCGTGTCTTAGACACAAAGAATCGAACCATCATGGAAATGGTGCACAATATGTTAGCAACCAAAGATTTGTAAAATGAGTATTGGGCTGAGACAATAGCAACAACAGTGTATATCATGAACATATGTATGACAAAGAGTGTGAAAAACAAAGTTCCTAAAGAATCCTAGAGAGGTATGAAGCATAATGTTGTGCACTTAAAATGTTTTGGTTGTGTCACATATGCACATGTTCCATATGACCTGAGAAATAAGTTAGATAAAAAAGGACATAAATGTATATTTGGTGGGCACTCTGAAAATACAAAAGTATAAAAATTGTATGATCCTATTGCAAAAGGGGTTATAATTAGCCGCGATGTTCAATTTGTTTAAAATGAAGCATGGGATGGAAGCATATAAAGGATAGTTAAAATTATTGATGTTATCTTGCATGATGATATGGAGGATGAAGTGGTTCAAACACCAGTTCCAAGTTAGAGTGTAGTTCCTTCCACTTCTGGAACTGTTACAAAAATCCCAACACAAACTAATCCAGCGAGATCTGTAGGAGTGTAGTCCACAGTTAGAATGCAACAAACTCCAACAAGCAGTCCAAGTATTTCTACATATCCAGATCCAACATTAGCAAGTCCATTACCAAGGAAGACAATAACTCTGTGCGACATCTACAATGTTGATATAACAAATTCATTCCCTATCTTTTCTCTATTTTCACAAATAGATTATCCATTAAGTTTTGAAGAACTTGTCAAAGATGATGATACAACAAGCCATGGATTAAGAAATTAAATTCATATAAAACAATAACACATGGAAATTGGTAGATCTACCTGAAGACAAGTATGTGATAAGTTTCAAGTAGATTTATAAAACCAAGCAATATGTAAATGGAAATATTCATAAGCACAAGGAAAGACAAGTTCCAAGAGGTTCTACACAACAACTTGGAATAGATTTCAATGAAACATTTGCGCCAGTTGCGCGCATGGACAAAGACAGAATTGTGTTGGCCATTTCCACGCAAAATAAATTCTCTATTTATCAAATGGATGTAAAGTCAACATTTTTTAATGGACATTTAGAAAAAGTGTATGTGGAATATCCACAAGGCTATGATATTCCAGGACAAGAAAACAACATATATAGATTAAACATGGAACTTTGTGGATTAAAGCAAGCTCCCGAATATTGGTACAATTGCATAGATTCATATCTCACTCAGAATGGATTTCAAAGAAGTGAATGTGAGCCAACAGTGTACATCAAAACGTGTCAACAAGATAATATGTTAATTGTTTTCTTATATGTAGATGATTTTATTTTTACACGTGACTTTGGCATAGAAGAATTCAAGTCAGTCATCAAATATGACTTTGAAATGAATGATTTGTGGCTTATGAGATATTTTCTAGGTATTGAAGTTCACCCGTCCAAATATGGTATATTTATTTCACAATCTAAATATGCGCATGAAATTTTGAAAAGATTCAAAATGATAAATTCCAAATCAGCCCCAATGCCTATTATAACATGATTGAAGTTAAGAAAGGAAGATGAAGGGTCCAAATTGGATCCCACTCTGTTTAAAATGATGGTAGGCAGCCTTATGTATATGAAAAAAAAAGGAATTATATTATGTATGGAGTGAGCCTGATTTCAAGGTTCATGGAAACTCCAAAAGAATCCCATAGGAAGGAAGGAAAAATAATTCTGAGATATGTGAATGGAACACAATATTTTGGAATTATGTCCTCTACTTCATATGATTTCAAACTTGTTGGATATATTCACAGTGATTGTGGAGGTAGTATAGATGATAGGAAAATTACCTTTGGGTACACATAACATTTTGGAACAGGTATAGTGTCATGGGCTTCAAGGATACAACCCATTGTGACTCTTTCTTCAGCTGAATCTAAGTATGCCCCAACTACAAGCGTAGATTGTCAAGTTGTTTGGATGAGAAGAATGTTAAAATATTTGTTGCAGGAACAACAAGAAGCAACTATAGTTTTTTGTGACAACAACTTCACCATCATGTTATCCAAGGATCATGTGTTTCACAACAAAACTGAACACATTGATACAAGGTATCATTTCATCAGAGAATTCGTGAATAACAAAGAAATATGCTTAGATTTTTGTAATTCTAAAGAAAAAATTGCATATATATTTAAAAAATCATTGGCAAGAGACGTTTTTCAGAAACTATGCAGTTTTTTAGGAGTGAGCGAAGTAGAAGATATTTGACAGTTCACATCAATTTAAGTTTTTGATGTAAATTTTGTGTTTTGTAATCCCACCTACTTATAATTGAGGGAGAGTGTTGGAGATATCAATTATAAGTCATGAGATTTATGCTTACGCCGACTCTGCCTTTCACCATAAGAAAGGATGTTGCTGAGTCAAACATGACAAACAACATTATTAGTAGGAACATTATTAATGAGTAGATATTTTATCTTTCTCGAGATGTGTTATGAAGATAGAGTCAGTAAAATTTATTGTTGTCTTAAATGTTGAGTTGGTTAGCATCTATAAGAAGTCTTTGTATTCATCTTTATATGTTCAATTCTATAAGGATTAGAGCATGAAATGGTTGATATAGAGAATAGAGATGACAGTTAGCAACAACAACAATTTTGTAAGGAGTCAAAGAAGTGTGAGAGCACAATCTCTCTTTCGTAATTCTGCACAAGTTTTTGGTGCCAAAGCACTACACTGTATTATATTTCTGTAATAACGCGGAACATTCAAGTTAGTAATATATAATAATAATTTTTTTGTTGACATATTCATAAGTATTTTTGAGTTCTATTGTGTTTGGGAGTTTATGTGTTGAGAGTACAACAAAGTCAATAATTTTTTTTATTAAGTGTTATAATCACAACGCACAGTCTACAGTACAATATTGAAACTGCACGGTAAATCCCGAGAGCTCAGTGAGGAAGAATCTCACTACGCGGTATTTGCAACAACATTGTGTAGATTTTGTTTGCACACTATAGATCAAAGATCTGGTATCAAAGAAGGTTTATCAGAGAAAGTTTATAAAAGTAAGTTTGAAGAGAAACAACTATGTTGTAAAGTGAAATCATGGCTTCTACTTAAAATATGCAACCTCCTACTTTTACAGGAAAAAATTATGATTTATGATCATTGACCATGAAGACATTATTTCTGGGTCGAGACGTGTGGGATATAGTCGAAAATGGCTATATGGAACCAAGAGATCAGGAAGCATACAATTCTCTCACACAAGTTGAGAAGGATGCTTTGAAAGATTGAAGGAAGAAGGATGGAAAGGAAATATTTTACATACATCAAGCAATCTATGAGAGCATACTACTAAGAGTAGCATCAATAAAGCAAGCCAAGGAATCATGGGACATATTACAAACTTCTTATCAAGGTATGGAAAAAGTCAATACTTCAAAACTACAAATTCCTAGAAGATATTTTGAAACTCTGTCAATGAAAGACATTGTTTCAATAGATTCATTTTACACCCAAGTTATTGGCATAATAAATCAAATTAAGTCTCATGGAGAAACCATAGAGGATAGGAAATTTGTTGAGAAGGTACGTAGGATTCTTTCTCCTATATTTCACACTCTTGTTCTGAATTTGGAAGAAAATAAAGACCTGAGTCACTTTAGTCTAGATGCGCTACAAGCCTCCCTCATTAATCATGAACACGTATTAAATAGATCAAATATGTCATTAGAAAATGCATTTTCCATGCAATCATCTATAAGTTGTAGAAGAGTAAGGTAGAGAGATAACTCTGGAGGCAGAGGAAGGAGTTATGTAAGAAGAGGACGTAATAGAAGTTCTACAAATACTGGTGGAAAAGGGAAAAATACAAATACGAGTTATCCAAGTAGTCAAATAATTTATAAATCAAATATCTAGTACCATTATTGTAAAAAGTATTAACATTATGCATATCAATGCAGAAAGAGACGTTACAATTTGAACAAGCAGGAACAAGATCAGTCAAATAGTGAAAATACTCCCTCCATCCGTATGATTATGGCGCACATTGAAGCAATGCCTATAATTTACCCAGTTGAGTGCAATGTTTCTCAAGAAATTCCATATGACATATGTTATCTATATTCAGGATACAATAATCATATGACATGAAACGTATAGTTGTTTTCTAGTTTGGATAAGCCATTCAAAACTAAATTTAGACTTGGAACCCATATCTAATTCATTGTCTTAGGTAAATGAAGTGTTAAAATTATGACCAAACGGGGAGAGAAAAAATTCATTCCTGATGTATATTATGTTTCTAGCATAAAATATAATTTGGTGAACACATGCTAAATTTTACAAAAGCGATATTGTAACATCTCGCTCTTAAGCGCACTGAGTGAACTTATTCTTTGAGGACACTTGAATGCAAGTGATCTGGGTTATTATACTATTGGTTGTTTTGATTATGATTATTAGATATTGTGGATTTGATGATATGTTATTTTGTTGTATTTACATAGACATGTGCTATTGACTAGGTTATCCTAAGTGTGCAGGACTCTGTACATTGAGGATGCATAGGCATCGATGAAACCCCTTCGACTCTGGATCGAGTCAGGGAGTGGGATGTTAGGGTTTTAATGTTGTTGATGTGACATATGTATTGTTGGATTACTGAGAGGGGGGATGAATCAATAATAACGTAATTATAATCCTTTTTCTCCAAATAATCCAAGTGTTATATCAATGTAGAATTATTATCCAATAATGAGCAATAAGAAATGAACAATCACACACATACACAGTACACCAGTGGTTTACATGGAAAACCAAGTCGGGAGAAAACCACATAATGGTTTTTCTTATATGTCTTGAAGAATTACATTCATTGGAAGCAAAAACTTCCTTTGTTTTTAGCTGCAACTAGAAGGAGGCTCCAACCCCCTAGTTTCTCAGGCTACAACCTGAGGGAATATCCAACTCCCCAATTTTCTGGCTACAACCAGAAGGAAGCTACAACCTCCTATGTTCTTCATCTACAACCAGAAGGTGGATACAACCACCTATCCTTTCCCCATCCAACCGCCTTGAAGTAGAATTAGAATGATGGAACCACTGTCACACTATCAATGTGAGATATACCATTGTAAACATGTACCAATAAACATGAACCATGCATCAACCATGCATCAACCTGTACCTCAACCTGTAATCAACCTGTACCATAAACAACTTCATCAACCATGCACCAACCTGTACCAAACAATCTGTAATCACCTTGTACCATGTATGTACAAATCATGTTTCAAGTATTCATCAACTATGAATCATCAATATGTACCAAGATCATCAACTATAAACCTCATGTATGTCCCAACTCATCAACTACTTGTCTCAACCATGTACCCAACTTGTACATCAACCAAAAGACCTTATCAATTTCATAATCCAAATATGATTTGTAAATATGTAATAGACCTACTGTATATGATCACATATCTGCAAACCTTCCTTAGCTTTAACAATAAGAGACTAGCATTTTCATCAAACGTTTCTTTAGTCTCACAAGACTAGTTTTGGATTAGTCAACAACCCTAACTTGAAATAATCATAACTTTTTACCTGTAATGAATAAAGATATGAAACTGATATACAATGTTATTCAATGTGTTTTATGCAATTCTTCCAGTTGTCATTACTTGGAACCTCTCAAAAAGGGAGTTTTAGCAAAAATGGCACACCTTGTTGAATTATGGCTTATTCTAGAGAGTGACCTTGTAGAGTGTGCCTTGCACAAAATATTTGTTGAATTGATCGGAAACTATTACATAGAATACTAAAGCATGTACTCTAACTAAAAAAATTTGTATTACTGAATTTGGATCTGTTATGAATAAGTTATGATGTTTTTACCGGAAAGACTTGTTTTTGACTAGTTTCAGGACACGTAAAAAACCCTATTTTCCACGAAGTGTAACTCCAAAAATACAACGACCCACAAGATGAATTTTTTACCAAAGATACTTGGATATGTTTACTCAATGGAATATAAATTTAACGATATGAATCATTCTATAAAAAAGGTTATTGCGAAAATGGTGAGCTGACCTGAAAACAAACATACCTTAGAAAACATCATCAAAAAAATTTATCCTTCCTTGAATTCTGGCCTTCTTTTCTTCACTTTCCTCAGAAATTGCGCTTAGATATCCTTTTCTTACCTCAAAAACCTATAGGTATTCAATATTCTCAAGTGTTTTTTAAAATGGGAGAGCCTTGCCTCTTATTTATACTCTCCAGGTAGCTTCCTTAAAAACATCTTCTAGGTCACTTTACCCACTTTCCTTATTTTAGGGTTAACCCACTTCTAATTTCTCCATTAAATGTATTATTTAAATAATTTATTTTTTATTCTCTTTGAATTATAGTAAACTCATCACTTCACTTTATTCTTTACCTTCTAAAATATCTTATACCACTTTGACTACTTTGGCTTTTTGGGGCTTCTAGATGACATAAGCGGGTCCTCCAACTTCCCAAGGCCATAACTCTCAAACTGTGAGAGTTATGTGACGTTACACATACCAAAAGAAATGGAATGAAATGTACTATCCATATAGAATAGTATTACCTTCAAATATAGAAAAAAATCATACGATTATCCATCAAACAAACTTGGGTCCATTACCCAAACCTGAGTTCTCCAACTTCACATGGTAATAAATCTCTAACCGTGAGGATTTATGTGACATTCCACATACCACCAGAAATGGAATGACAAGCAATATCCATCTAGGATAGTTTCCCTGAAAAATTCAATATCCTTCATTTCATTATTCAACAATTAAGCATGGGTTCTCTTACTCTGCAAAGCGTCTTCCCATGAGGGATTTCACCATAAGGGGACCACTTTGGAATTCATCCATATTTACTTCTTATCAACCATGACAAGACAATAATGAGTCATCTTTACATAAAACAATCTTGGGTCCATTACCCAAACATTTGTGTTGTGGGGATTTCTTCAAGGGTTGACATCAATGACAACCAACCTTAATCAACAATCTCCCCCTTTGGCATTGATGGCAACACTCTGATGCAATACTGAAATCATATCACTC
>SNQJ01S0010806.1:64182-77823 GCA_010110895.2 Picea sitchensis | reverse complement strand
TGGTGCATTGTGGTGTATTGGTGTAACTCTTATACTATTTTTCATTTCTCATTGGATATAATTGAATGGTTTAAGTATAAGTTGGAAAAGGTTTTTAAATTATACTTGATACTGATTCACCCCCCTCTTAGTATCAACAACCTACCCAACACCATGCCCGACTCTGGTTTAAAATATAATGCTAAGACTGTTAAGAGGCCTGTAAGGAAGAAGGGAAAGGGAAATACAGATGTCAACAACAAAGGTAAGAAGGTTGCACGATAGGTATCTAGGTGTGCTCGTAATAAGCCCAAACAAAACCCAGACCAGAAGCCTATTGTTTTGAGTGAAGATTCAGATTATGAGATTGAGCGTTTTTTGACTGAGGAATACCCTTACTCACACGGCCTCTGTTCTTTTGAACCCTATGACTACATATACAACCTCCCACCATGCCTTAAGGATGACCCTAAATTCCCCGGGATCAGGTTTGACAGTGGAACCCCTCGTAATTTAAAAGATACTTCACCTGTAGTGACTCGGCCCGATCAACAACAGTGCACTCAATGCAACTCTTGGCTCGAGCGATACTACACAGACGTTCCTCTATTGCAATCCAAAATTAAGTCCTTGGAGGACCGGGTGACTATGTTGGCTAAGGAAAATGATAGACTGGAAGCCAACGATAAGAGGCAAAAGACCACGGGTTCTATCATGTTAAAAAAAGTTGAGGCAACCACTACCATCATTAAATCGAAATTATCCTGACCAAATCGTATCCCTACAACCAAGGTATGATATTTCAACAATGGTTTTACAATGATTCTGTCTATTTTGAATTTGCAAGAATGATTTCGTTTTGAATTATCATAAACGATTGTGTTTGCAAAAGATTTGTTTGCTAAATCGAATATAGTTCTGTTTTGTTTGAATTGATTCAAAAAACGATTCTGGTAGTTTTGAATTGGCATGAAAGATTTGGTTTGCTTTAGCATGAATGATTTGCTTTGATTTGAATTAGTAATTAAAGGTTTGTTTGATAGATCACATACATTTCTGTTACCATTGGATTAATTTAATATGATTCTGTTTGTAAATATGACTAGCTACAGAATCATGAGATTCTGTTAGCTAGTCATAAAATTGGAATTTCTGTTGATTTTCTAAATGAACATAATCTGAACAACATGTATTTTTGTCCATCTATAGGTACACATGAATTTCAATGGGAATTAGATCTGCTGTGGCAGTTTAGAACATGCTTCTTGTTACATAGTTTTGGTTTAGGATTGTTATTCTTAGTTAGAAATAGAGATTTGGGAGATTGTTTCCATATTTTTGCAAATAGTTTGGATATTTTCCACAGGGAATGTTTCACCCTGTGGCCTTTATATACTTATTATTTTTTATAAACAAGCCATCGCTGCTTGGAGACAAAGACTATGGATTGATGATTCAGACTAGAATGAAAGTGGATGTTTTGTAACAACTTTAGATTTCAATATATCAAACTTTTATTTCAAGTTTTGTTCATATCAGTTTGTAATCAAATTATCGACTACTTTAGCTATCATAATTTGTTACAGGTTGATGTGATTTGGTTTAAATATTGTCCACATTTGGTGTCTCTTATTTTACTCACAACAATTACTCTGTTTGAATTTAATGAATAAAAGGTTACTCTTCTTTGCTAAATTAGTAGTTATGTGTAAATCTTTGTAGAGGGATTTGTCTTAATGTGATTATTTGTAAAATATAAAATTGTTGTTGCTGCCTCCTTTACCTGTTCTATCATCAGCATTCATAAGCATTGTTGCTTCATGTTTATGCAAAGTTTTGGAGAAACCGGTGCAGGTTTCCCCCATCGAATAACTAAATTGAATACTGTGAACAGGACAAATAGGAAGCGCCACTACAGGTCAGTTTGTTAGTGTTATTCAATTAGTTAGTCAATATATAAATTTCTTGTAATCTAAACATGTTTCATTGTTCATCTCTATAGTTCAGATTTACAGTTAGTGTTGTTATTGCTTAGTTAGATAGTTATTGTTTCTTTTTCATAAAAGTTATAAAAAATAAAAAATAATAGCTTCGCTGTCGTAAGACAATTTACATATGATTTTTGCAGATTTCGATCAAAAATTGTATATTGTAAATACTGTACATATGTAATTAAGATTTAATTGTATTGATAGATGAACATTTAATAAGTAGAATGATTTCTCTATAATATTAGTTAGTAAATTGTATATATATATTTTAGATTTGTATATAGTTTGTTGTAGTTAGTTTTTTTTTTACTTAGATTAGTTTCTTTAGTTTAGTTTTTTCACTTTCCTAGGACTTAGATCAGCCAATGGAGCCGCTAAACCCGTCGGAGTGGATCATTCCAAATGGATTGGGTTATTTAGACAACCCCGGACCAGATCCACCCCTCCAGTTGACGAGAGGTCAATTTCGCCCGTCAACAAATGGCGCTAGAAGGAGGGCCTGGAAATTATTAATGGCATGAGGTGGTCGTAAGACTCCTCCACCACCCAACCGCTCACCTATAGTGACAATAAGTCATTTAAATGAAAAAATCGTCCCTCAAAAAACAACCACATCCAACGATGATCTACAGATCACAGTTGAACCAGTAACACCAAATCCTACAGGTGGTGACGTACAGGAGATTGTCCGACAATCCCTCATAAGAACACATAGTGCCTTCGCCTGTTTAAGGCAACTAAATAGACCTTTGGACCAACCATTATATTTCTCTGATATCAGAGAACAACTTGGAGGCACTAACGTCACTTTAAACCCTACAGATCCAACCACCACTCTTGCTACAGGAGGATCTGGAATACCACCCTCACCACCTCCATCATCTCCTTCTTTTTCTAGAGAAGACTCTTCTGACGAAGGCAATTCCTCTTCTCAGCCTTCCACACCACCTACACCAATGGCTAACTAGAACAATCCTACCAGACCCTGGCTCGACCAAGATGCAATAGCTGTACCCAAGCCTCAGCATCCCTTACCCAAACATCCAGAGAAGTGGCTCCCCAATTTTGACCCTGATTCTAAACAGATCGCCGAAGATCACATTAAAAAGTTTATGTTAGCCATTAGACTCTGTAATGTCGAGCACGAAGACGTAGTCTAAAGGTTGTTCCCCTATACTTTTGAGGGAAATGCCTCTACCTGGTACTTTGCCCAGCAACCCCATACCATCGTATCGTGGGAGAAGTTTGAATCCTTCTTTCTTGAGAAGTTTGGAGACAATAAGTCCACAGAAGTTCTAGTCATGGAGATTTCTAGTTTAAGAATGAACCTGAAAGAGAAAATCAAAGAATTTAACCAAAGATTCTTAACACTAAAGAACCGAATCCCTACAGATTCCATGCCTGCGGAGAATCTTATCATAGCATACTATACTAAAGCCTTGCATCAAAGTATAGCCATTTGGGTAAAGCGATCTAAGAAAGTCAGATTGAAAAAGACATCCTTAGTTTAAAATACACTACTAGCAACGAAACAGACACTAGTTCGGATTCCAAAAAGAAAATCTAAATCCTCCCTAGACCTGCTCAAAATAAAACACAACCTGAAAGCTCGGATTTAGAAAACTTAACAAAAGTCGTTCAAAAAATGTCAAATCAAGTTATAGATTTGAAAAGGACGTTCGAAGAAGATTCTTCGAGTAAAGGGCCTTACAAACCCCCGTTTAGGAATCCTTTTCCCACCAACCGACCTAATTCAAATACCGAGGGCCTAGATCTAGAAATCCCGCAATTCGCCATTCAAACAATTCTAGAAGCCCAGGATAACTTGATGCCCCCTGAGATCCCTGAGGAAGTAGTTGAACAAGAGACAGTTGAAGAACAAGAATCTTCTCCGAACATTTTTTGACACTTCTCGGATAACACCTTTCAAGCTAATTTCGAGACAGTACACCCCTATAATACTAGGAGTAAGACAACAAACAAACCTTCCTCTGAAAACACTACAACTTTGCCCCCAAAACAATCTAAACCAACTGAGACTAAACAGAGTCATGTAAACCCAAACATAGATTATGATTTAGTTGAATATCTAAAAAAGTTAAGGGCTAACATTTATGTTTATGAATTATTAAAATTTCCGTTTCTGCTACAAAAAATGTTACAGAATATTGCAGAGAATAGCGAAAACGGTAATCCAAGTAGTAACAAAGTTTTTCAGAACAACACAAAAGTTCCTCAGAAGGTTTCTGCTAAGAACAATTCTAATCCTCACGAGAAAGGAATCCTTCCTGTAAATAATGTAACAAATGTTGATAAATTAGCTTTAGAGGCTACGAGTAAAAAGCCACAAGCTTCCACCATTAGTACTCGCAGAAATGTACCTCCATTTTTGTTAACTTTTGAAATGTTTAATAGAAATGTGCACGATTGTATGGTAGATTCAGGAGTGTCATCCAATGTAATGCCATGGTCTGTGTGTCAGAAGATTAATGCTGAAGTTGAACCATACACCTTAAAAATCATCCAACTTGATCGAACTAGTGTTAAGGTTATAGGTGAATTAAGGAATGTGCTTATAAGATTATCGTCTAACCCCAAAGTTCATCAAGTGATAGATATTATTGTTGTGGATATTCCAGAAGTTTATGGTTTGTTTTTAAGCAGAGACTGGTCAGAGTAGCTACACGGGTAATTCGCGATGGATTGGTCTCACCTATGGCTGCCCGAGAATGGAAAGCCCAACAAAATCAAGGTAAATCATGAACGCTACCTAAAGCTCACAGTCACAGATTTAAATGATCCCAATGAACCATTTACACCTTCTACCGATTCACCTGAATTACAAGGGATGATAACCTTTCTCTACAATTTCATGGCCGATACTTCAACTATCATTAATCCGGAACAGCAGTCTGAGATTGTAGCATATGTGCAGCCAGCAGTTTCTACACAATGGTCTCATGCACCCGATAAAAATCAAATATGGTCTCTTTACTTTGATGGGTCAAAGTCCAAAGAAGGAGCTAGTGTGGGCTGCATTATTATTGATCCAACAGGTAACAAAACCTTGATTGCATGCAGGTTAGAATTTGAATGTACTAATAACACAACAGAATATGAGGCTTTATTGCAGGGCCTCATAAAAGCATTAGATATGAACATTCAAAATTTGAGTGTCTTTGGCAATTCAGAAATCATGGTAAGACAGGTAAGAGATTCTATCCACTGTCTGTCTCTACATATTAAAAGCTACCAATCTGAGGTATGGAATTTAATGAATAAGTTTTCTTCTTTCAACATAAATTCTATTCCTAGATTGAATAATTCTGAAGCTGATTTATTAGCTAACGTAGCTTCCAAACTCTTTCCTTCAGAAGGCTTGTCGACGAATGCATTCACCATCAAACTGTTGTTCAGGCCATCTGTTCCCGACAACATTACGAATTGGAGAGTCTTCGACGACGATCAACAAATTATTAGTTTCCTGCATATGGAAGAAACTTTCCAAGGCGCGGTGATCGACGAATGCACTCATTGCAACAATCTGTGCAATTTCATGATAATACCAGATCCGAGATCTCCTGAATCCTCATCGGACATGGTAAATTCAATCCCTAAATCTGTAGTTAGATTAGAAAATTTTTATGATTTTCAAGACAAATTCAAAAAATCGATCAACTGTAAAACAAATAGTTCCTCTTTGTCGTATGAAAAGGTAAACTTGGGAATTAATGATAATCCACAGTGCATTAATTTAGGGGTGGGGTGTTTTGAACAAGAGAAACATAACTTTATTAAATTGTTTAAAGAATTCAAAGATGTTTTTGCATGGATGTATGATGACCTTAAAACTTTTGACCCTAACATCATACAACACGTCATTCCTATGAAACCCCAAACCTTGTCGTTTCAACAAAAGTTAAGAAAAATGCACCCTAAGCTCGAGCCGACCATCAAAGAAGAATTAAATAAACTCCTGAATGCTAAGATAATTTTGCTAACCAGGCACATGCAATCGGTTTCTAACCTTGTCCCTGTCCGGAAGAAGAGTGGTGAAATCCGACTATGCGTCGATTTCCGAAACCTTAATAGAGCGTCTGATAAAGACAACTACCCTGTCCCACCCATGGAACATATCCTTCAACATGTATCTGGTTCTGAAAGACTATCCTTATTGGATGGTTTTTCAGGGTACAACCAAGTCCTGATGTCTCCTCCAGACCAACTTAAAAGTACCTTCTGCACTCCATGGGGCACCTACGCTTATAGGAAAATGCCCTTTGGACTCATTAATGTCGGTGCCACTTTCCAGAGAGCGATGGATATCACTTTCTGAGGCTTAATCAATCAATCCGTTGTAGTTTACTTAGATGATGTTACTGTATTTTCCAAAAACAAGACTGATCATCTAGCTCATTTAAGAGTCGTTCTACAGCAATGTCGTAAGTACGACATTTCCTTGAATCCTAAAAAATCTATCTTCACAATAGAACAAGGTAAAATCTTAGGATTTGTTGTGTCAAGCAAAGGGATGATTATCGACGCTGAAAGGACCCAAGTCATCTCGAAACTTCCCCCTCCCTCATCCAAAAAGTCTATGCAGTCTTTCTTAGGCCAAATAAATTTTGTCAGGAGATTTGTCCCCAGTTTTTCCGAAATGGTGAGACCTTTACATAATTTAATTAAGAAAGACGTGCAATATCATTGGGGACCCTTAGAAAACCAAGATTTTAACTCAATAAAAAAGGCCATAATAGATGCTCCTTCTCTCATGAGCCCCGACTTTTCACAAGACTTCACGCTCTACACATTTGCTTCTAACCACTCCTACGTTGTTGTCCTAACTCAAAAGAACGCTGAAAACAATGAAGTCCCAATTGCCTTTATGAGCTCTTCTTTCAAAGGTGCATAACTTAATTACCCAGTGGTAGATCAGCAAGCCTATGTTGTTTTTAAAGAAGTAAAGCACTTCCGATCTTATCTTTTGAAATCTAGGATGAAAATTATTGTCCCTTACCTAGCCGTCAGAAATCTGTTAGTGCAGAAAGAACTAGGTGAAAAGAGGGCGAATTGGGTTACCTCCTTACAAGAGTATGACATAGAAATAACCCCAAATCAAATAGTGAGAGGCCAAGGGCTATGCAAGTTAGTTGATGACTCAGCAGCAAGACAACAAGAAGAAAACGATATGTCAAACCCAGGACAACACAATCAAAATTCAATCTGTTGTGCACAAAACTCTGTCAGTCCCTGGTATGACGATACAAAATTCTGTCTTGAACATGGGTCAGCCCCCATCACCTATATCCCACTAAAAAAATAGTGTTAAGATTAAAATCTGCCTCCTTTCAATTGATTAATGGTATTCTATTTCGTGAAAATTTTGATGGAGTACTAATGCGCTATCTTGAGAAAGATGAAGCAGAAAAGGTTTTACTAGAATTGCATGCAAGAGAAGATCGTGGGCATTTTGGTGGGGACACCACTACCCATAAATTTTTAAGAGCAGGTTATTACTGGCCTACACTTTTTAGAGATGCTCATGCCTTGTGTCGCAAGTGTCTTATTTATATAAAAGCATCTGGGCGGATACAGAAACCAGCCTTTCCTTTACAGTCTGTCTCAGTAGACTCCCCTTTTCAGCAATGGGGTTTTGATATTATAGGTCCAATAAATCCTCCGTCCTCACAATAACATAAGTTTATCATAACAGTCATAGATTACTTCACTAGGTGGTCTAAAGATGCCACATTAAGAACTGTGAATACCAATCAGGTAATTTCCTTTTTAAATTCAAATATTATTACTCGTTTTGGTATCCCTGACTGTTTAGTATTCGATAACGCTTCTTATTTTTCGTCTCTTGATATGAGCGAGTTCACTCTAGAAAAAGGAATTAAATTGAAGTATTCTGCCAGCTACTACCCCCAGGGAAATGGATTGGCAGAATCAACAAAGAATAATCCGATTAAAATCATCAAGAGAACGGTATCTGAGAATCACAAAAATTGGCATAATGCACTGTTAAACGCAGTCTGGGCTGATAGAGTAACACCGAAAACTGTTGTAGGTAACTCTCCCTTCTTTCTTGTCTATGGAAGAGAAGCAATTCTGCCAGCACATATTCTTCTTCCCTCACTACAACTATCACAGAAAATACAAGAAGAAAATTGCCCCCCTTTGGAAAATCGAATTAACGCTTTAATGAAACTAGAAGAGGTAAGGGCTCAAGCTAAACGTAAGTTAGATCAGCATCAGCTAGTGGTAAAAAGATGGTTTGATTCCAACTCTTCCTCTGATAGGAACTTTGAAGTAGGTGACCTTGTCTTAAAATGGGACAAACCACATGAGGGAAAGGGAGAGCATACAAAGTTTCAGAACTTATGGTTAGGACCGTTTTTAATTGCTGAGAAATTGGGTCCTGGCTCTTTCTGATTACAGAATCTAGAGGGACAGCCAGACACCTATCCGGTGAATGGCCAAGCTCTAAAAAGGTATTTCTCTTGATGACAACCCTGTGTATATTGTGTAAATATTTTTGTTTTTTTTTCTTTTCTTTTTTTGTTTTGGTTTTGATTTTTCCCTTACGCTTATCAGTTTTTGCTTTTGGAAATACACATACCTGCATTATGAATTGTTCAGACAAAGAAAAAAAAAATTCTTTCTCTGAAATGACTGCTGAAAAGTTGTCTAAACATCAATTCCAAAATTCACAGCCATATTGAGAAAAGACTGTTGTTTGAAATAAGTTTATTGATTTCAATCTGTAAGTAAAGCCTGTCACGATCATCGATTATCTTCTTACACTGTCCCTATTCCTTAAGGGAATAACTCAGAAGATGTCTCCCTGCTTTCGAAGGTCGGTTTTGTAAATAAACCATCTCTGAATCTTAATGAAGGATAGTTTAAAAATAAATAAAAATTCTTTCAAGGTCTGAAAAAATATGTCTAAAATATCATAATTTTCAGCGTCACCCTGCTCAATTATATATCTTTAAAAACTAAATAAATCATAAAAGAGTTGTGGGAAGTGCTTGTAAACCTGTCGGGATGTTGAACAGGTCTACTGGCAGCAGGTAAATGCATGCATGACACCAAGACAACTTCGTCGGGGTACTGAACAGGCCCGCTGGCAGTGAAGCAATGCCGAGTATATGAAAATTTGCAAATATGGAATCTCTTGACCTTAAAATGTCCTTTATTCTGATTTGGAACTTCTTGGTAGGATACAGATATTAGAGTGAGTTAAATGGAAACCCTGTCGAGGCTATGGATGCCTGCTGGCAACAATGGCTCTGTTAACAGTATTGGAGATTTTATATTTAATATCATGACTCACTTGTCTTAAGACTGTTATCAGTTTTCATATTTTAAAGCACAGCTGAAATTTTGATTAATGGCAATGTTTAAACAATTTTCTGGTTGTTTTTGAGTTAGAATTATTCTCATTATCATAATCTGGATTTGTTCTTATGGCAGATATAACTCCTTCTACCAGTGTGTCGCCATTGTTGGCAGCCATTTTGCTTTTTTAACTTTTCCTTACAAGCTGCCTACACAAGGGTTGTGAACCCTCAATACTTGTCGCAATTCTTTAAAACAAAATGACACTATTATCTTGCACATTCACACACCTACCTTTCGTTCTCATTTTCACGACTGCAAGCATGAAAACCTTGAGTCGGAAGTCATGTCGATGGCATTAAAATAATCTTTTGAATTGTTATGAATCCTTTTGTTCATATGGTCATAATTCGTTTACCTCCAACTCACTACTGATCATACATTTATCAAAACACCAAACACTTACTCACTTTGCACTTGACTTTTGTTAATATAGTTTCATTTTATAAGTTCATGATGCAATGATATTTTGGTGTCTTTGATTGAATCCTTGAGGCAATGGTGATATGACTTTTGGTGTCTTTGATTGAATCCTTGGTGCAATGGTTTCATACAACGTATTAATTTTATGATCAAATCTTTGGTTCTATATTCGAAATGTTGTTTTGTTTTAAATAATACAAATGCTATTGTTTGTTCAAATATTTGGATCGACTTGTGATGGTTTTCAATGGTTATTTGTTTGGCATGTCATTTACATTGTTTTTGACACACACCAATAGTGATTTGAATTACCAAGGCACCGCCGATTGTACATGGAAAAATGAATGTTTTGCATGGTTTTATTTCACTCCACCACCCTCGCACGCATGAGCGTTAATGTTTTCCTTTCACCTCGGGCTACCTCTGCTAGTTTTGAGAAAACTATGGGAATTGGTCCTGTGTCTACCCCGTCCAACCCCTTCACCGTTTACCCTGCTAACTGTGTGCTCTCTCCTATGGCCCCTGTAGTGCACATAGAACCTAATGGCGTCCAAATGCTGTTGTTATTTGAAAACGCTCGTGAGGACCTGGAGAGAAATGGGTGGTTAGTTTTCATCTAAAAATTTGAGGGTTTCAACCTCACGGTCGCTCAAAAGTTTTCCCTCAGATTCGATGGATGCAGGGCCAAATTTGGGGACATTCAACTTGAATTGAACGAGGAATTCCTCAGCTCAGCTATGGGTTTGCCAGCTAAAGGGTAGAGGTGGTTTAAGAATTCAAAGGTGGATGAAGTGCCATAGTCGCTCCTATTTACATCAAGAAAAATTATCAGTTGTGACAAAGGTATGCCAGTCACAGCCCTTAAGCCTCGGTGGCATGATTTATTGGCCATTGTTAAGCAATTCGTGACTTGCGAAGGTAGATATGGTTTAGTGTTTCTTTACCATCTTCAGCTGCTTATTAATTTCATAGATTTCCCTTTGAATATGCCTCACTACCTCCTACACAGTCTGTATAAAATGCCTAAACGATTTAAGAGGGAAGAGGCTGACTCTAGCCTCTTCCATCATTGTTTGATCAAAATCATTATTGTTCATCATTTGAGGCTGAGTGGTGACTATTGGCAAGCTTTCCTATTAAGGAATAGATTTTCCACTCCTGAATGTGTTCAAGTGGACAAGACTGTGGTCACTTAAACCCTTGTCGGGCCGGCCGTGCCACCTCCTACCCTCCTACCCACTGTCGAACCCTCGACCTTCCCAAACGCTAACCTACACGACACCATGCCCGACTCTGGTTTAAAAGATAATGCTAAGACTATTAAGAGGCCTCTAAGGAAGAAGGGCAAGGTCAATACATATGTCAACATCAAAGGTAAGAAGGCTACACAATGGGTATCTAGGTGTGCTCGTAATAATCCCAAACAAAACGCAGACTAGAAGCCTATTGTTCTGAGTGAATATTTGGATTCTGAGATTGAGCGTTTTTTAACCGAGGAATACCCTTACTCACACAGCCTCTATTCTGTTGAACCCTATGACTACGTATCCAACCTCCCATCATGCCTTAAGAATGACCCTAACTTCCTCAGGATCAGGTTTGACAGTGGAACCCCTGGTAATTTAAAAGATACTTCACCTGTAGTGACTCGGCCCGATCAACAACAGTGCACTCAATGCAACTCTTGGCTCAAGCGATACTACACAGACGTTCCTCTGTTGCAATCCAAAATTAAGTCCTTGGAGGACCAGGTGACTGTGTTGGCTAAGGAAAATGATATATTGCAAGCCAACGATAAGAGGCAAAAGACCACGGGTTCTATCGTGTTCAAAAATGTTGAGGCAGCCACTGCCATCGTTAACTCGAAGTTATCCTGACTAAATCGTATCCCTAAAGCCAAGGTATGATATTTCAACAATGTTTTTACAACGATTCTGTCTATTTTTAATTTGCAAGAATGATTTCGTTTTGAATTATCATAAACGATTGTGTTTGCAAAAGATTTGTTTTCTAAATCGAATATAGTTTTGTTTTGTTTGAATTGATTCAAAAAATGATTATGTTAGTTTTGAATTGGCATGAAAGATTTGGTTTGTTTTAGCGTGAATGATTTTCTTTGATTTGAATTAGTAAGTAAAGGTTTGTTTGATAGATCGCATACATTTCTGTTATCATTGGATTAATTTAATACGATTATGTTTATAAATATGACTCGCTACAGAATCATGCGATTCTGTTAGCTAGTCATAAAATTGGAATTTCTATTGATTTTCTAAATGAACATAATCTGAACAACATGTATTTTTGTCCATCTACAGGTACACAAAAATTTCAATGGGAATTAGATCTGCTGTGGCAGTTTAGAACATGCTTTTTGTTACATAGTTTTGGTTTAGGATTGGTATTCTTAGTTAGAAATAGAGATTTGGGAGATTGTTCCCATATTTTTGCAAACAGTTTGGATATTTTCCACAGGAAATGTTTCACCCTGTGGCCTTTATATACTTGTTATTTTTTGTAAACAAGCCATCGTTTCTTGGAGACAGAGACTATGGATTGATGATTCAGACTGGAATGAAAGTGGATTTTTTGTAACAGCTTTAGCTTTCAATATATCAAACTTTTATTTCAAGTTTTGTTCATATCAGTTTGTAATCAAATTATCGACTACTTTAGCTATCATAATTTGTTATAGGTTGATGTGATTTGGTTTAATTATTGTCTGTATTTGGTGTCTCTTATTTTACTCACAGCAGTTAATCTGTTTGAATTTAATGAATAGAAGGTTTCTCTTCTTTGTTAAATTAGCATTTATGTGCAAATCTTTACAGATTGATTTATCTTAATGTGATTATTTGTAAAATATAAAATTGTTGTTGCTACCTCCTTTACCTGTTCTATCATCAGCATTTAGAAGCATTGTTGATTTGTGTTTATGCGAAGTTTTGGAGAATCCAGTGCGGGTATCCCCCATCAAATAGCTAAATTGAATACTGTGAACATGACAAATAGGAAGCACCACTACAGGTCAGGTTGTTAGTGTTATTCAATTAGTTAGTCAATATATAAATTTCTTGTAATCTAAACACATTTCATTGTTCATCTCTATAGTTCAGATTTACAGTTAGTGTTGTTATTGCTTAGTTATATAGTTGTTGTTTCTTTTTCATAAAAGTTATAAAAAATAAAAAATAATAGCTTCGTTGTCGTAAGACAATTTACATATGATTTTTGCAGATTTCGATCAAAATTTGTATATTGTAAATATTGTACATATGTAATTAAAATTTAATTGTATTGATAGATGAACATTTAATAAGTAGAATGATTTCTCTATAATATTAGTTAGTAAACTGTATATATATATTTTAGATTTGTATATAGTTTGTTGTAGTTAGTTTTTTTTTACTTAGATTAGTTTCTTTAGTTTAGTTTTTTCACTTTCCTAGGACTTAGATTGGCCAACAGAGACTCTAAACCCGTCGGAGTGGATCATTCCAAACGGCTTGGGTTATTTAGACAACCCCAGACTGGATCCACCCCTCCAGTTGACGAGCGATCAATTTCGCCCGTCAACACGATTTTAACTAGTAAGTTAATAAACCTGGTTTTTAGAAAACTATACCTCCTTAGAACCTGGTCCACCCTAAAATAAATGATGGTATGAGTAAAGTTTAATAACTAAAAGTTCTCTCAAAAATTGTCTCCCAACCTAGGGAAATTAAAACCTAGATCTAAGTAGAACATGTGGTTAAAGAAAAAAAAAGTAAACATGTAACAAGAAGGGGGGTAAGAAATTCAAACTTAATTATTAAAGTAAAAATTATAATGGAGGATTAAATTT
>SNQJ01S0010806.1:28379-42469 GCA_010110895.2 Picea sitchensis | reverse complement strand
TTATTTAGATACGTGTAAAAACATACACCGACACTTCTTGTAGGTTTGCACTTAAGGTTATCCGACCTATAGCAATATTTAATAAATCTTTATGCCTACTTATACTTAAATCCACATTGATATTTATACCAATGTATTGTCAATATCAAACAACGGATCAAAATTACATTTTATTTACTATTTTTGTTCAGAAAATGTGTTCACATGAAAAAGTAATTTTCATAGATTCATCTCATTCCTACCATCTTAATACACAATAAAATATTCATCAAGAGAACAGGTAGAATAACATATTTGAAATCGAAGTTGGAACACAAATGGAACAGCCAAGTTCCACCCAACTGTAGAACAAAACAACCAAACTACTTGCTCCATTCACGCCCTAGCCTGACCATGAATCCATAAGGGCGAATTCCAATGATATTCTTTCTCTATAGTCCTCTTTCAGATCAAAAGTCCCCTTACCTCACACTTAGAATAGTTCCCATAACAACAAGTGATATCCTTTCTCCAACATACTAAGCGATGTCTTGCCACCTCCCATATGTTGTATATCAAAAATCATCTTGTGCCAAGGTCTTTTCCCCCCTTTTAGAATTTTTGCACCTTTACAAAGGGTTGCTAATGGCCAAATTCCTCATTTTCCACTTGTAAAATTCATCCCTGAGGTAGTTCAAGTCTATTCCCCACTCATGGAGTCATGGTCAGTTGATTTCAACCTGGTTGTTCCATTTGTCCTTAAAAAATTAATATAAAAAGATTTGTATTTTACATGTGTCATAGTCAAAGAATTGGTTGGGCAAATCAAATATTTTCCCAATAGTCACAGTAATTAATTACAATTAATCAAATTCAAAATTCAAAATTCCCATAAATGGCAATAATTTTCCAAATACGAATTTTCCAAAAACGAAAATAAATTCCTAAGTGCATACAAACTTTAATAATTAATTATTTTTGGTGATATTATAGACAGTCGCTCATGATTATTCTAAGGGGTGTGAAATAAGGTAGGGTCCTTATTAATTAGAGGCCCTTAGTCTCCCACAAGATCACCTGACGGAGTATTGACTCTAAGGGTTTGACGTCTACCAAATTCAGTCAAGAGGCGAGTGACGCCCTTGGAGCACGTAGTGCGTCTTGAAGGGCACGTCGTGCAAAGAAAACATAAAGAGGCGAGTGACGCCCTTGGAGCACGTAGTGCGTCTTTAAGGGAATGTTTAACAAATAAAACATAAAGAGGCAAGTGACACTGTTAGATCACGTAGTGCGTCCTGAAGGGAACGTCGCGATTTTAACTAGTAATTTAATAAACCTAGTTCCTAGAAAACTATACCTCCTTAGAACCTGGTCCACCCAAAAGTAGATGATGGTATGAGTAAAGTTTAATAACTAAAAGTTCCCTTAAAAATTGTCTCCCAACCTAGGGAAATTAAAACCTAAATCTAAGTAGAACATGTGGTTAAAGAAAAAATAAATAAACATGTAACAAGAAGGGGGGTAAGAAATTCAAACTTAATGACTAAAGTAAAAATTACAATGGAGGATTAAATTTATTAAAAGGGGTAAATGGTTGTTTTTATCTACACTTGTTAAATTGATTTTTAGTTAAAAAGGAAAAATGGTAAATGGTTGTTTTTATCTACACTTGCTAATTTAATTTTTAGTTAAAAGAGAAAAAGGGGGAAACTTAAAAGAAAAGGAAACTTAAAGAAAAGGGGAAACTTAAAGAAAAAGAGGAATTTCCAACTTAGTAAGGAATCTAGCCTTTGAGACTTTCTATTTATGAAGTCAACTAGGAATTAAGTAAGGCATAAGTCATTTAAGAATTGTAAGGGAATATGGGGACACCGAGGAGAGTTTTTATGAATTCTTTTAGGTGGGTGAGAGAAATAAGAATAATTAATTAATTAACAAAATTGATTTTTTGGTGCAACTAGGGGATCAAACGACATGTGTACGTGGGAGGTTTTTCCTAATTAAATAAATGAAAAAAGAATCTAATGAGGGTTTGAGATAATAATGACTAATAAACTCTATAAAAATGATGGCAAAGGAGGATTTTGGATCACATCTCTCTTGTGTAACGTTACGCTGCTGAAACATTATCTTGACTGAACTTTGTCATGTGGGAGTTGGGATACCCAGCTAGAGTAACGAGTGGTAGATCGACCTTGCGAGGTGAGTTGTGTGCTAGCATTCTCTATTATTGTGTGCATGGACCCTTTACGGCTCAGGGGGCTCAGGGGGAAGAAGAGTACCCGTAGCGTTGGCTGGAAGGTACTGGTGAGATCACATCGGTTGGAAAGCGGGAGCTGGACGGAGCATTCACGGGACAACGACTTCGGAGCTTTCACATTTGGCTATGGTACACATGTGTATATTTGTATTGAATGGTATTTAAATGATGTTCCTACAGCTTTCGTTAAGGTACTTCTACTATGTTAATGTTTATGTTTTATTCAGTGTAACACTATCCAAAGATTTCATTTTTATCTTCAACAATTTTTTCTTGATGAGCCCAACGTTTTATGATCAGAGAAATTAAAGTCATCCCAACCTTATGCTTGTTGTATTTTGATTTGATTTCCCATGGCAAACCCAAATATGAATGCAAAGAAAATTTGTGTTTTTATCTTCTGTCCCTTATCCTTTAAGTTATTAGTCTGTGCCTGAGAAGTCAACCAGGAGATGAATCAACTGTCCTTCACTCTGGTGTTAAAGATTAATATTCAAATGACCTACTTTCCTGTGCATGGATAGTAAGCAAAGAATAGATTTTTCATCCAACTATCTATCCCTTACTTATATCTGCATTGTTCTCTTATTAGTAATCTATGATCTTTGCGTTTTTCTTTTATGCATAATCTCTGCATCCTTCCTAAAATTTTATCACTGCGATTTTTCTTTTTAATAGACAACGAATTACTTGGCGATTTACCCAGTTTTTAGACAACGGTTTACCGTGTACCTCACAGTGATTTACACAAAACCCACCCAATAATTTTTGGGCTTGACTCTCTATGTTTTTGAATGATTAATATCTACGTTTGAACGATTAGTATCTGCGTTTCTAAATGATAATTCTCTGCATTTTTTTTAATGATAATTCTCTTCTTTTCTGATTGATAAATGTCTACATTTTTTTGAATGATTAATCTCCACGTATTTGAGTGATTGTATCTTCGTTTTTGTCCATTTGTTCTCAACATTTTGTTGTCCTAATGCCATGTGTCTTACCTCTCACAATAGGTGATTTAATTCCCTTGTTTTTCCGAGTATTAACATGGAAACCCCAGGCGATATCTTGGTTAGATAACATTTTATTGTTGGACAACGATTTATGAGTGAGAAAACGAATTATTGTTGGTCAGTGATGCCATTGTTAGGCAGTGATTTTACTGTTGGATAGCATTTGGTTAGATAGAATATTGTTAGATAGCATTTTTATTGTTATGTCTAAAGGATTTAGTTATGGATTACACAATGATTTTTATTGTTATTTCTGAAGGATTTAGTTATGATTTATACCACGATTTAATTATGGATTTTCTGTGTTGGATTTCCCCTCGACGATCGAATGGGCCCTAAACTATCTCCACACAAACCACACTCACCCTTCATTGAATTTTTGTTCCAGATTAGAATAGAATCTCTGAATGGAGCGAGCATGGTCTATAATTCGACCTTTGTGACCCAGCTCGCATGGTCATTCTCCATCCAAGGATCAGGGTGAATGGGGCTCATTGATTCTTATCCACAGGTTTGAAATGTGGTGTTTATTCCTTGTGTTTTAGGAGTCGAACTCCTCTCCTCTTGGAATAGTCACCCATGCCTAGGCCAGTTCCTTTTCCATTGGGAGAACACGCACCCACACAGACTCCATGGGCTTCTACGCCTCAACGCACCCCTCTAGTTCTCTTCCCTTCACTGATCTCTTTGCCAGTGCACCTTCATCCCTTGGGTCTGTGTAAGAACCTGCTAAATGACTGTCATTGGAAGGTTTACCTCTCTTTTATTTCCTTCTCCCTTAACAAAATTCTTCAAAGATCCCCTCTCATCTTTTCCTTTACTCAGAAATTACATGCCCCTTAGAGCTCAGAGTTTGGCAGAATATCACCAACGATTTTTTATGCTCAAGACTCAACTTTTTCCTCATCTCTACTCAGTAATTTTACTGTGCATGCCCAATGTTTTTCTTTCAGTTCACTCAGTGCCTAGTGTGGGTACACTATACCTACCCCTTTTTCTCTTCCATATCTCAGTGGTTGGCATGTGATCTTTGATGTGCCAATCTTACCCTCATCCTTGGTCTCTCTATTTCACTTTTCTTGAGCTTCTTCTCTTAACCTTGTTCATAGATGTTACAGGTTTCTAGTTGATTGTAAGTTCTACCTTGTACACCTTAGGTAAGATATCTAAATTTTTATGAATGGTCGTATCTGATATTACAATTGATTGATGCTAAAATTGATGAAATGTATAATTGATAATCCAATGCAATGGTTGGGCTCACGCTAACATGTTAATAAAGTCTTGTTATTAATTAATTACCAAAATTGGTTACCAACTAATTTGGTGTGCATGCTTATATGTTATTAAAGTTTGATATCCATTAAATAGAAAAAATTGCTCATACCCAATTATTTATATTAGGTAATAAGTATATTGTTTATGTGGCATATTTTAAACATGCTCGAGCCAAATGAAAAAAAAATATATGTATTCCCATTTTCTCGATTTTAGGACTATGTGGTTGAATTCAAATTAATGTAATTGTATTCATGCTTTAATCAATTCTTAATTCTAGGTGGCTTATGGTCAATCCACCCTTATCACCTAATTTAGATGGTCCTTCTTTTTAACAAAATTAATACCTAACAAAATATGTTGTTGATAGTTTGTTGACCAAGTACACTGTTGTTTAGCATAAGAATTTAAAGTTGGGCCACAATGTCAGATATTAATGTATGATAAGTGTTGGCAATTTGTTGCTCCACGAATATGGATAGTTTCTCTAGCGCATTGATTCTTCATATCGATGAATGATTTAGTTGATAAGTTAATTGCGCGAAATGAATTGTAATATGTGACTAATGTGCTGAAGATATTGGCATTAAAGTGTGATGTGTATTTCCTAACGCAAAGAAAAAAAAAGTGTCTGGTGTATGATGTTTTTTTTTGTAATGGAAGGACTTTACAGATATAGAATCTACATTGAAGATAATTATTGTGTGATTTTGGAGAGATATCCAAGAAACCAATTTATTTCAAGAATTCATATGACAAGAAACAATTTTTTTCCATTAACATTAAAGCCAACCATGAAGAGAAAAAGATCGCAAGTTGGCTATGAAACAAAAAATGTGCACTCTCACAATGCATTTACAATAGCAAGAAAATAATTAAGTGCGCGTTGTTCCCAAGAAGAAAAAGGTGGTGCACACACTTCCAAGAAAGAAGAAGAAAATGGTGCAGAGTTGGAGGAAACATTTCAATATGAAGTGCAGGAATCGTGGATATGGAATTTCATATTTGGACATTTAAAATTTGGAGGTCTAAAGCTTCTACATAAAAAGGATATGGTGAAAGGTTTTCCATTAATTGAAAAAACAAAAATAATATGTAAAGGATGCATCTTTGGAAAGAAACATATAGAGTCATTTCCAGTTGGCAAGTCATGTAGAGAAAAAGCACCCCTGAAAATTGTACATTCAAATATATGTGGACCAATGAAAACACCATTTATAGGAGGCAACATCTATTTTCTTGCATTTATTGATGATTTCTCAAGAAAAACATCGTTTTATTTTCTAAAACATAAATCTCACGTATTTGGTTGTTTTCAACAATTTAAATCACTTGTGGAGAAGCATAGTGGTTATTACATAAAGGTTCTAAGAATTGACAGAGGTGGTGAATATGTTTCAAAATATTTTCAGAAATTTTGTAAAGTTCTTGGCATTTACAAGCAATTTACTGTGTAGTACACACCACCACAGAATGGTGTCGTAGAGAGGAAGAATTGAACCATCATGGAAATCACGCGCAATATTTTAGTAGCCAAATGTTTGTAAAATAAGTATTCGGTTGAGGCAGTAGCAACTGTAGTGTTTATCATGAACATATGTTCGACAACGAGTGTGAATTTTTTTTTTCCTCAAGAATCCTAGACATGTATGAAGCATAATATTGCACACTTAAATTTTTTTGTTGTGTTGCATACACACATGTTCAATATCATCTGAGAAATAATTTAGATAACAAAGAAAAATAATGTGTATTTTTTGGGAACTTTGAAGATACAAAATCATGTAAAATGCATGATCCTATTGCAAAAAGGGTTATAATTAACCGCGATGTTCAATTTGTGGAAAATGAAGCATGGGATGGAATCATTGAAAGGACAGTTAAAATTATTGATTCTATCGGGCATGATGATATGGAGGATGAAGTGGTTCAAACAATATTTGAAAGTAAGAGCCTAGTTCCTTCCACTTCTGGAACTGTGACACAAATACCAATAGAAACTAATCCAGTGAGATCTAGAGCTGCGTAGTCCACACCTAGAGTGAAAAAAAATCTAGCAAGTAGT
This sequence comes from Picea sitchensis, assembly GCA_010110895.2. Taxonomy (NCBI): domain Eukaryota; kingdom Viridiplantae; phylum Streptophyta; class Pinopsida; order Pinales; family Pinaceae; genus Picea; species Picea sitchensis. The sequence continues at coordinate 35,874 of SNQJ01S0010806.1, read as the reverse complement.
CCAAGTAGTTCTACATCTCCAGATCCACCATTAGCAAGTCTGTTACCAAGGAAGACAAGAATTTTTCATGACATCTACAATGTTTATACAAAAAAATCATTCTCCATCTTTGCTCTATTTTCACAAATAGATTATCCATTAAATCTTGAAGAAGTTGTCAAAGATGATGTAGGGGCACTCTAAGCCATGGATGAAGAAATTAAATGCATAGAAAACAATGACACATGGAAATTGGTAGATTTACCTGAAGACAAGGATGTGATAAATGTAAAGAGGATTTATAAAACCAAGAAAGATGAAGATGGAAATGTGAAGAAGCACAAGGAAAGACTATTTGTAATAGGTTTTACACAACAACCTGTAATAGATTTCAATTAAACATTTGCACCAGTTGCGCGCATGGACATAGTCATAACTGTGTTGGCCTTTGTTGCGCAAAATAAATGATTTTTTTTTCAAATGGATGTAAAGTCAACATTTTTATATAGACATTTAGAAGAAGAAGTGTATTTGGAATAGCCACAATGCTATGAGATTCCAAGACAAGAAAATAAAGTATACATATTAAAGAAGGCATTGTATGGATTAAAGCAATCTCCCAGATCTTGGTACAATCGCATAGATTCCTATCTCACTTAGAATGGATTTCAAAGAAGTGAATGTGAGGCAACACTTTACATCAAAAGCAATCAACAAGATAATATGTTAATTGTTTTCTTATATGTAGATGATTTGATTTTTACAGGTAATTTTGGCATAGAAGAATTTAAGTTAGTCATGAAAGATGAATTTGAAATTAATGATTTGGGGCTTATGAGATATTTTTTGGGTATTGAATTTTAAAAGTCCAAATCTGGTATATTTATTTCAAAATCTAAATATGCACATGAATTTTTTAAAAGATTCAACATGATAAATTCTAAAGAAACCCCAACGCTTGTTATAATAGGATTGAATTTAAGAAAGGAAGATGAAGGGTACAAAGTGGATCCTACTTTGTTTAAAAGAATGGTAGGTAGCCTTATGTATCTGACATCAACAAGGACTTATATTATGTATGGAGTGATCCTGATTTCAAGGTTCATGTAAAATCATAAAGAATCCCATTGGAAGGTATCAACAAGGACTTATATTATGTATGGAGTGATCCTGATTTCAAGGTTCATGTAAAATCATAAAGAATCCCATTGGAAGGTAGGAAAAATAATTTTGAGATATGTGAATGGAACACAATATTTTGGCATTATGTATTCTACTTCATAAGATTTGAAAAGTACCTATGGGTACACATTTAATTTTGGAACAGTTATAGTGTCATAGGCTTCAAGGAAGCATCCCATTTTGACTCTTTCTTTAGGTGAAGCTAAGTAAGTAGCAACTACAAGCGCAACTTGTCAACAGTTTTGGATGAGAAGAATGTTATTGCTACATGAACAAAAGGAACCAAATACAATGTTTTGTGACAACAACTTCACCATAATGTTATCCAAGAATTATGTGTTTCACAAGAAAACCAAACAAATTGATACAAGGTATCATTTCATTAGAGAATTAGTGAATAATAAAGAAGTCTGCTTAGAGTTTTGCAGGTCTAAAGAACAAATTGCAAATATATTTAGAAAATATTTGGCAAGAGACGCTTTCGCAGTTGTTTAGGGGTCAGCGCAATAGTAGATAATTGATAGTTCCAATTTAAATTTTTGATGTAAATTTTATGTTTTGTAATCCTACCTACTTATAATGAAGGGGGAGTGTTGGAGAGATTAATTATAAGTCATGAGCTTTATGCGTAGACCAACTCTTTCTATCTCTGTAATATGGGATGTTAATCACTGAGACATGACAGGTAGGATTGTTAGAAGGAGCATTATTAATGAGTTGATATTTTATGTTTCCCGAGTTGTGTTATTTAGAGAGAGTGATTCGAATTTATTGTTGTCTTAAATGTTAAGTAGGTTGGATTCGATAGGAAGTCTATGTCTTCATCTTCTGTAAGGAGTCAAGTAGTAAATAGTTGATAGAGAGAATAGAGTCGATAGTTAGAAACAACAACAACTGTGTAAGGAGTCGAAGAAGTCTGAAAACACAAGCTCTGTTTTGTAAGTATGAAGAAATTGTTGGAGCCTAAACTCTATGTTGTATTGTATTTTTTCAATAGTGTGCCCCATTGAAGTTGGTAATATATTAATCATTTGTGTGTTGAAATATTCATAATTATTTCTGAGTTCTGTTGTGTTTGTGATTTTATGTGTTGAGAATAGCACAGAGTCAAGAAATTGTTTTATTAAGTGTTATCATCATAGCGCAGCCTACAATGCAGTATTGAAACTGTGAGGTATGTCCCGAGTTGCAACTTCACTGAGCAGAGTTTGTCTACGCGTTGTAGATCCAAGAATCTATGAGGATTTACACTATAAGTAAAATGAATCCATGAAGATAGGTTACCAAAAACATTTAATTAATACACAATCCAGAATGAATGTGGAGGAGGCAACAGATTGAGGCCTCAGACCGTGAGATGATTGTGGAGGAGACAATATGGAGTAGATACGGACCCCAAGATGTTTGTCATCACAACAGAAGATGGATTCAAACCGGAGGATGCTCACTACTGTTTGTTTGAGTATGGTAATTTGTCAAACTAGTTTTAGAAGAATTTAGTTGATGAGTATGTATAGATTAATTAATTGGGTATATTTCTATTGTTAGCTAGTTGTTAGTTTTTGACCATATCAAATTTCTAGGGTTAGTCAAATCAAATTTAATTGACTAGAATGTATAGATTAATTAATTGGGTGATTATTTAATTTGGTATTTTTCTAGACGATATCAAATTTCTAGGGTTAGTCAAATGAAATTTAATTGACTAGAATGTATAAATTAATTAATTGGGTGATTATTTAATTTGGTATTTTTCAATTATTAGTTAGTTTTTAGTTTTTGACCATATCAAATATTTAGGGTTAGTCAAATCTTATTGTAGAATAATATTTGATAACAAGAAGAGTGAACCATATCCCTGATTTTTCCCGTGTTAATAAATTTTCCACTGCTTTTCCTCATATTTGTCTCTTTATCTCTGCCTATCAAATTAACAACCACTACATGATGCCTGTAACTGTGGATGGTAGTCAACGCAGGTTGCTCTTCTCCATCTCAAATTTTAACTCATTTATAAGAGCATACATGTACACATAACTGCATGGCATGGTCGATATTTATTCATTTCTGCCATGAATCCTCCTCCATCTCTTTATTGAATAGACTTTCAAATTTTTGGCTCTCTGTTGGATTTCTTTAGGCAGGTCCTCCAAGCAATTTTGGTAGGTCCTCTGAGCATTTTTCACATAAATTTGGACACAGACGAGTCAATATCATGGAAATCCTTGGAAGGAGTTGTGAGATTGGTGAAAATGGTAAAGTTAATGTATGAATCTCTCTCGTTGTTAATTTTACTTGTGGAAAGTTTTATGCTAGACACTGTATGAAAAAAAGACCTCAGTTTTCAATGATGATGGTTCGACTAAAATGGACGGGTTTTCTAATGTTTTACAGTAGGATTGATATTTAGGTCTAGGTATGACAAGTTCAAGTGTTTAATCATTCCTATAGTACCACAAAGAACTCATATTTTTTTGATTTTGAAGTGGAGCCTCGATCCCCAGACCTGGACTTTAGGTTACAAAAAGAGGTTCTAGACCTGTGGAAACCTACACAACAATTATGGGAAAATAAAATTATGTTCAGATGACAGAAGTCACCAGTAATTGGCTTGACTTCTGGAGGGCATGAGAGATGTAAGATTGTAAAGGACCGGCCTCGAATCTTATGGTCCTCGAAAGGAGATTCATACAATCTTTTGGAAAACAAGCCTATACTCACTCCTGTAAATGTTTCCTCTCCATCATTTTTGCATAACATAGCTAGTCCTCGTTGTGGTGCAGGCTTTCAGTCTAATGATCAAATTTCCAAAGGTAACTCAGGGGAAGAGATGGGTATTTTGACTGAGCTGAATGACAAGGGAAGGGATGATAATACTTCAGCATTTTATCCTACGTCTCGGGTGATGAAGGGTCCAACAGAGCCGAGGGTTGGCAGAATGAATGTAGAAGTGCCTACTGATTTGAGTCTGATTGTTGGTAATTGATGCACGATTATGCAGTCTTGTCGATCAATTGACATGATGCAATCTATTTTTAATGCATGGAAAATGAATGAACTGTTTTCCAAAATAAATTGTTGTAAGCATTCTATCAGGAGCAACTAACTATTTTTCCTATGAGGATATGAACTCCTTTAATTAAATGCTAAATATTTTATTGTTAAGAAGATCAATGTTAATCACTTTTGAATGCATGTTTTCTGTGTAGCTACCTCAATAGTAATTTGTTTTTCTTATGAGGATATGAAGTCCTTTAATTAAATGCTAAATATTTTATTGTTAAGAAGATCAATGTTGATCACTTTTGAAGATCAATGTTTTCTGTGTAGCTACCTCAATAGTAATTTCTTCTTCATTTATGCATGGAATGTAAGAGAGATTGTATGATATTATAATTTTATCATCTGCTATATTCTCTATGGTGTTTTTTTGTTGTAATTGAATGATTATCTAGTCCAGAGATAGGTTTTCAAAGATTATTCATTTTATATTAGAGTTGGTTGTTTTTTTAGGATAATCATATTAAACTTTAATTTCTTTCCCATTGGAGAATTTAATGGAAGTGATTAGGATTATTAGTGCATTGAGATGAAGACCTTTTTAATAGGGAAATATTTATGGGAAATTATAGAAATGGGTTATGAAGAGCCATAATATTAGACCACTCTTACTATGCAAATGATAGAGTAGCTAAGGAGGAATCTAGAAATAAGAATGATCAAGATTTATTTCATATTCAAATTTCTCTTGATAAAATCTATTTCGAAGAATTGCAGGTGCAAAGATAACAAAGGATGCATGGAAGACTCTACAAGAATCTTACGAGTTTCGTTGAGGTATCTAACACCAAGGTGGAACCATGTTGCCATAATCACTGAAGAAAGAAATGATTTTCCTACCCTTTAGTTTGATCACCTAGTTGGATTTCTTATGTCTCATGAATAAATATTCAAAGATTCATTTGAGGAAAGTGACTAGAAATGTTTTTCCTCTAAATTGCAACTTAAAAAGAATGAAGATGCCAACACCATCACCAAAAAAAATGAAAGCCAAGGTAGAGGTCAAAATCAAAATTATCCAAGAGGAATAGGTGGTTCAAGAGGTAGAGGAAGAGAAAGATTCGATAAAACAAATGTCCATTGTTATCATTGTAAAAGGTACGATCACTTTGAAAGTGACTATAGATTAAAAGAAGGTAATAAAAACAAAGGTGTGAATTATGATCAAGAAGGTGATGAGGCCTCTCCAAACAACGTATTTTTATCTTATGAAAAAGATGAAAATTGTACTAAAGATATTTGGTATTTAGATTCAGGATGTTCTAATCAAATGTCAGGAAATAAGGAGCTTTTTTCTACAATGGATGAAAGTTTCAAATCCAAGATCAGTCTTGGTGATGAAAAAACATTGGAGGTTGTTGGAAAGGGAGATATGGAAGTCCAAACTAAATAATATATGAAAAGTGTTAAAGATATTTATTACAATCCACAATTAAAGAATAATTTATTAAGTGTTGGCCAATTCTGTGAGAAAAATTATAAGATGGTCTTTGAAAATCAACAATGTACAATTTATGATAATAATAGAGGCAATAGGGTGGTCACAGTTGTGCCTATGTCTAAGAATAGGATATTCTCATTGATGTTTGGAGAACATAACAACCATCTTGCCAATATGGCATATGAGGAAAAAAGTTGGTTGTGGCATTTGAGGTATGGACATTTGAATTTTCATAGTTTGAAGCTTCTAACATTAAAATAATTAGTTTATGGTTTTCCTAAGGTTCAATAGAACAAGGAGGTTTGCGAAGGATGTTATAAAGGAAAACTTGAAAGAGAGATATTTTTAAAAGAAAATGCATGGAGGACCCATTATTCACTTCAATTAGTTCACTAGACATTTTTGGTACTATGTAGAAAAAGATCTTGGGTAAGTCATGATATTTTATTACTTTTATTAATGATTACTCACAAAAATTTTGGGTTTATTTTTTGAAGACCAAAGATGAAGCCTTTTATATGTTCAAGAGGTTTAAAGCCCTTGTGGAAAATGAAAGAGGTTGCAAAATCAAATGCTTAAGGACTGATCATGGAGGAGAATTTTGTTCAAAAGATTTTAAGAATTATTGTAATGTGAATGACATCAGAAGACAACTCACCATTTCTCACACGGCTCAACAAAATGGAGTAAGAGAAATAAAATATCGTACATTAGTGGAAATGGAAAGAAGTATGTTACAAACCAAGGGATTAAGCAATTTGTTTAGGGGTGATACAGTTTCTACAACTATATATATTCTCAATAACTATCCCAGGAGTGCACTTGATATGATGACTCCATATGAATCCTGCTATGACAAAAAGCCTAATGTTAATCATTTCAGAGTCTTTGGTTGTGTAGCCTATGTCCATGTAGCTAATCAAAAGAGACAAAAGTTAGATCCAAAAAGTGAGTCATAATTTTTTGTTGGATATAGTGAACAAAGTAAGGCTTACAAGTTGTATAATCCCCTCACTAATAACATTGTTGTATCAAGAGATGTGATTTTTGATAAAGGGGGATTTTATGGTCATTAAAAAGGCCATGATGTAATACCCCTACATTGAACCCAAATTGTAAATGTAAATGAAAATGTACTTAAGTTGGTGAGTTGTTTGATATCACTTTTTCATGCAACTTTCATGGTATAGTGCGCACATGTACTGCGCACTAAGATGATGAAGTGTGCACATTCCAAGATACCGCGCGCAACAAACTTAAGTGCGTGTGATTTTGAGGTCAGGGAGCCTTTGTGTATATGTTGTGTTTTATAGGATGGTGAGCCAGTTATTATAGGCTAGGAGGCTTATGTGTTAAATTAGGTGAGGTCAGGGAGCCTTTGTGTATATGTTGTGTTTTATAGGATGGTGAGCTAGTTATTATAGGCTAGGAGGCTTATGTGTTAAATTAGGCCACAGAGCCTAGATGCTAAAGGTGAGTGAGCCTATTGATAATGAGAAACCCACTAATATTTCAGTTCCAAGTGATACAAATCCACCAAGTAGCCCCTCATCTAATTATTCAGTTCCAAGTGCAATACCAACATCAAATTCAAGTTCTACGAGGAAGGTAAGAATATTAAGGGACATTTATCAAAGGAGTAAAAGTCAAGCACGTGAAGAAAATCCAATAGGAGAGATAGTAAATTTTTCTTTACATTCCTAGGATAATTTTGAACCATCATGTTTTGAAGATGCATGAACTAATGAGGTTTGGGTGTGTAACATCCCGCTCTGGTGCACTGAGAACACTTATTATTTGAGGACACTTGCTCGCAAGTGATCTGGACCCTTT
>SNQJ01S0010806.1:0-24245 GCA_010110895.2 Picea sitchensis | reverse complement strand
CACAAGTATGATGGAGTTACTAAGGTGGGGTATAATAGTTTAGGTACTAAACTATTTTCTCCCTTATTTTTGAGAATAGGAATGTTGTCAACTTTGAAAAAATTCATAAGATAATGCATAATGAATAAGTGCACTTATACAACAGTGGAAAAACACTAAGGTAGGTTCATGGATAGGCTATAGGATAGCCATTTTTTTCTTATAAGGGGTACAAAACATGATTGTGGTATCATTTGGTGTAACTCTGAAGTTAATCTTTAGTCTACATAACCTTGCACCTATGTCAATAAATGATAAATGTAAGTTCCAGAAGATAAAAGAAATGGCAGAACTACTCTGCATTTATAATTAAGGAATGTTTTGAAACAAGTATTCAAGGAAAAACAAATTTAATGACCCTAATAAAAAAAAAAATATTTTGGTAAATTTGGGATACATTACACTATCACAGTCTGTCCTCATGACATCGTGGGTCTTATTGAACTAGGTAACCAACAACCTACAGTTCGATCCATGGTAGGAGTGCTAGTAGGTTGTGGCAGGGTTGATGCCACACCTCTCTGTTAATGTCTCTGGTTGTTATGCATGACCCCTCTACTCCAAATGTGAGTCTAGTTGGGAAGCTATCATCATCCTGCATCCATCAACGAATCACGTCAACAATAATAATAAATCATCATAACATCTAACCATATGTACATATGTCACATCAACAACATTCAAACCCTAACATTCCACTCCCTGAATCGATCCAGAGTCAAAGGGGTTTCATCAATGCCTCTGCATCCTCAATGTCCAGAGACCTACACACTCAGGAGAAACTAGTCAATAGCACGTGTCTATGTAAATACAAAAAAATAACATATCATCAAATCCACAATATCTCATAATCGTAATCAAAACAACCAATAGTATAATAACTCGGATCACTTGCATGCAAGTGTCCTCAAAGAATAAGTTCGCTCAGTGCACACAAGAGCGGGATGTTACATACACCCCCTCTTGTTTTAAACTTCATCCCAAAGTTTCAAAATATGTAAGTGTCAAAATAAAGTGTATCAAAATATAATAGGTCTAGCTATCAAACAAAAATGGAAACTATTGACGCATATCATATGAGTCCTTCCAGGTCGTCAAGTGAAGACTATAGTTGTCCCACTGGACCTTGACCTAATCTATTGTTCGACGCCATAGATGTCGAATGCAATCGTCCAGGATGTGGATTAGCTCCGCCGTGAGTGCACCCTCATCAGAGACCTGCAAGAAACTCATGTCAATAACATGTGTAGGATCACTAATATAATGTCTCAAAACAGATACGTGAAAAACATCGTGCATACACCTCAAAGAATCAGGCAAGGCTAGTCGATAGGCCATCGACCCCTGCCTTTCCACAATATTGAACAGTCCCATGAAACTGGGAGAGAGTTTATCACCCTTCCCAAACTTGATCTAACTCTTATGCGGTTTCACCCACAAGAAGACTCGATCGCCAACTTCATAACTATGATCGACACGATGCACATCATCATAAATATTTTATCGATCCTGCTCTTCCTTGATCCTTTGTTTTATTGTTTTCATTTGATATTCCATTTCTTGGATCGCTTTCGGTCCCACCAGGCCCCTATCCTCCAGGCTATCCCAACTCAAAGGCGTCTGACATGGTCGCGCGTAAAGAAACTCGAAAGGCACCATCTTAATGGTGCTTTGATAACTGTTGTTATATGAAAATTATACTAGTGGAAATAATTATTCTCAATGCTTATGTTGGTCCATAACATACATACACAATATGTCCTCAAAGATTTGGTTTATTTTTCGGTCTTTCCGTCTGTCTCCAGGCGATATGAAATACTAAAGTTAAGTTGGGTTCCCAAGGCCTCTTGGAAACTAGTCCAAAATCGTCTTGTAAACATTGATCCTCTATAAGATATAATCCTCTTAGGCACACCATGCAGCCTCACAATATCAGTGATGAAAAATATAGCTATGTCAGGTGTCTGATATGTTGTACGCACAGGAATAAAATGAGCTCTCTTCGTTAGAGTGTCGACTACCACAAAAATCGAGTCATGTCTCCTTGTCGTCAGTGGAAATCCAACAATCAAATCCATCGAAATGCTCTCCCATTTGGATTCCTGAATAGCATGTGGATGTAGTAGTTCTATCATATGTCTATGTTTAGGCTTCACCTGCTGACATTCTAGACATCTGGCCAAGTATTTAGCTATGTCTACCATCATTCCTTTCCAGAAGAATAAGGGTTTAAGGTCTACCCTCATCTTCGTGACTCCAGGATGAGCCAGGTACACTGCTCTATGAGCCTCGTTTAGGATCAAACTTCTGAACTCATCATTGGGTGGCACGTAAATTCAAACTTTAAATCTCAATAATTCGTCATTGTCCACAGTAAATCCCTTAAATTTTGGTACCATAATTTTGTTTTGTCCAATAAAATTATTGACCTCTTTGTACCAGTCATCATCACGTTGTAAGGTTATAATATTTTCATGTAGATTCATCTGAAGAGGCATCACCAAAAATATGTGTGGTCTCCAACTCAATGCATCAACCACTCTTCTCAATGCTCCTTTTATGTAAGTAATCTTTAAATCGTACTCGCTAAGCAATTCCGACCAACGTCATTGTCAAGCGTTCAAGTCACTTTGCATAAATATGTGTTGTAGTCCACAATGGTCCATTTTTAGTTCAAATTTCCATCCGATAAGGTAGTTTATCCAAACTCTAAAGGCGTAAATAATGGCTAACAACTCCAAATTGTGCATCGTATAGTTCTCGTCATGCCTTCTCAAATTTCTCAATATGTAAGCGATCACTCGACCGTCTTGCATCAAGTCTCCACCTAAGCCTTCTTTGGATGCATCAGTGCATACCAAGAATTCTACGTCCATGTCAGGGACCTTTAGTATCGATTTTGTTTTCAACAACTCCTTGAGCCTCATAAATGCTTCTCACAAATTTCTCAGTCCAAACGAAATTCTTGTTCTTCTTCTGTAATTCCGTGATCGGATTTGCTATTTTCGAAAAACCCTCGATGAACCGTCAATAGTATCCCGCTAAACCCATGAAGATACGCACTTTGGGGACATTCATTAGAACATGCCATTTCAGAATAGCCTCGACCTTTGTTGGATCCACAACCATACCTTCGCCTAAGATTACATGCCCTAAGTAGTGAATCTTCAACTGATAAAACGTGCATTTAGACAATTTCCCATACAATTTGTTCTCTCGTAGACATTGTAGTACTAAGTGCAAGTGCTCATCATCCTCCTCCATTGTCTGAGAGTAAATCAAAATATCGTCAAGGAATACTTGGATGAACCTATCCAAATATTCATGGAACACCCCATTCATCAAACTCATAAATACCCCTGGCGTGTTCGTCAATCCAAATAGTAAAACAATAAACTCATAATGTCCAATCCTCGTATTAAAGGTCAGCTTAGGGATGTCATTCTCCTTGATCTGTAACTGGTGAAACCATGATCTCAAGTCAATCTTTGAAAACACCGTCGCACCCTTCATCTGATCAAACAGATCATCTATCCTTGGAAATGGATATTGATTCTTGATCGTTGCATTGTTCAATTGACGGTAGTCAATTCAGATTCTCAACGACCCATCCTTCTTTCATATGAAAATAACAGGTGCACCCCATAGTGACATAGTTGGAAGTATAATTCCTAGGCCCAACAACTCCTTCAGTTGCATTTTCAAATCTTGTAACTCTGGGGTCGACATCAGATAAGGCATTCTTGTTATCGATTATGTTTCTGGTTTTAGGTCTATGGTAAATTCCAATTCCCTCATTGAAAGCATCCCAAGTAACTCCTCACGGAAGATGTCTGCAAACTCCCTGTAATGTACATCAAATTCACCATAAAAAAAAAATCTATGACATAATTCAATTTAGTTTAAGCTTTAGAATTTAAGAGAAGGTAAGATACATTTCTATCCGTAATGACATTATTACACCATTCTAGTTTACTTTGAACGGAAAATCTTATGTGGATAAATTCTTTCCATAATTCTATCACTTTCCTTAACTTTCAAACTACTCCAACATACTTATATGTATATAGGAAATATCTAAACTTAGGTCGAAGGAACCCTTGAGGTTTAGAGAATGGATCTGGGTGCACAGAGTTTAACCTCTGGGTGGTTGCGCAAGAGAGCAACTGAAACGAATGGTGGAGACACCTCAGGGAAGAGTTCTGAAATCCTGAGAGCCATAGGATCGCACCAAGTTATGAGGGACTCAAGCGCTTAGAAGCACCCCAGGAGAGGAGTCGTATGAATGGTGGAAACACTTTGTGGAAAAAGTGCGCAAGTTGCGAGAGTCATTGTATCTTGCAGAGCAGTGAGGAGATTAAGGTTGAGTGTCTTCTAACACTCTATGGCATTGAATTTCTCTATTTCAGAGTTCGAGGTTTGGAGCGGCAAGTGATTTCGGAGTCACTGCATCCTGAACTCCCAGTTCACGAAATTGCGAAATGATCGACACCGTTCATTACAGGAGGACACATGGCGAGTGGTCAAGGTTCAGAAAAAATCCTGAAAGGTTGTGGATCGTCGATCCAGTGGGATCGTGGTCATCGGTTCAAGAGGAATATCGACTGTTGATATATCAATGGGGAGATTTCGGCATTTCAGGGTTCGGGAGTTTTAAGGACCTAGAACAGGAGGAACACTTGCATCGCAATTCCTCAAATTACAAAAAGTCGATAGCACTTTGACGTTACGCACATGGTCACAGAGTGGTGGTCAGGTGGACGGAGGCTAAGGGCAATCCAGAATCGTTAAGCCCCTTTCAGGGTTTCGGAGACCGGGAGTTGGAAGGACAAGGAGTCTGGGATTGTCAAAGTAATCGGTTTTGCACATTTAATTATGCTTTTAATTGCAAGGTTGGATCTTCGTGAGCACTAGAATAGTAGGTATTTTGACTGTCTTCTATGTGCGCGTATAAAGGCATATATTATCTCTTACTGTAGGGAGTTCGCTTTAACTCTCCATTAACATCTATACTTATTTCCACCTATAAGTATGTACATACCTATAGCTTTCTCTAAATATATATAGAGTGATTCACTGTCATAGGAATAGTTTCATCTTCATTTTGGTTTAATAATTGGAAAGCTCAGTTACGTGCTATGGTATTGCATCTTTACTTACGGAAAATATAAACATGCAAGTATATCTACCTAACTTGGGTCTCATTCTTACACACCAGTAGCTTACACATCAAGCATAGTTAACTCGAAGGATCCCATCTTGTTCTCTACGGTTTATGCCATTAAACAATAGTCTAATTACATAAATTTGAATACTTAAAGGTGTATGACCTCATGGAAAGAAAAACTCTTAGAAAAATCGCACTAAAAATATTCTTAATTAGTTTAATACTTTCATATACAATAATTTATGTACTTGTCATGCCCTGTACACAGTGACTTGTAATATGATTTGTTATTTCTATTCTACCTCTATCGTAGATGAAGATCCTCCATGGTTTCTACCAGTCCATTCATTACAGTATTGGAGTTGTTCCTATAACAAATAATTCCTACTATGTTCCTACAGTTTTGTGAAAAAATAGAGGTCAATCAGGTTTCGGCAATTACAAATGTCGAACACAAAAAACAAAAGACCACGTTGTTTGCCAAATCGTAAAATGCGGAAAGACTGTGTGACCAACACTTCAGGGTTTCGGGGTTCAGGATTTCGCGATTTCAAATACCAAACACCAACATACAACAAATCCTGAATTGCGAAAATGTGAATGGAATGTGGGACCAGCACTTCGGGGTTTCAGGGTTTGGGATTTCGCGATTTCAAATTCCAAACACCAACATACAACAACTCCCAAATTGCAAAAATGTGAATGGAATGTGGGACCATCACTTCGGGGTTTTGGGGTTCGGGGTTACGAACACCTGATGCACAAACAAAATGAAATAAGAAATGCCGAATTGCAAAATGAGATTAGGGTGTGGGCCAAACAATTTCGGGTGTCGGTGTTTGGTAAAGAAAAGGAACACTGCATATATGTAACAAGCAAGTCCCAAATGTCGAAAAATCAATTTTGTATTTAATCTCTTTTTAAAAATCACACGCTCCAACAAATAAACTCGGAATAAATAAATGACCGGGTTCATAATTGGTAAAAACAAATAATTACTGTGTTTTCCCAAAAAATAATTTATCAAGAAATAAAAATGAGTTTACAAACTCAATAACAGAAAAATCATAATTGCAGATAAAACCTCCAAAACAAGGAAGAACCAAATCAATTCAGGAGATGCTTTCAATCTATCTCACACACTGTGTCCGGAATTACAATATGATTCAAGTATTTATGGGAACAAAACTTTCCCCTTCGACCTTAAGAAAAATTAAATCAGGGCGATGATGGTATTTGGTGGCCTGCAAAGTCTAAGGCGACCACTGCTTAACAGTAAACCCTTACGTCTTGAAGGGTCAAGACAGCCACCGATCCGCCATCATAAATCTATGAAATGATTACAAACTAACAAATTTTTCCTCTTTTAGAAATGGATTATGACATGATAGATTTCTCCCATGGAAGTACTTCAATGAAGAATTAACATATACATATCACCAGTATAAATGATTATTTAACACAAAGAAGGAGTAGATCAACATATCTGAACTAGTTTTGTGGGAAGGCAAAGGGAACATCCACGTTCCTCCCAACCATAGAATAGGCAGCCAAAATTTCTTACCTGATTCACCCCCAAGCCTGACCATGAATCCATGAGGGCAAATTTGGAAGACTCCTCCTTAGCAATGTCCACAATTCTAGCAGTTATCCTCTTGCCTCACACTTACTCAACAATGCTCGTAACAACAAGGAAAATCCATAGTCCCTTTTCTCTGCATACTTTGTAGTGTCCTGCCTCCTCACATATGTTATTTATCAATTTTTCCCAAGTCTTTTTCCCTCCCTTGGGGATTTTCGCAGCTTTCTAAATCCCTAATTTTCAGGGGCTGCCCATGGCCAAATCACTGATTTTCCACTTGTGAAAATCATCCTAAGTGGTAGTTCCAACATGTTCCCCACTCATGGAGTCATGGTCAGCTAAATTCAACATGGTTGTTCCATTTGTCCTCCTGCAATTAATATAAAATATTATGTTTTCCTACAAGTGTCATAGTCAAATAGTTAGTTGGGTCAAATCAGGGCTCTGCCCAACAATCATTTTAATTAATTACAATTATTAAATTCGAAATTCGGAATTTCCATAAATGGCAAAAAATATTCCAAATTAAAATTTACTAAAAACGAAATAAATTTCCAATGAATTTAAATTTCAAAAATATTTTATNCACATCCTTTCCCCCTTCAGTAAAACACTGTCCTCTATGTTTTTTCCCTTCTTGGAATAGGGTTGGATGATATCTCCACAAATCTCCCTCTAACTCCCAAGTGGCCACCTCAGGACTAAAGTTCTTCCATTGCACCTTTACCTGAGTGACAAATCTATTCCGAAGTGCTATTTCTCTTCGGTCCAGAATGCGCAGGGGTTCCACCTGGAACTCACCTTCGGGTTCCACCTGCACCAAGTTCCAATCAATCATATGAGTAGGGTCATGAATATACTTTTTCAACAAAGAAACATGAAATACATTATGAATTCTTATATTAGCTGGAAGTGCAAGTTGATATGTGATGGGTCTAATTCGAGCTAGTATCTCGAAGAACCCACAAAACCTAGGTGCCATCTTGGCACAGTTCCCTAACTTCAATGAGCTTTTTCGGGCTTTTACCTTCAAGTAAACATGGTCTCCCACTTGAAATTCCAAGTGTCTCCTTTTCTGGTTTGCATAACTCTTTTGTCTGTCATGTGCTTCTTTCAAGTTCTGTTGTACCTTTCTTACCATGTTCTCCATTTCTTGGAGCATCTTTGGTCCAACCATGAGTTTGTCAACCGGGTTATCCCAGCTAATTAGTGTCGTACACTTTCTACCATATAGTATTTCGAAAGGGCTCAACTTAGCCAAAGTTTGGTACCCATTGTTATATGCAAATTCTACCAAGTGTAGGTAGTCTTCCCACTTGATCGGTTTTGTTCTTACGTACATGCAAATCATATCCTCTATGATATGGTTTGTCCTTTCGGTTTGTCCATACGTTTTTGGATGATAGATCATATTGAAGTTCAAGTTAGTGTTTAGTCCTGCAAACAATTCCTTCCAAAAAGCGGATGTAAATTTTATGTCTCTATCTGGAACCACCATTTTAGGAATACCATACAGTCTAAAAATTTATTTCATGAATATTTGAGCAATGTTTATAGCTTTAAAAGTAGACTTTACAAGAATAAAGTGTGAAGACTTATCGATTTTATCGATTACAACCATGATACAATCATTTTGTTTCTGAGTTTTAGGCAAACCTGTTATAAAGTCTAGTGATATAGTCTCCCATTTCCATTCTGGTACTGGTAATGGTTGTAATAGGCCGTCTAGGTGCTGGTGCTTGACCTTAACCTGCTGACAATCTTGGCACCTAGCTAAGTACTCTATTGTTTCTCCCTTCATATTAGGCTAGTAAAATAGTTTTTTGAGTGTTGTTATTGTTTTCTGGTAACCTATATGGCTAGAATACGGTTTCTTATGCAGTTCATTTAAAACAGTTAATTTTAACTCTGTTGAATCAGGTATGTAAATTCTGTTTTTAAATCGTAATAGTCCCTTCTTGTCGATACTTAGATTTGGTTTATCTGAGTTTGCAATACTGTTTTGAAATTTTGCCATCACCTTAGTGTAATTTTCGTCTTTAATACTTTCCATCCTTATTCTTTGTTCCAGATCACTTTCTACCCTGTTGATATTTATCTCAAATAACCCATGGACTCTTCTGCTTAAAGAGTCTGCTACTTTATTTTCCTTACCCTTGATATGTCTGACCTCAAAGTCGAATTCCCTCAGGAAGTCTAGCCACCTTGCTTGTCTTGCATTAAGGTCTAGTTGGTTAAACAAATATTTCACCTCGCTATTATCTGTCCATAGTAGGAATTTTCTGCCCATTATATAGTGTCGCCACATTTTTAAGGCATGTATTACTGCTGCCAATTCTAAGTCATGAGTGACATAATTTCGCTCGTGTTCTTTTAATTTCTGGGACTTGTAAAAAATCACATGCCCTTCCTGAGTTAGAACACCACCTAGTCTCTCGTTACTTGCATCAACACATACTGTGAAGTCATTATCTGGGTCTGCTATCTTCAAAATGGGTACCGATATCAATAATTCTTTCAGCTTGTTAAAACTGTCTTGACACTTTTGTGACCAATTAAACTTGGTCCCTTTCTTTTGTAATGACGTGATAGGGTAGGCTATATTGGAAAACCCTTCTATAAATCGACGATAATATCTGGTGATTCCCATGAATGACCAGATATCTGCCACATCCTTATGTACTAGCCATTCCATAATGGCTTTTATCATTTCCGAGTCTACGACAATACCTTCCAAGGAAATGACATGTCCTAAATATTGTATTTTTTTTTTTATAAAAGTCACATTTGTCGAATTTTGCGTATAGTTTGTGTTTCCTTAATGTTTTCATAACTATTCTTAAGTGTTCATCATGTTCCTCCTTTGTTTTAGAATAGACCAGAATATCGTCAATAAATACTACTACGAACTTATCTAAGTACTGACTGAAAATGTTGTTCATCAAGCACATAAATGTGGTTAGTGCAATAGTGAGTCTGAAAGGTATGACTAAAAAATCATAATGTTCGTATCTTATTCGAAAAGTTGTTTTGTTTATGTCCTCATCCTTTATCTTTACGTGATTATAACCGGATCATAAATCCAATTTTGAAAAGATCTTGGCCCCACCAACTTGATCGAACATATCATTTATCCTAGGTAAGGGGTATTTGTTCTTAATGGTCATTTTGTTCAGTTGTCTATAATTGATACATAGTCTTAGAGTACCGTCTTTCTTTTTCAAAAAGAGGATTGGTGCTTCCCATGGCGAGACACTCGGTCTGATATACTCTTTTTCCAACAATTCCTGTAATTGTATTTTTAATTCTATCAGTTCTGGTAGACTCATTCAATAGGGTGCTTTTGAGATAGGGGTTGATACGGGTAGTAAGTCTATGGAGAAATCTATTTCCCTTCTAAGCGGTAATTCTAGTATCTCATCCACAAACATGTCTATGAATTCACGTAGGACAACAAAGTATTCTAACTTGAGCTTATCTTCTTTTTCTAATAGATTCGTCACTTGGATGGTGTAAACTTGACATCCCTTTCTAATACATTTCTTGAGTTGCATCACTTAAACTTGTCTGACTGATACAGGTTTTGGTATTCCTTGGGTTGTTCTAACAGTGCAAAAAATATTTTTATAGCTAAGTATCTTTGTATAATAGTCTAGTACTACTTTGTGTTGTTCCAACCAATCCATCCCGGTAATCATATCATAAGATCCTAGTGGTAGGATTTTCGGATTGGTCCTTATATTTTGACCATCTAAGTTGAACTCAAGAACAGAAATAAAGTCAACTACTTTCTTTTTAGTACTTTTTGCTAGTTATACAAGCCATGATTTTGCGTGCTTCAGTTTCTTAAGTTTATTCGACTCTACTACATTGTGAGTAATATAACTTAACATAGCTCCAGAGTCAATTAAAATAAAAATTCAAGTGTCATTGATTTTACCATCGATTTCTACCATCGAGGACTGGTGGTTAGCTTGTCGAACATTTATGGCTACATTTATCCGATGCAAACTTCTGCCCATGTCTCCCACTGTCAAGGCTTCCTACAAATTGTGAACAACAGTTCTGCTTGTTGCAATTAAACGTGGACAGTTCCTCCTTAGATGAGGCTCTCAACACTCCCAACACTTTAATGGCTCACAGGAATTGTCCCCAAACTTCTTCGTTACCAGGTTTACCAGTTTACCATTACCTTGCGTATTCGGATGATTGAAGTGAAAATCCTTCCTTGGGAAACTTTTTGTTGCATTTTGATGAGTTGGCTAGTATCCCTTCTCCCGTTGGTTCATTCGATCTTTCTTTTTATCCTTCCAGGTATTGGGAAACTCTACCTGTTGTTTATACTGGTCATAGCACATTTGTGCTTTCCTGAATACCTCAGTCAATGATTTGGGGTTGTCAAACTTAATTATGTCTCGGTAGGCCTATGGTAAATAGCTTAAGAATCACTGGATTTTTACCTTATCCTCTCGAATGTACGGTACGAACCTTAGTAGTTCCATAAATTTATTTATAAGGTCCTCCATCGTCATCTGTTCGAGTCGTAACTCGAAAAATTCTTTCATCTTCCTTTCATAATATCTTTTATAAAGGTATTGTTTCTTGAAATACTTCTTAAAGTCAGACCATTCCAACTGTTTCTCCTTTAGGCCCTTGGCCAATTTCAGGTCCTACGACCAAATGTTGGCCTTCCCCTTCAGATTGTAGATGGCCATTATGACCTTCATGTTGCTGGAATAGTTGTAGATATGGAAGTATTTTTTTATGTCCAACAACCATGCCTCAGCTTCTTCTCCTGTCCTGGATTCTCCATCAAAGGTAGATGGTTTAATTTTTTTAAATTCTCCTTCAAGGTGGTCTACTTGTTTTATTTTTTTGTCTGGTATAGTTTTGTCTTCAGCTAAAGGTGTCCCTTCAGACGAGTTGTCTCCTTTTTCTGTTTCTAGACCAAAATTCTTGGAGGCCTTTTTGCTAACCTCTTCGTCATGGTTATCATCTTTTGGGCTTTTCTTAGCTACCATACTACACAGCAGGACTTCATTTATCTCTTGTTGTTCCTGTTGTGCCTTCTTCAACTTTTCATTGTCATCCTTGAAAACCTACAGTTCAACAATAAGATTCCTCATTGTTTCCAGCACCTCCATGGGTGATCTTCCATCATTGTTATGTCTTGGATCTCCAGGAGGTCCTTGCTGCAGATTTCCTTCCATCCTGATTTCTACATCCTCCTGAGCTGCCATAATTTACAAAAACAGAAAGGGCTTTCTATTTGTAACCATAAGATTTATTAGTTTTACATAAATCGGAATAAATACTAAGCAACTAATGTGGCCCTACTCAGGCCCAGTGTTGTAGTTTTTTCTCTGATATCATATGTAGTGTACCTCAAATTCACCATAAAAAAAAATTCTATGACATAATTCAATTTCATTTAAGCTTTAGAATTTAAGAGAAGGTAAGAACATTTCTGTCCATAATGACATTATTACACCAGTCTAGTTTACTTCGAACAGAAAAGCTTATGTGGATAAATTATTTCCATAATTCTATCACTTTCCTTAACTTTCAAACTACTCCAACATACTTATATGTATATAGGCAATATCTAAACTTAGGTCGAAGGAAACCTTGACATTCAGAGAAAGGATCTGGGTGCACAGAGTTTAACCTTTGGGTGGTCGCGCAGGAGAGCAGCTAAAACGAACAGTGGAGACACTTCAGGGAAGAGTGCCAAAATGCTGAGAGCCATAGGATCACACCAAGTTACGAGGGATTTAAGCGCTTAGAAGCACCCTAGGAGAGGAGTCATATGAATGGTGGAAACACTTCATGGAAGAAGTTTCGAAGTTGCAAGAGTCATAAGCTCTTGCAGAGCAGTGAGGATATTAAGACGGAGTGTCTTCCAACACTCTAAGGCGTTGAATTTCACTATTTCAGAGTTCGGGGTTTGGAGGGGCAAGTGATTTTGGAGTCGTTGCATCGTGAACTCCCGGTTCATGAAATTGCGAAATGATCGACATTGTTCATTGCAGGAGGACACGTGGCGAGTGGTCAAGGTTCAGGGAAAATACCGAAAGGTTGTGGATCGCTAATCCAATGGGATCATGGTCATCGGTTCAAGGGGAATCTAGACCGTTGATCCCTCAAGGGGGAGATTTCGGCATTTCGGGGTCCAAGAGTTCGAAGGACCTAGAACAGGAGAAATGCTTGCATCTCGATTCCTTGAATCATGAAAAGCCAATAGCGCTTTGATGTTAAGTGCATGGTCACAGAGTGGTGGTCACGTGGACGGAGGCTAAGGAAGATCCAAAAATGTTAAGCCCCTTTTGTCATTTCGACGACCAAGAGTTGGAAGGACAAGGAGTCTGGGATTGTCAAAGTAATCAGTTCTGCACATTTAATTATGCTTTTAATTACAAGGTTGGATCTTCATGACTACTATAACAGTAGGTATTTTGACTATCTTCTATGTGCGCATATAAAGGAATATATTATCATTCTTATTGTAGGGAGTTCGCTTTAACTCTCCTTTAACATCTGTACTTATTTCCACCTATAAGTTTGTACATACCTATAGCTTTATCTAAATATATATAGAGAGATTCACTGTCATCAGAATAGTTTCATCTTGATTCTAGTTTAACAATTGGAAAGCTCAGTTACGTGCTATGGTCCTGGATCTTTACTTACAGAAAATATAAACATGCAAGTATATCTACCTAACTTAGGTCTCATTATTACACACCAGTAGCTTACATATCAAGCATAGTTAACTCGAAGGATCCCATCTTGTTCTATACGGTTTATTCCATTAAACAATAGTCTAATTACGAAAATTTGAATACTTAAATGTGTATGACCTCATGGCAAGTAGAACTCTTAGAAAAATCTCGCTAAAAATATGTTGAATTAGTTTAATACTTTCATATACAATAATTTATGTACTTGTCATGCCCTGTACATAGTGACTTGTAATATGATCTTTTATTTCTATTCTACCTCTATCCTGGATGAATATCCTCCATCATTTCTACCAGTCTATTCATTATAGTATTGGAGTTGTTCCTATAACAAATCATTCCTACTATGTTCCTACAATTTTGTGAAAAAACGGAGGTCAATCAGGTTTCCGCGATTACAAATGTCGAACATAAAAAACAAAAGACCATGTGGTTTGCCGAGTCGCGAAATGCGGAAAGACTATGGGCCCAACACTTCAGGGTTTCGGGGTTCTGGATTTCATGATTTCAAATGCCAAACACCAACATACAACAACTCCAGAATTTCAAAAATGTGAATGGAATGTGGGACCAACACTTCGGGGTTTCGGGGTTCGGGATTTTGCCATTTCAAATGCCAACCACCAACATACAACAACTCATGAATTACAAAAATGTGAATGGTATGTGGGACCAACACTTTGGGGTTTCGGGGTTCGTAATTTCAGGGTTTACGAACACCTGATGCACAAACAAAATGAAATAAGAAATGTCAAATTTCGAAATGAAATTAGGGTGTGGGCCCAACAATTTTGGGTTTCGTTGTTTGGTAAAGAAAAGGAACTCTGCATATATGTAACAAGCAAGTCCCGAATGATGAAAAATCAATTTTGTATTTAATCTCTTTTTAAAAATCACACGCTCCAACAAATAAAATCGGAATAAATAAACGATTGGGTTCATAATTGGTAAAAACAAATAATTACTGTGTTTTCTCAAAAAAATAATTTATCAAGAAATAAAAATGATTTTACAAACTCAATAACAGAAAAATCATAATCGCAGAGAAAACCTCTAAAACTGTGAATAACCAAATCAATTCAGGAAATGCTTTCAAGCTATCTCACCCTCTGTGTCCAGAATTACAATATGATTCAAGTATTTATGGGAACAAAACTTGCCCCTTCGACCTTAAGAAAAATTAAATCAGGGTGGTGATGGTATTTGGTGGCCTGCAAAGGCTAAGGCGACCATCGCTTGACAGTAAATGCTCACGTCTTGAAGGGTCAAGACGGCCACCGATCCACCATCATAAAGCAGTGAAATGATTACAAACCAACAAGTTTTTCCTATTTCAAAAATGGATTATGACACGACAGATTTCTCCCATGGAAGTACTTCAATACAGAATTAACATATACATATCACCAATATAAATGATTATTTAACACAAAGAAGGAGTAGATCAACATATCTAAACCAGTTTTGCGGGAAGGCAAAGGGAACAACCACGTTCCTCCCAACCGTAGAATAGGCAACCAAAATTTCTTGCCTGATTCACCTCCTAGCCTGACCATGAATCCATGAGGGCGAATTTGGAAGACTCCTCCTCAGCAATGTCCACAATTCTAGTAGTTATCCTCTCGCCTCACACTTACTCAGCATTGGTCATAACAGTAGGGAAAATCCATAGTCCCTTTTCTCGGCATACTTCGCAGCGTCTTGCCTCCTCACATATGCTATTTATCAATTTTACCTGGGTCTTTTTCCCTCCCTTGGCTATTTTTGCAACTTCCTAAATCCCTGATTTTCAGGGGCTGTCGATGGACAAATCACTGATTTTCCACTTGTGACAATCAGCCTAGGTGTAGTTCCAACATGTTCCCCACTCATTGAGTCATGGTCAGCTAAATTCAACATGGTTGTTCCATTTGTCCTCCTACAATTAATATAAAATATTATGTTTTCATACAAGTGTCATAGTCAAATAGTTAGTTGGGTCAAATCATGTCTCTTCCCAAAAGTCATGTTAATTAATTACAATTATTAAATTCGAAATTTCGAATTTCCATAAATGGCAAAAAAATTCCAAATTCGAATTTACTAAAAACGGAATAAATTTCCAATGAATTTAAATTTCAAAAATATTTTATTTTTGGGGATATCACACTCCCTCACTACCGGAAGGTGCTTTAGACCTTTCTCTATTCCCTTCTCCTTTAACGCAAGGATCACATAAATCTTACATCCCTTATGCATTCTCTTCCGTAGCTGCAAGGAAGAGATGAACCTCAGGGAAAATCCCTGGTTCCGACCTACAATCACGCGTCCCTGTCCCTCATCATAGACAAAGCTCAATTGTTTCATCTTACAGTTGAGTATCGCCTCATGCATGTCCAACCAGTCCATTACGATCATGATGTCATAAGATACTAATATGATGATGTACAGGTTGTCCCTAGTGACAAACTCTCCAAGGTTAAGGCTACAACTCGTAACCTTCCCACCAACCTTTTGTTTGGCTCTCGAAGCCATTTCTACAAAGATAAACTCATCTTGTTCAATTGCCTTTACCTTAATTCTTTTTAGCGTTGCCCCAAAAATGAAACTCTTTGTAGCACCTAGATCTATCAAAATACTAAGTGTTTGGTCAGTGATGTTACCTGACGTCTTGAGAATAGTCTAATGGTGCTCTTCCTAGCGGGTATTCACTACTACATGAATCTGGTGGGCCTTTCCCAAATCTCCCATGGTAGTGGGTTCGGCTAACCTAGATTCTATGGTCCTCTTCACTGGGCAGTCACGCTAGTAATGTGGTTCCCCACATGTCCAACATCCTTTCTTCGGTCCAGTACTCTTGGTACCCAAAGTAGAAGCTCACAACCCACCAACCTAGAATCATGGTCAGTTCTCCTGAATAGGCCGAAATTGTTGTTGCCGCGGTCGACGTTGTTGCTAGTGTTGTGGTCCTCGGTAAGGATTCTACTATTGAGGCACTGGTCATTGAGGAGTAGTGAAAGTGGATCCTCTATGGAATCCAAAATATACTAGTGCATGTCTAGAAAGTGTTTGATGTTGTTGTGCACCAGATGATGCCTGTCCCACTGGTCTCACTGGAGTCCTACTCTTACCCCCATTGATAAGCCCCTCCTCTACTATGAGGGCCTTATGGACAACATCATGCAATGTTTGAGGCATAAAAATACTAACCTTTGCAAGAATGATGACGTTAAGGCCAAACAAGAACCTGTTGACCTTAATTTTCTTGGTATTCAGGTGTGGAGCATACCGAAGTAGCTCCATAAAATGGGCCTTGTACATGGGCAATGTACGACCTCCCTATCGCAAGGCATTGAACTTGTTGAGATGAATCTCAATGAATTCCTCAAATAGATACCTCTCCTGGAACCATTCCTCGAATAGTTCCTATGACATGTCTTCGATGACCATGTTGAATTGTGGAAGGAGAATCTTCCACCACAGAAGAGTAGTCCCCTTCAGTTGAAAGACCATCATTCGAGCCTTCATGTTGGAGGTATATTCGCGAAGTGAAAAGCGCATTTCCATATTCTCCAACCATGCCTCAGTAGGTACGTCGTCCGGGGCACCAAAGAACTTGGGAAACTTGTGCTTCTTGAGTTCTCGATGAATGATAATAGTACCTACCTGAGCGCACAGTGGACCCTTAGGGGGTATTGGTGCCCTGGCCTCATATCTATCCAAACGGTTGATCAGTTCCTCATACATCCTCTAAAAGGACCTCATCAACCCAACCACATCACCCACCACTATCTATTCCTTCCCGACAACATGTTCATCTCCCAGGGGGCTAGACCCCTCAGGCATGGATTCTCCTGGGAGCATCGCACCTCCTCCCCTAGCACCCCGTCGTCTGCCTCTGCGACATCCTCTAACCATGATTACCTGCATGAATATACATCAATTAATTTAGTGACAATATAGTGAAATATCTAAACAAAGGAAGCAATATTGATACCTAGTCGCAGGTCGAACTGGCTCTGATACCATATGTAAAGTCCTTCCATTACGACCACAAGCATCATACACAATTTTTTTTTTTTTTTTCCCTTTGCGTTAGGAAATACACATCACACTTTAATGACAATATCATCGACACATCATTCACATATTAAAATTCATTTCACGTAATTAATTTATCAACTAAATCATTCATCGATATGAAGAATCAATGCTCTAGAGAAACTATCCATATTCATGGCACAACAAAATGCTAACACTTATCATACATTAATATCCAACATTATGGCCCAACTTTAAATTCTTATGCTAAAAAACAGTGTACTGGGTCAACAAACTATCAACAACATATTTTGTTAGGTATTAATTTTTTTAAAAAGAAGGACCATCTAAATTAGGTGATAAGGGTGGATTGACCATAAGCCACCTAGCATTAAGGATTGATTAAAGCATGAATACAATTACATTAATTCGAATTCAATCCGATAGTCCTAAAATCGAGCAAATAGGAATATTTTTTTTTTCATTAGGCCCAAGCATGTTTAAAATATGCCACATAAACTGTATACTTATTACCTAATATAAATAATTGGGTATGACCAATTATTGTTATTTAATGGATATCAAACTTTAATAACATGTAAGCATGCACACCAAATTAGTTGGTAACCAATTTTGGTAATTAATTAATAACAAGACTTTATTAACATGTTACCATGAGCCCAACCATTGCATTGGATTATCAATTATACATTTCATCAATTTTAGCATCAATCAATTGTAATATTAGATACGAACATTCATAAAAATTTAGATATCTTACCTAAAGTGTACAAGGTAGAACTTACAATCAACTAGAAACCTGTCACATCTATAAACAAGGTTAAGCGAGGAATCTCAAGAAGAGTGAAACAGAGAGACCAAGGCTGAGGGTGAGATTGGCACATCAGAGATCACATGCCAACCACTGAGATCTGGAAAAGAAAAAGGGGCAAGGATAGTGTACCCATACTAGGCACTGAGTGAAGTGTAAAAACGTTGGGTATGCACAACAAAATTGTTGAGTGGAGATGAGGAAAAAGCTGAGTCTTGAGCATTAAAAATCATTGGTGATATTTTTCCCAACTCTGAGATCTAAGGGGAACGTAATTTCTGATTAAAGGAAAAGATGGGAGGGGATCTCTGAACAATTTTGTTAAGGGAGGAGGTAATAAAAGAGAGGTAAAACTACCAATGATAGTCATTTGGCAGGTTCTTACACAGACCCAAGTGATGAAAGCGCACTACAAAAGAGATCAGTCAAGGGAAGAGAACTAGAGGGGTGCACTGAGGTGTAGAAGCCTATGGAGTTCATGTGGGTGTGTGTTTTCCCAACAATAAAGGAACTGGCCTAGGTATGGGTGACTCTGGCAAGAGGAGAGGAGTTCGGTTACTAGAACAGAAGGAATAACAACCACCATTCAAACCTATGGATAAGAATCAATGATCCCCATTAACCTTGATCCTCATATGGAGAATGAGCATATGAGCTGGGTCACAAAGGTGGAATTCTATACCACTCTCACTTCGTTCAGAGATTCTATCCCGATATGCAACAAAAATTCAATGAAGGGCAAGTGTTGTTGGTGTGGAGATAGTTTAGGGCCTAGATGATCGTCAAGGGGAAATCCAAGACAGAAAATCCATAATTAAATCGCGGTGTAAATAATAACTAAATCCTTCAGACATAACAATAAAATGTTATCTAACAATATTCGATCTAACCAAATGCTATCCAACAGTGAAATTGTTGCCTAACAATGGCATCGCTGACCAACAATAATTCACTATCTCACTGATAATTGTTGTCCAACAATAAAATGTTATCTAACCAAGATATCGCCAGGGGTTTCCATGCTAATACTCAGAAAAAACAAGGGAATTAAATCACCTATTGTGAGAGGTAAGACACGGGGCATTAGGATAGCAAAATGATGAGCACAAACGGACAAAAACGAAGATACAAATATTCAAATACGCAAAGATTAATCATTCAAAAAAAATGTAGAGATTTATCAATAAAAAATGTAGAGAATTATCATTCAAAAAAAACACATAGAATTATCATTCAGAAATGTAGAGACTAATCATTCAAACGCAAAGATTAATCATTTGAAAATGTCACGAGTCAAGCTCGAAAATCGTTGGGTGGGTACTGTGTAAATCACTGTGAGGTATGGGGTAAATTGTTGTGTAAAAACTAGGTAAATCGCCAAGTAATTCACTATCTATTAAAAAGAAAAATCCCAGAGATAAAATTATGGGAAGGACACAGAGATTATGACTAAAATAAAAACGCAAAGATTAAATATTATTCATAAGAAAAAAATGCAGAGATAAGTAAGGTATATATAGTTGGGAGAATAATTTATCCTTCACTTATTATCTATGCACAGGAAAGCAAGGCATTCGAATATAAAAATTTAACACTAGAGTGAAGGACAGTCGATTCAGATGGCCGACTGCTTAGGCATAGACTAATAACTTAAAGGATAAGGGAGGGAAGATAAAAACACAAATTTTCTTTGTATTAAATAAATAAATAAAATGCAGAGAACTCATTGCATTCAGAGTTTGGGTTCGCCATGGGAAATCAAATCAAAATAAAGTGAGCATAAGGATTGGATGACTTTAAGTTCTCTGATCATAAAATGTTGGGTTGATCAAGACAAATCTGCTGAAGATAAAAATGAAATCTCTAGATAGTGTTACGCTAAACAAAACATAAACTTTAGCATAGTAGAAGTACATTAACTGAAGGTGCAGGAACATCATTTAACTACCATTCAATACAAATATACAAATCCATACCATATCCATATGTGAATTCTCCGAAGTCATTGTCCCATGCGTGCTCTGTCCATCTCTCGCTTTCCAACCGATGTGATCTCACCGGTACCTCCCAGCCAACACTAGGGGTACTCTTCTTCCCCCTGAGCCCCCCAAGCTGCAAAGGGTCCACACACACAATACCAGAGAATGATAGCACCCAACTCACCTCGCATGGTCGAGCTACCACCTGTTAGCCAAGCTAGGTATCCCAACTCCCATAAGAGAAAGTTTAGTCAAGATAAAATTTTGGGAGCGTAACGTTACACAAGACAGATGTGATCCAAACTCCTCCTCCATCATCCTTTTTATATAGTTTCTTACTCATTAGTTTCCCAAATCCTCACTAGATTCCTTTTTCATTTATTTAATTAGGAAAAAAAAAACCCATACACATGTCGCCCGATCCCCTAGTTGCACCAGAAAATCAATTTTATTAATTAATTGATTATTCCTATTTCCCTCTCCCACCTAAAAGCGTTCCTAAAAACACTCCTCGGTGTCCCCATATTCCCTTACAATTATTAAATGACTTATGCCTTACTTAATTCCTAGTTGAGTTCAGATGTAGAAAGTCCCAAAGCCTAGATTCCTTACTAAGTTGGGCATTCCCCTTTTTCTTTAAGTTTCCCCTTTTCTTTAAGTTTCCTTTTCTTTTAAGTTTCCCCCTTTTTCTCTTTTAACTAAAAATAAAATTAGCAAGTGTAGATAAAAATAACCATTTACCCTTTTCCTTTTTAATTAAAAATCAATTTAGCAAGTGTAGATAAAAACAACCATTTACCCCTTCTAATAAATTTAATCCTCCATTATAATTTTTACTTTAATAATTAAGTTTGAATTTCTTACTCCCCTTCTTGTTACATGTTTATTTTTTATTTTTCTTTAACCACGTGTTCTACTTAGATCTAGGTTTTAATTTCACTAGGCTAGGCGACAATTTTTTAGGGAACTTTTGGTTATTAAACTTTACTCATACCGTCATCTATTTTAGGGCCGACCAGGTTCTAAGGAGGTATAGTTTTCTAGGCACTAAATTTATTATCTTGCCATTTAAAATTGCGACGTACCCTTCAGGATGCACTACATGCTCCAACGGTGCCACTTGCCTCTTTCAGTTTTATTTGTGGGATGTGCCCTTCAAGACGCACTACATGCTCCAAGGGTTCCACTCGCCTCTTTCCATTTTCTTTACGCAACGTTCCATTCAAGACACACTATGTACTCCAAGGGTGTCACTCACCTCTTGACTGAATTTGGTAGACGTCAAACCCCTGGAGTCAATACTCTGTCAGGTGATCTTGTGGGAGATTAAGGGCCTCTAAGGAATACATACCCTTCCTTATTATGTTCCCCTTAGAATAATCATGAGCGACTGTCACAGTCTACCCTCAGGGCATCGTGGGGCTTCTTGAACTAGGTAATTCTCAAACTACAGTTCGAGCCACAACGGGAGTACTAGTAGGCTGTGGCAGGGATGTTGCCACACCTCTCCCTCAATGTCTCTGGTTGTCGTGCGTGAACCCTCCACTCCAAATGTGAGTCTAGTCAGAAATCTATCGCCAACATGCATCCATCAATGAATCATGTCAGCAATAATAATCAATCATCATAACATCTAATTGTTGATTAAGGTCGGTTGTCATTGATGTCAACTCTTGAAGAAAGCACCGCAACACAAAGTTTTGGGTAATGGACCTAAGATTGTTTGATTTAAAGATGACTCATTATTGTCTTTTCATGGTTGATAAGAAGTAAATATGGATGAACTCCAAAGTGGTTTCCTTATGGTGAAAACCCTCACGGGAAGATGCTTTGCGGAGTAAGAGAACTCATTCTTAATTGTGGAATAATGAGATGAAGGATACTGAATTTTTCAAGGAAACTATCCTAGATGGATAGTGATTGTCATTCCATTTCCGGTGGTATGTGGAACGTCACATAACTCCTCACGGTTAGAGAGTTATGACCATGTAAAGTTGGAGAACCCGAGTTTGGGTAATGGACCCAGGCTTGTTTGTTGGATAATGGTACATTTTTTCTATATTTAAAGGTAATACTATTCTATATGGATAGTAAATGTCATTCCATTTCTAATGGTATGTGGAACGTCACGTAACCCCTCACGGTTTGAGAGTTATGGCCTTATGAAGTTGGAGGACCCTCTTATGTCTTCTAGAAGCCCCAAAAAGTCAAAGTAGTCAAAGTGGTTTAAGAGATTTTAGAAGGTAAATAATAAAGTGAAGTGATGAGTGTACTATAATTCAAAGTGAATACAAAATAAATTATTTAAATAATAAATTTAATGGATAAATTAGAAGTGGATTAATCCTAAAATAAGGAAAGTGGGTAAAGTGACCTAGAAGATGTTTTTAAGGAAGCTACTTGGAGAGTATAAATAAGAGGCAGGGCTCTCTCACCTTAAAACACACTTGAGAATATTGAATACCTATAGGTGTTTGAGGTAACCAAAGGATATCTAAGCCAAATTTCTGAGGAAAGTGAAGAAAAGTAGGTCGGAATTCAAGGAAGGATAAATTCTTTTGATGATGCTTTCTAAGGTATGTTTTTTTTTAGGTAATCTCACCATCTTCTCAATAAAACATTTTATATAATGATTCACACAATTAAATTGCTATGACATTGAGGAAACATATCCAAGTATCTGTTGTAAAAAATTCATCTTGTGGGTCGTTTTATTTTTGGAGTTACACTAGTCAAAAAATAGGTGTTTTGGGTAAAAAAGTCATAACTTATTCATAATAGACCCAAATTCAATAGGAAAAAATGTGTTGGTTAGAGTACAGTCTGTAGTATGATATGTAATATTTTCATATTAGTTCAAAAAATATTATGTGTGGGGCATGCTCCACAAGGTATCTCTCTAGAATAAGCCAGAATTCAATAAGGTGTGCCATTTTTTCTATAACTCCTTTTCTGAGAGGTTCCAAGTAGTGAAACATGGATGAACTGCATAAAAAAAATTGAAGAACATTGTGTATTAGTTTCAGATATTTATTCATTATAGGTACAAAGTTATTATTTGATGAGTTGGCACAAACATGAGGTGTATAGTTGATGATGTTGGTATATATTGATGAGTCATAGTTGTTGAGTACTTGACATATGATTGGTACATACATGGTACAGGTTGATTACAAATTGTTTGGTATAGGTTGGTGCATGGTTGATGCAGTACTTGTTTATGGTACAAGTTGATTATAGGTTCAGGTACAGGTTGATTCATGGTTGATGCATGGTTCATGTTTATTGATACATGTTTACATTGGTATATCTCACAGTGATAGTGTGACAATGGTTCCATCATTCTACTTCTACTTCAGGGTGGTTGGACGGGGCAAGGATAGGTGGGTTGTAGCCACTTTCTAGTTGTAGTGAAAGAACATAGGGGGTTGGAGCCTCCTTCCAGTTACAACTGGAATCAAAGGAAGTTGGTGCTTCCAATGAATGTAATTCTTCAAGACATATAAGAAAAAACATTATGTGGTTTTCTCCCGATTTGGGTTTCCACATAAAACACTGGTGTACTGTGTATGTGTGTGATTGTTCATTTCTTATTGCTCACTATTGGATAATAATTCTACATTGATATAACGCTTGGATTATTTGGAGAAAAATGATTATAATTACGCTATTACTGATTCACCCCCCCTCTAGGTAATCCAACAATTAGTATCAGAGAAGGTTCCTTCAGAAATAAGCTTAACCACTGAAAGGTAGATCATGGTGTAACATCCCGCTCTGGCGCACTTACCAAACTTATTCTTTGAGGACACTTGCTCGCAAGTGATCTGGATTTTTATGATGATAAAACTTTTTCCTTCCTTATGATGCGTTAGTTATATGACAG
>SNQJ01S0010805.1:112046-134748 GCA_010110895.2 Picea sitchensis | reverse complement strand
TACTCCTCCTGTGACCATTGCTCCCCCTGAAACTATGATCATGTGCTCTTTCTTCAAGTATAGCGATTTTTTCTAGGTATGCATCTGATAAATATCTCCTCCTAGAATCATGGGAAGAAGAATGACTCCCCCTATGGGTATGTATTCCCTATCTTTTCTAAAATATGAATAGTGTTCTACCATATAATGATCCTTGGACCTGTTCATGCATCAAACTCATGCCATACCAAGCATCATGAAGCAAAATATATGTCAACAATGAAATAAAGAATCATGAGAAAAATATCAACCAAGTACATCTTATACAAAATGTGTGCTCATCATGCACAACACCTATGTACATCAACCATGTACATTAACATCAACAGCTGTAGCATCTCATAGTGTTACAATGAACAAAAATGTGTCATACTTGATCACATCTCCAACACCTCATGGTGTTATAAAATGTTCCATTATATCTCCTTTCATAAGATCTACATTCAAAATCTTTGTGACCATATCCATTACATGAATAACAATTCCCATGAAAAATACTTTCATACCTTTGCTTTGGTGTCCTCGCTTCATGCATCAAACTCATGCCATACCAAGCATCATGAAGCAAAAATATATATGTCAACAATGAAATAAAGAATCATGAGAAAAATATCAACCAAGTACATCTTATACAAAATGTGTGCTCATCATAATAACACCTATGTACATCAACCATGTACATTAACATCAACAGCTGTAGCATCTCATAGTAAGTTACAATGAACAACAATGTGTCCTACACGATCACATCTCCAACACCTCATGGTAAAATGTTCCATTATATCTCCTTTCATAAGATCTACATTCAAAATCTTTAGACCATATCCATTACATGAATAACAATCCCCATGAAAAATACTTTCATACCCCTTTGCTTATGTCCCAAGAATAGATTCTGCTTTTCCTTTGAAATTTTCTTTGCCTTGTGTAGATGGTTTCCTTGCAACATTGTCTCTTTGATATATTTGCCTCATGCTTCTTTGAGGTTCTTGCTTCAGCATGTGCATATTCTCCTTTATATCCAAGACCTGATTTCCATCACATGATGATCTTGACTTTCCAAGATCTCATCCAAGATTCATGTGCTATTCAAGAATTTGTTTGATCCTATTTCCACCTTCTCTTCTTTCTAAGGTCAACAATTTCATCTTCTAACTTGCACATGAATCTTCCTTTTCATTTCTTTGAATCTCTCTTCAATAGTCCCTCTATTATTTTGGCTTCTTTCCAATTTGGGTCTTGAGATGAACAATGGTTTCAAAAATTGCTAATCTCTACCCATCTACATTCATATTCTTTTCCATTCTTTTAGTCTTGTGATTTCTTCTTCCTTTCTTCTAGTTGAGTCTTATTGCTCTCTTTGAGCATTTCCTTTAACATCATTATGTACCTTTGACTCCTCCTCTAAACGCTTTAGTGTTATCCGAAGATAGTTATAGTGTATAAAATGATCACTTCTATATCTATATAAACCCTTCAAATTCCTTTTGTAGTTCTAATAGATTTTCTTTATACCTTTCCATGGTATAACTATCATCAAACTTTACACAAATTGTTTTAGATCATCTTCTTCACTTGAGAAATTGTACCAACACATTTTGAATCAATGCAATCAAGAGTCTTTGAGATTCTTTACCTCATTTCTAGCGTATCTTCAATATATTCCTCTTGCCAACATCATCACATGATTCTTTTCCCTTTAAAATCATCACATATGCAATCAAGTTAGAGATTCTTTTACCTTGATAACTTGGACCTAAGTGGTCTTCAACATCTTCTTTCCTTTTTGATATGTCTCCTCTAGCATTAGCCATAGATCCTTTATGGAAGTGCATTGTCCCATGTTCTTTGGATAGGGATTAAGTCTCACTAAGAATGGTCTTGAGAGACAATGAATCATTCTTTCATTCCTTTGAGCTACAAACTTGACTTGTTCTTCAATGGAACTCCATCCACCAATGGCTTCCCTTCCAAATAATAGTTGCTCTCATTATCTCAAATACACTCTCATCTCTATTCTCTAGGTATACAGTTTTCTCATCAAGGATTGGTATTTCATCATCCATTTGTGTGTCTATGGATCTCCTTCAAGCTTGTTAAGGCTTGTAGTGAAGGGTCTTCATTCGATACCAATTGTTGGACACACCTACCACTTAGAGGTGAATGAGTGTGGGATATTTTCCCAAAACTTCCTTCTACACAAAACCTTAGTTAACATTAAACATTTGATCATTACTACTATTGTCATTTATAATCAGTTATATGTGAATACATATCAGCAAATATATATCAGCAACATATCAACAAATCATCTCCACAAGGAACACAAATAACACAAGATGTTTGTACAATTTTTCTTTTATCATGGACTTCAATCCGAGGTTTTTTCAGTAAAAAATGAATAGAGTTAAACTCTACAAGAGAACCATGTCTATATGCAAGACTCATCTTACATTCTTTGCACCAACTGATATGAGGCAACAACTCAAGAGATATCAATCATTAACATAAACAAGTGTATCAACCATGTAACCAACCTCGTGCCAAACAACTGTAATCAACATGTACCATAAACAAGTGCATCCAACCATAAAATTAGTATATACCAATCATGTGTCAACTACTCATCACAATGACTCATCAATATGTACCAACATCATCAACTATACACCCTATGTATGTAGCTACTATCAACCTGGGTTGTCTCAACCATGACTAGTTTTGGTTTAATAACAACCCCAACTTGAAATAATCATAACTTTTACCTGTAATGAATAAATATCTGAAACTGATACAATAATTTTCTTCAATGTGTTTTATGTAATTCTTTATAGGTGGTACTAATTGTAACCTCTCATAAAAAGGAGTTATAGCAAAATGGCATACCTTAATAATTCTCGCCTATTCCAGAGCTGACCTTATAGAGCTGCCTCCCGCACAAAATATTAATTAAATTGATCTAAAAATATTACACAACATACTACAAACCGTACCCTAACCAACACATTTTGTCTCACCAAATTTTGATCCTAAGTATTATGAAGACATTATGACATTTTTACTGTAAACACATGTTTTGACTAGTTTCAGACTAGCCACAAAACCTATTTCCATGGAGTGTAACTGCAAAAATGAAATGACCCACGAGATGAATTTCTTACCATAGATACTTGGTATGTTTTACAATGGCATAGAAATTTCATGGTCTGAATCTCATTATAAGAAAAGTTATAGCTAAAATGGTGATGACCTGTAAATGAATATACCTTAGAAAGCATCATCACAAGAATTTATCCTCCCTTCATCTCCAAAATTCTTTATTCACCTCTTCCTAAATTTAGCTAGATATCCTTGGTTACCTCATTCACCTATAGATCTTCAATATTCTTGAGTGTTCCACACCAAAAAATGCTCAAGAAGTTCTCACAATAAGCTCTCCATCAATACTCCAAAAGATATTCTCACAAGAAGCTTCCATTGATCCACAAAAGGATGATCTACAAGAGACCATTGCTATCTTATTTATACTTTCATCCCTTCTAGGTCAATTTTAACCCATTTTTAGGTCACTTTAACCCATTTCTAGGTCGCCTCTAACCTATTTTCCATATTTTAGGTTAACCACTTTCCATAAATAGAAATTTCTCCAATATTTTATCATTTCAAATATTCCTCTTGATTTTCTCATCTTACTTTATCATTTCTTGATTTTTCACTTCTCTTTATTATTTTTAAATAATCCACCTTGACTTTCTCTACACCCTACTTTATCATTAAAATAATGATTTCTTTTTTAGGTCACTTAACCATTTTCTAGGTCACTTAACCTATTTTCCTTTATTTTTAGGTTAACCACTTTCCATAAATATTCATCCTTGATTTTGTCAAATCTTACTATCATTTCTGATTTTGTCATTTCTCTTTATTATTTAAATAATCCAATCTTGACTTTGTCACTTTACTCTTTATCATTTAAATAATGATTTCTTCTTTAGGTCACTTTGACTTTGACCTTGGGGTTTGCCTCAAGGCCCTCCTCTTTCATCTTTGTGGCACATAACTCTCAAACCATGAGGAGTTATAGACATTCCACATTCCACTGAAATGGAATGACAAGCACTATCCATCTAGGAGGTTTCCACCAACAATTCCTTTGATCTTCATCTCATTACCCACATACAAGCATGGGTCCTCCAACCATTCTTCAGGATAACTCAACTGTGAAAGCATCTTCCCATGAGGGATTTCAGCATATGGGACCACTTTGAGTTCATCCATTTGCACCGGGACAATCATGATAAGAAAATAATGAGAGAAAGGGTCCCAACCATTCTTCTAGGATAACCAAATCCGCAGTTACCTTTCCCCTCTAGGATTTCACCATAAGGGGACCACTTTGAAGTTCATCCATTTTGCACCTTATCAATCATGATAAGACAATAATGAGTCATATATACCTTTTTCCAACAATGCATCATATACCAATGAAACCACAACAATCCATCTTCATCATATCAATGAAAACTCATTGATACATCTTCATCATATCAATGACAACTCATTGATCCATCTTCATCTATGAATTATCATCAAGGAAAATACATATTATATTACATCAATCATCAATAAATCAATCCTTTCACATCAATCAATCACTTGACATCAATCAATCAAACCATTGGCGTCAATGACAACATGATCCAACAAATTGTACGAGAAAAGAGTATTTTTATTAAGATATGATCAACATAAGTGAATAAGTTATAGACTTATGTGTCGGAAAGGTTTAGAACTGAAAAGCTAAGTTTCTTCCAGCTGGGCCTCCACCACTTCAATCCTCCACCAAAGGCAAGCTCATGTAAGAGAGACAATGTAGTTCTCACTCACTAAGGGAAGAGCTTGGGGGTTGAACATTGTGTTCAAAATTAAAGGATGAAATATCAGCTGTAGTAATTCCAACTGCAGAAAAGTGTGTTAAAGGAGTTCAAATGAATTAGGTCACCTTCTTGGTGAACCATTTCTTGAAGGATTGCATTGAATCCCAGGAAAAGGGAACGAAATTCCATTGTGCATGGTTGTTGATTTTGATTATGTTGGTTGGTTGGAAAGAACCAGGGTATTATCATCACATGCACACATCAGGAATAAGCAATTTGGACGGAATATATTCCAACTTATGGCATACAAATATTAATAGAAGATGAAATGACATTAATGCCACATTTTATGTATACTTGGACAATATCACACATCTAGTTGCACACACACTGCACATATCAGTAGAGATGGTAACAACATATAAGGATATCACACATTTTAAATCATGCATGCATTTCATATGTGTGGGCCAAGAAGAACCCAATGCACCAATGGTTTCCTACCAATTATAGGTTAACCATAGAGGTCATATGTTTGATTGTAAATGAATGGGAAGAAGAATGGAAAATACCAACATAGAAAACAGGAAAAACAGAAGAGGAATAAGAGCATGATAAAAGTCATGAGGAACTATATGAAGAGCAAGGGAATGAGAAAAAAAATGGCACAGGAGATATGTCTGGCCCATCCAAAACTAAAAAGCAGTAGTTGATCCCCGCAACAGGGGAAAAAAGGAAGGAAAAGGGGAAAGAACCTGCAGGAGGGGAATGTAAGAAGAAAAAAATGCATAGAGAAAACTCAGTGTATGCATTGAATGGTGATGATATGGACTGCATAGGATACCTAGTACTGGATGTCGCAGAATAAATAATGGAGGAAGTCTCCTGGAAACAAGAAGAAGAACAACAAAGAGTGTAGGATCAATTGGTAGCACTCCAGCATATGTTGGAAGTAGAAAACATCACCAAAGAGAGCATAATCGAGGGAGGACCGTCTATTATTCCAGTAAAAGAACTAGAAATTGCACATCCGGTCCTTACCTAGTTAGAAACCGGACAAAACATGCTACATCTTGAGATAGATGCATTGGAATTTCTGATGATCAAATTGCAACAACAAGTGACTACACTAGGACATATGAACCTAGTTGTAACAAGGATGCCAATACAAAAGCTACAAGAGTTGTAGAAAGGATTACTGCAAGAGATTAAGAAAAGAGGAGAGGAAGAAGAAAAAGAACTGATAAAAATGATGGATGAAAGATAGTATCTACAACAACAGTATGGCATTTCACTTTAACAAAAGAAGGAAGTTGAAGGCCAAGTGGTGAAGTTCATGAAGGACAAAACCGCGACTGATGAAAGGGTGAAGAAATTCCTTAAGTAAAAGGACAAAGTTGAAGGTATAGTGCAGAAAAACCAAGCACCTATCGAAAAATTACACAAGGCCATTCCAAAAGTCCCCGTAGTAGTAGAATCTACTATGGAGGAAAAGGCGTTAAATATCGATGAAGTCATCAAGGGATTTAGAGCAAAGATTGAGGACTTACAATTTTGGAGCATGCCTGGAACACCACCGGAAGTGCGAGAAGGCATGGAGAGAATGGTGATGATAACAGTCACCAAAATCAAGAAATCAGAGGAAAACTGCACCAAACTTTGCAAGGAGAGCGTGTAGATATGGAGAGAGTTAGTAGAGGATCCTGAGATGAAGGCTATGAAATCCCGATTAAGAGAATCATAAGAAAGGGCACAACCAGATTCAGATAAGATAACTACTCTTCCACTAGAAGAACATATGAAAACCATTTTGGCTCAAAAGAAGGCATACTTAGAATTACAGAAGATGACGGATCAAACAAATATTCTTCAACAATAATTGGGACCACTGCAGGAAGAAGCGGTGAGGATAATAGGGAAACTGACCACTGTGTAGGGAATCGTCAAACATGCAACATATGAAGAAGAGGAGAACCGTGTATCCTTGATTGCATAGGGGGTCGAGGAGATCTCAGAAATAGAGGCCACAATAATCAAAGAAGTGGAGGGACAAAAGGAAACCTCCCAAAATTTCATTGCAGCATGGAAGAGCGGGAAACAGGCCTGAGTGGCTCGGGACAAGCCACAGGTGAGTGTTGGGGGCCTGTTGGACAAATAGTTTTGGGATGTAATTTTGGTAAAACTCCTAAGTATATAATAAATTTGTAGGAGAAGAAGGAGGATTAGGGATTTCATAGCTGAGGTGCATCCAGGAGGACAAGGAGCAGCGGAAGCACACCCAGAAGTAAAGCGCACAATAAATAGACAATAAACACGATAATAAAGTAGATAAATAAAGTAGGATAAGAATGTGGGAAAAGAGGAACGATGACAGATCGACATACTAAATATGGAAGGATGTGCAAAAGAAGGAAAGAACAAGAAGTCAAAGTGAAAAATCAGCATGCAGATGGAAAATCAAGAGAAAGAAGCTGAATAGCCAGTTTGCTAGAGTTTTCATGCAATGTAATAGGGTTTTGGGACGAACCAAGTATGTTTTTAAGCCATAGATTGTATGTGTAAATATGTAACGAGTTCGAAGAATAGGGGTTCCTCCATGTGATTATTCTTGAGCAGTATTGTGGAGTCTATTCCAAGTTGTCATGAGTTCTTTCCTGTAAGAAGAGTGATAGGATAGTCTGTAAAAGAGAGGAATCCTTATCTGAATGTAAGAGATAATGCAGAGAGAGAGAGAGAGATGTTTTCACTGTAGAGCATCTAGGATAGGAGGGAATAAATATAATCATGATATATCATTGTAAGCACAGTGCGCAAGCCATAAGAAATTGAAGAACGCATAATAAAGAAGCCATTTGTTGTGGACATAGCCTAGAGTTGGGTGAACTACGTTAAATCTTTTGTTACATGTATGTTATATGAATGTTCATGGATTTTGTTTTATGCTTATTATATTTGATATGTGTTTTGCATATCCATTGCACAATAATAATGAATGTTATAGTAATGGGTTATGTGTTAAACTGGAATCAATTGATGGTATGAATCTTAATCACTAAGTAGTTAATAGCGAAGAAAGACAAAACTACGTGCAAAAAACTAATAAGGAAGAATGAACAAAATGGTCACCTCCCATTCCCTCACTAATGCAGAAACCCAATTCTTGCAGTCCCAATAGATACCTTAGGTGATACTTCATCTTCGCAAGTAGGTGATTCTGAAAGGGTCGATGTCTAGTGTGATTTGTTGGTAAAAGATAACTCGAACCTAGGGTCTTACAAACTGCACGCAGTGCCAACAACCATCAATATAAACATTCCATATCTAGATAGAGGATACCTATGTGGAGTTTCAATAGTTCATATTTTATGGAATGAAGTGAAAAGTAGTGCTCCATTCAGTCAACCCAACTAGTTGGATCTAACCCATCCAACTTATTCAAATAAAATTTATGAAAGTGGGGCATCATATTGTGGGAATGATTAAAAAATTATAAGTTATGATTGAGACCTTCTTCCTCAATGTTCTTACTCTTATGGTAGGATTCACCAAATTATTTGTCACCCTCCGCAACCTTACCCTTCAACTTCACAATTTGATTAAAACAAAGGTTGACTTGTGCAGTGAGGGAAGACATATTGGTTTCCATTTTGTTAATTGATTAGAAGAGAAGCTCCACCATATTTTGTACTTTGTCCATGGTTGACATGTTTTGGGAGTTTGGAATGGTTCCACAGGGTCCACCTAAGAGTTTAGCCAAGCATTATCCTAACACTATTAGTGTCCCAAGAGGAATTTTTTAAGAGGGGCCACAAGCAATGGTACTAAAAGGTCCTCAAAATTGTTTTTAGGTGTTCTAGAGTGACACCACATTGATTAAAGTTGGATAAGGATTTTTTTTATCTAGGTCTTGTGCAATGGTGTTGGTGAGCCCCAATCTTTTTTTCTTTTCAATATAGGGGGAGTGTTACTCCCTACTGTGTATTACTCACTAATGAAATTCCCAAATTTATGATATTAATAAATGTGTAACAATTTTGTTTCCTATTTTGTAGAATCTTGGGTTCATAGGAAAATCCCCGTATTTGTAAGGTCTTATGGTTATAGGACTATCAAATTCTACAAATCTCTAATATACTATAGTTTTTCCAACAATAATACTAAACTAATATTTCACAACACCAACTAAGGAGGATATATTGTACCCTTATTTGTACTACCTAGTTCCTTTGTATGTTAGAGTGATATATTAGAGTGTTGTTCTCGACATACTATAGTAATAGCATGGCCAACAAGATTATTTCAAGTTGGTTTCAAGTGAACCTAGGTGGCTTCCAATATACTCGAAGGTACATGGAAGACACTTCCATATATATATGTTGTCTAATGTGATGCTACTCAAAGAGGTACTGATAGAAGTTACAAGGGTGTCCAACCAAGTCACGCTTCATGTATTCTTCCACAACTTTAAGTTTTCCCACTAAATGATATATCTATATGTTATTTAAAGATGTTAGAACCTATTTCTAGCCTTTAAAAACTCCTCTAAAATTTGGAACATCTTTTAGCACATGAAAGTGCTCTAATACCACTTGTGGTGTTCTCTATTAGTTGAAATAAAATATTTAAAGTAAAATGGACATAATGTAGCTACATAAATCATTTAAACAAAGTAAGATAGATGAAAATATAGTTGAGGAAATAAAATAACAGAACTAGAATGTGAAAATAACATCGTAAGATAAATTTTATTGATATTTAGAATTAAATGGAATGTTCACTTACCTCTTTGATGGGACAACCTTTAAAATGAGTATACATCCAAATATAATAATATTCACTTGACAACTAATTATATAGGTTCTACTACTATATATAATTTCTAATTCATTGAAAACCCTAACCACCTAATGGACCTCCATTAATGAGGCCTCAACCACTAACAAGTGGACCTTTTTAATGAGTTCACATACATTTATATATTTCACACTCTACTACCTAATTGGTAATTATTTAATAAAGATGGCCCATAATACATTACATAACAAACTATTCCACTAATAATTGGAGTTAGGGTGGGACCCTAACACTACATGATATGGTACATCTCATCTTGAATTCTAGGAATTCCATTATACCTTGACTCTATCGAACCTTCCCCTTTTGATATCAACATATTCATTCTAGGGGATTGGTTTAGAGGATTTGTGTACATTGGCCCCATTTACATCATTGGTGGCTTGGTGGATCAACATAAACCAAGAAGGGAGGGTAATTATGGCTCCTTAAATTGGATGTTTATTGCATGCTAGACTTCAAATCCTTATCTCACCATTCAGAATCATACACATCAAAGGTCTTAGTGTTCTAGTTCCCATTCAAGAAACTAAACATGTAAGTCTTTTCTAGTCCTTTTTAAGACCCTAGGTGGAAGTTTCCATTTAGGTATCTTTCTATGTGTTCTTCCTAGTGTTGGATCAAGTTTTTCTAACTCCGATTGTAGATATTGAGATGTGTTTGTCTTTAGTCAATAGTTTTCGAGCCTCCGGTTTTACGTTTCATGTAGTCATGTATTTCTATATTGTAGGCCCCTTTTGTTGTTTGACAAGGCTTTTGTGCTTATTCACCACCGCCAAGGCACTGATGTTCCTTCACATGTGTTTAGGCAAGATGTAGCATTGATTATTTTTGTGTACTATTGATCTAGCCCCATGGTTCCATCATCCCATATTATATTGTATAATGACATTTTTACAAACATTAATATGGCACCTTGTTAATATTGAGGTCATGTATACACCTTACCTCATGGTTCTTGTTTTGTAGGTGATTCTCCTTACTCATCCATGGGTGGTCCTCCCTCTCTTTGAATTCTCTCCTCCATATATAGTCCATTTGATGTAGGAGCATTGTTGGAAAGCACACAGAGGCGGGACCACCAGACACGTGACATTTCCCCCGAAACTTCAAAACGTGACAATTCAACTGATTTCGGGATCCGCCTCCATCCAACGCCGAAATTCATTTTCAAAGGCACGCTTGAACCGACACCAGATTTTCCCTTTGTAGCAAGTTTTTGAATTTGTAAACAGAGTCGAAGATCCCACTTCAGCTTTGGAAAGCGATTGATATAGGATAGCATAGGATAAGATTTAGAGTAGGCAAGTAGCCGGAAGAGACCCTAGGAGATATTTTGAGTTATGTAAAGCTTGTAAGAGGTTAGAGTAGAGAGGAGAAGAAAGGAGAGTAAGGAGAAGCAAGAAGAAGGGGAGCTGAGAGAGAACTGTGTTAGAGAAGAAACCCTCAGTTATGAAACGACTGTAATCTCTGTGTATTTTGTGGCCAATGGGAATTTTCATGAATATAACAGAATGGAAAAATTGATCCAAAGGTGTTTTGTTTGGACTACATGTATTTTCCTACTACTTTCTATTTTATAAGAAAGTGGGTGGAGTTGTGAGTTATTTTTCCAGTTTCAATTGTTTCTCTTCATTTAGAGCTCTGCAAGGAGTGCATCGAGCCGAGGGAACGTAGTGGAATTTTTTTTCTCCTTACCGAGATCTCTGCAAGGTGTGCATTGAGCCAGAGGGAGAAAACACCTGATCCCGGAACTCGTTTTCTGGAAGGAGTAAGGATTTGGGTCTTCAAAAAACTCAGAAAAGTTTCTAAGTCGAAGTCGAGGAAATCTCAGGAGCAGGAACGTCGTCAAGCGTTGGATCCTGGTTAAGATCCCCACAGGTCGTCTGATCTGAAGGAAGGAGTGCAGACTTTAACCCTCTAGACATCCAGGAGGAGAATCTTGAGATTTGAACGGGCGGTGGAGAGTCCTCGAGGAGGAATAATGAAATCTCATGTACCATTGGATCAGGAGGAGTTGCGAGGAGGTTAACGACGAGAATTCATTGACGTTCATTTCGGGACTTCGAGTATCGGGAGGTGGAAAGACAAGAGTTCTGTCTTTCAAAATCCCGAATCAAAAAATCACGAAATCATGATTCACTGAGGGCCGCCAAACCTAGAATGATTTGGATCGTTGGTTCATTTCCGGACTTCGGGTATCAGGAAGTGGAGAGACAGAGGTTCTGCCCCATCAGAACCCTGAATCACGAAATTGCGAAATTGCGATTCGACGAGAGCCGTTGGTCTCAGGGGTTGTCGTGAGTTGTTGATTAAGCACCAAGGCACTTCGACGTTTCAAATTTTCACTATTTTGGCTTTTCGGCTACTGGAGATCCTAAGGAGTAAGGACATCCCTTGCGTCCTGATTTCGTGAAACGTGAAATACTGAAGAGGAAATTACCAGGACATTTTATTTCGACATTTCGGGTACCGGAGGTTCTAAGGAGCAGGAGCTCACATGGCGCCTAGATTTCGTGAAATGCGAAATCCCAAAGGTAAATGCGCTGGGACGTTTTGACTTCCGTCATTTCAGATTTTTTGGCTTTTTGGAGACTGGGAACTCCAAAGGACAGAGACACCCTTTGCATCTCAATTTCGGAACGTGTGAAATCCTGAAAAGGGAAAAGGAAATAGTCATTTCATCTTTTCGGAGACCAGGAACTCCAAAGGATAGAGGCACCCTTTGCATCTCGATTTCGCGAAGGGAAAAATCCCAAAAATAAAAAGGCACGAGTATTTCAGTCTTTCGGTGACCGGGAATCCTAAGGAGAAAGGATATTCATTGCATTCGGATTTCGTGAAACATGAAATCTTGAAGAAGTGAGCACCAGGCCATCTCGGCATTTTGGCTATCAAGAGTTAGGGAGATGAGGAGATGGGATGCTTGATCCATGGAGGCCCAATCCCCTATTAGCACCTTTCAACTTGGCGCTTGGTCACAACCCTTGGTCGTTTGTTGTGGGAGGTTATGGTTGGTCCCGAAGAAAAAACAACCAACGAAACTTTTGTAGGTGACCTGTGTATTCATCCGAGAGGTTCTAGGTTGGAACCCGAAGAGCCGTT
Source organism: Picea sitchensis (assembly GCA_010110895.2). Classification (NCBI taxonomy): domain Eukaryota; kingdom Viridiplantae; phylum Streptophyta; class Pinopsida; order Pinales; family Pinaceae; genus Picea; species Picea sitchensis. The sequence continues at coordinate 121,873 of SNQJ01S0010805.1, read as the reverse complement.
TCGACTCCAGAAGTGGAAGATCCTGACCACAAGGTCGTTCAGCCCTTAGGAGTAATAGGGGGTCTGCATCAAGTGGTATCAGAGAACAATTTTTATCTGTAGATTTCAGGTGAAGGGAGAAAAAGAAGGAGACAGAAAAACCTCGAAGTTGTACTCTGTGGGCAACAGACAGTCAACACCATGCTGCCAAGAAGACGAGATCTGCCTCTAGGAAACCATTCTATATAAAGGGATATGTGAGAACTTCGTGCTCGATTAGAGACCATGGACGCATCACAGAGGAGGGCACCTGACGCTGGAGATGTTAGTGATGCAGAAAGTGAAGAATCTGAAGTTGAAGAAGCTGCAGGAGAGGACGCTGCAGAAGAATGGTTGTTGAGAGAAGTTTCTAGATTGGGAGGTAGAGCTAAGATAGAGGTTCCCATGTATGAGGGGAATCTAGATGCAGTAGAACTGTTGGACTGGATAAGGTCCATGGACAAGCACTTCGATTATGAATATGTCAATGAGGAGAAAAATGCGAAGCAGGCAGTCACGAGGTTAAAAGGGCATGCAACACTGTGGTGGGATGAACTGCAGGATGAGAGAAGAAGTAAGGGTAAACATAGGATAAAGAGTTGCGACAGGATGGTAGCCAAACTGAAGGCTAAGTTCATACCCAAGGACTACCAAATAAATCTGTTCAGGAAGCTACAAAACCTGAGATAGAAGGGGATGATAGTCAAGGAGTACACTGAAGAGTTCTACAGGCTAAACATCAGAATTGGGCAAAGGGAGAGAAACAAAGAAAAAGTCGCCAGATATGTAAATGGCTTGAGATATGAAATCCAGGATGAACTAAGCATGATGTCAGTAAATACTGTGGAGGATGCTTATCAGTTTGCACTGAAGGCAGAGGAGAAGGTGGCCAGAAAACAGAACCAGTGTGGAAGAGGAAAAAGTTCGGTCCCGATCAAGAACAAGGGGTTCAACCGAGACAGAGCACATCATTCTAAGGAGGAGGCTGAGAAACCCCACAATCACTCTGAACAAGGAGGAAGTTCACGAGGAAGACAGAATGGGGGAAGAAACTCTTCTAGAGGAAGAGGTAGAGGAGGAGTAATGTGCTATAACTGTGGGAAGATAGGGCACATGTCTTGGGAATTCCTCGAGAAGAAAAAAGAAGGAGGAGAAGCTCACATTTCAGAAGCACAATGAAGAGATGTTGAAGCAGAGGGAGCAAAGGATGGAGCATCCCTGATCTTGAGAAAAGTTCTTTTAAAACCAGAGGAAGAAATTGAGAAGCCAGTGGAAAGAAATAGTCTCTTTAGGACAACTTGCAAGACCAAGGACATAGTCTGCAAGTTGATCATTGACAGTGGGAGTGATAACAACCTGGTATCCACAGAGATGGTGGAGAAACTAGAGCTGAATACGATTTTACATCCAAGGCCAAACAAAGTCTCATGGTTGCAAAAAGGACACCAAGTAATGATTACTAAACAATGCCTGGTTTAAATTAAGATAGGAGGATATAAAGATGAAATCCAATGTGATGTAATTCCCATGGACGTATGCCACATTTTGTTGGGGAGACCATGGAAATATGACAGAAATGACATTCATGATGGGAGGAAGAATATGTACATGTTGGAGAAAAATGGTAGGACGCATATGTTGTTGCCAATAGAGGAGACGAAAGCGAAGGAGGAAGCCAACACAAGCATACTTCTCATGAGTGGGAAGGAACTCCTGAAAGAAGTCAAGGGAGAACAAGAGATGCAGCTCATTGTGGTGAGGAATCCCAGAGTCATCCTTACGAGTACATCAGTAGACGGTTTTCCTGAAGAAGTTCAGGAGTTGCTGGATAATTTTATGGATATAGTGGTGGATGAGTTGTTGAACTCATTTCCACCCATCAGGAGTATCAGTCATCACATCGACTTGATACCAGGAGCGAGCCTACCAAACAAGGCAGCGTACAGATTGACACCTCGGGAGAATGAGGAGGTAAGAAACCAAGTTTGAGCCCATGCATAGTACCAACTATGTTGATCTCAAAGAAAGATGGAGGATGGAGAATGTGCACAGACTCGAGAGCCATCAACAAGATCACCATCAGGTACATATTCCCTTTACCGAGAATGGATGATTTAATGGACTGCTTAAGTGGAGCAATTTTTTTTTTTAAATAGATCTGAAAAGTGGATATCACCATATTAGGATGAGAGAAGGAGATGAATGGAAAACAACCTTTAAAACTAATGAAGGCCTGTATGAGTGGTTGGTTATGCCATTTAGTTAACAAACGCCCCAAGTACTTTTATGAGGCTGATGAACGAAATTCTAAAGGATTTCATTGGCAAGTTTGTGGTTGTATATCTGGACGATATATTGATCTTTAGCAAGACTAAAGAGGAGCATTTGAGGCACCTAACACTAGTGATGAGGAGGCTACAGCAGGAGAGGTTGTTGTTCAATCTGAATAAGTCCTCTTTTATGAAGACAAAGCTCATTTATTTGGGTTTTGTGATATCCTCAAATGAATTGAAGATGGATTCAGAGAAGGTGAAAGCGATAAGAGAATGGCTGTCAGCAAGGAACATGTTTAAGGTATGGAGATTTCATGGTTTAGCGAGTTTTTACAAAAAGTTCATTAGAGACTTCAGTGGTATTTGTGCAAAAATGATGAATACAGTGAAGAAATGGCGCAAGTCTTTTAAATGGATAGAGGAGGCTGAAAGGAGCTTCAATATACTGAAGGAGAAGATAACAGAATGACCGATTCTGATCTTGCCGAATTTTGGGAAGACATTTCAGGTAAGCTGTGATGCAAGTGGAGTTGCAATAGGAGTTGTTTTGAGTCAGTATAACAGACTTGTTGCCTATTTCAGTGAGAAGATGAATGAGACTAAGAGTAAATACTCCACATATGACAAGGAGTTTTATTCCATCATTCAAGCATTGAAGAAATGGATACATTATCTTATCCTGAAGGAGTCTGTCTTGTATAGCGATAACCAAGCTTTACAATTCGTAACCTGACAAGAAAAACTAAATCAAAGGCATGCAAAATGGGTTGAGTTTATGAAAAATTTTACTTTTGTCATAAAACATATTGTTGGGAATGCTAACAAGGTTGTTGATGCATTAAGCAGGATATGTTTAATTCTGCAGGAATTCTAGGTGGAGACCTTGGGGTTTGAGCACCTCAAGGATATGTATTGTGATGATGCATATTTCAAGGAGGCCTACGAAGCATGTACAAACCCTGTACTGAGAGATAGAAGTCAGTGGACAGAGTATATGGTTCAAGAAGGGTTGTTGTTCAAAGGAAACCAATTGTGCATACCACGATGTTTAATGAGAGACAATCTTCTCAAGGAGAAGCATAGTCGAGGGTTGGCTAGACACTTTGGCCATGATAAAACATTTGCACAGTTGAGAAGTTCGTACTACTGTCCAGGTGTGAGAACAAAGGTGATAAATTTTGTGAAAAAATGTAGGATCTTTCAACACGCAAAGGGGAAAATATAGAACACTATATGTATCAACCATTTCCAATACCAGAGAGGCCTTAGGAGGCAATAAGCATGGATTTCGTGTTGGGGTTGCCAAGAACACAAAGGAGAGTTGATTCCATATTTTTGGTGGTAGATAGGTTTTCAAAGATGGCACATTTCATCCCATGCCAGAAGACCAATGATGCAACACATGTTGCAAATCTGTTTTTCAGAGAAGTTGTAAGACTTCACAACCTACCCAGGAGCATTGTCTCAGATCGAGACACAAAGTTTGTTGGTCACTTTTGGAGGATGTTGTGGAAGAAGATGGGGATAGAATTGTCCTTCAACTCAACTTATCACCCTCAAACAAATGGGCAGACTAAGGTGGTAAATAGAAGTTTGGGGAATCTATTGAGAAGTCTGGTTACTGAACATCATAACTAGTGGGATCAGATTCTGAAACAAGCATAATTTGCATACAATGACTCACCAAATAGGAGCACTAGAAGAAGCCCATTCCAAATACTCTACGGAATGCAACCCAGGGGAGTATGTAAGTTAAGAGACTTGGAACAGGGAGAGATCATAAGTGTTGGAGTAGAGGATTTTGCTGCTGAAATACAAAAACTCCATGGCCAGATCAAGGAACAACTACAAAGTTCCAACCAGAAATACAAACACAGAGTCGATCAACATCACAGGGAACTTCAATTTGAAGTGGGGGATCAAGTTTTGGCACATCTCAGGAAGGAAAGGTTCCCTAGAGGAACATATAATAAATTAAAGATGAAGAAGATAGGACCCTGTAAGATCTTGAGAAAGTTCGATGCAAATGCATATGAAGTCGAGCTACCAGATGGTGTGGGCATTTCACCCATATTCAATGTTTCAGACCTGTACCCTTACAGAAACGACGACGCATAAGGATCAGAAGATCACGGAAAGATTCAGTGGGAGAAGCAGATGTCTGTGGCAGAGAAGCCATAGATGTAGAATATTCTTGATAAGAGAATTAGCAAGAAGAACAGAAGAAAGAATTATTTTGAGTATCTGGTCAAATGGAAGGGACAACCAATAGAAGATGCCAGTTGGGAAAACGAAGCTACTATCCAGAAGCAGGGAAATTCAGTAGAGGAAATCGTGGACAGGAGTCCATGAATTTTTGTCAAGGGGAGTGTGATGCAGGAGCATCATTGGCAAGCACGCAGAGGCGGGACCACCAGACATGTGAGAGTTCCCCTGGAGCTTCAAAACGTGACAATTCAACTGATTTTGGGATCCGCCTCCATCCAACGTCGAAATTCATTTTCAGAGGCACGCTTGAATCGACACCAGATTTTCCCTTTGTAGCAAGTTTTTGAATTTGTAAATAGAGTCGAAGCTCCCACTTCGGATCTGGAAAGCGATTGATATAGGATAGCGTAGGATAAGATTTAGAGTAGGAAAGTAGTCGGAAGAGACCCTAGGCGATATTTTGAGTTATGTAAAGCTTGTAAGAAGTTAGAGTAGAGAGGAGAAGAAAAGAGAGTAAGGAGAAGCAGGAAGAAGGGGAGTTGAGAGAGAACTATGTTAGAGCATAAACCCTCAGTTCTAAAATGACTGTAATCTCTGTGTATTTTGTAGCGAGTGGGAATTTTCATGAATAGAACATAATGGAAAAATTGATCCAAAGGTGTTGTGTTTGGACTACATGTATTTTCCTGCTATTTTCTGTTTTATAAGCAAGTGGGTGGAACTGTGAGTTGTTTTTCCAGTTTCAATTGTTTCTCTTCATTTAGAGATCTACAAGGAGTGCATCGAGCCGAGGAAATGTAGTGGAATTATTTTTCTCCTTACCGAGAGCTCTGCAAGGTGTGCATTGAGCCGGAGGGAGAAAACGCCTGATCCCAGAACTCGTTTTCTGGAAGGAGTGAGGATTTGGGTCTTCGCAAAACTCAGAAAATTTTCTAAGTCAAAGTCAAGTAAAGCTCAGGAGGAGGAACACCATCAAGCGTTGGATCGTGGTTAAGATCCCCTCAGGTCGTCCGATCTGAAGGAAGGAGTGTAGACTTTAACCCTGCAGAAATCCAAGAGGAGAATCTTGAGATTCAAACGGACGATGGAGAGTCCTCGAGGAGGAATAAATAAATCATGTTGACCATTGGATCATGAGGAGTTGCGAGGAGGTTAACGAAGAGAATTCGTTGACGTTCATTTTGGGACTTCGGGTATCGGAAGGTGGAAAGACAAGAGTTCTATCTTTCAAAATTCCGAATCACGAAATCATGATTCAATCAGGGCCGTCAAACCTGGAATGATCTGTACTGTTGGTTCATTTCGGGACTTCGTGTACCGGGAAGTGGAGAGACAAAGGTTCTTCCGCATCAGAACCCTAAATCGTGAAATTGCAAAATCACGATTCGATGAGAGTCGTTGGTCTCAGGGGTTGTCATGAGCCATCGATTAAGCGCCAAGGCACTTCGACGTTTCGAATTTTAGCCATTTCGGCTTTTCGTCTACCTAAGATCCTAAGGAGTAAGGACATCTCTTGCGTCCTGATTTCGCGAAACGCGAAATCCCGAAGAGGAAATTGTCGGGACATTTTATTTCGGCATTTCGGGTACTGGAGGTTCTAAGGAGAAGGAGCTCACATCGCGCCTAGATTTCACAAAATGCGAAATCCCGAAGGTAACAGTGTCGGGACGTTTTGACTTCCATCATTTCGACTTTTTCGGCTTTTTGGAGACCGAGAACTCCAAAGGACAGAGACACCCTTTGCATCTCGATTTCGCGAAGTACGAAATCCAGAAAAGGGAAAAGGCAATGGTCATTTCGGCTTTTCGGAGACTGGGAACTCCAAAGGACAGAGGCACCCTTTGCATCTCGATTTCGCGAAGGGAAAAATCCTGAAAAGAAAAAGGCACGAGTATTTCNGTAAGGAGAAGCAGGAAGAAGGGGAGTTGAGAGAGAACTATGTTAGAGCATAAACCCTCAGTTCTAAAATGACTGTAATCTCTGTGTATTTTGTAGCGAGTGGGCATCTTCATGAATATAACATAATGGAAAAATTGATCCAAAGGTGTTGTGTTTGGACTACATGTATTTTCCTGCTATTTTCTGTTTTATAAGCAAGTGGGTGGAACTGTGAGTTGTTTTCCAGTTTCAATTGTTTCTCTTCATTTAGAGCTCTACAAGGAGTGCATCGAGCCGAGGAAATGTAGTGGAATTGTTTTTCTCCTTACCGAGAGCTCTCCAAGGTGTGCATTGAGCCGGAGGGAGAAAATGCCTGATCCCAGAACTCGTTTTCTGGAAGGAGTGAGGATTTGGGTCTTCGCAAAACTCAGAAAATTTTATAAGTCAAAGTCAAGTAAAGCTCAGGAGGAGGAACACCGTCAAGCGTTGGATCGTGGTTAATATCCCCGCAGGTCGTCCGATCTGAAGGAAGGAGTGTAGACCTTAACCCTGTAGACATCCAAGAGGAGAATCTTGAGATTCAAACGGACGATGGAGAGTCCTCGAGGAGGAATAAATAAATCCTGTTGACCATTGGATCATGAGGAGTTGCGAGGAGGTTAACGAAGAGAATTCGTTGACGTTCATTTTGGGACTTCGGGTATCGGAAGGTGGAAAGACAAGAGTTCTATCTTTCAAAATTCCGAATCACGAAATCACGAAATCACGATTCAATCAGGGCCGTCAAACCTAGAATGATCTGTACTCTTGGTTCATTTCGGGACTTCATGTACCGGGAAGTGGAGAGACAAAGGTTCTTCCGCATCAGAACCCTAAATCGTGAAATTGCAAAATCACGATTCGATGAGAGTCGTTGGTCTCAGGGGTTGTCATGAGCCATCAATTAAGCGCCAAGGCACTTCGACGTTTTGAATTTTCGCCATTTCAGCTTTTCGTCTACCGGAGATCCTAAGGAGTAAGGACATCCCTTGCGTCCTGATTTCGCGAAACGCGAAATCCCGAAGAGGATATTGTCGGGACATTTTATTTCGGCATTTCGGGTACTGGAGGTTCTAAGGAGCAGGAGCTCACATCGCGCCTAGATTTCACAAAATGCGAAATCCCGAAGGTAACAGTGTCGGGACGTTTTGCTTCCATCATTTCGACTTTTTCGGCTTTTTGGAGACCGAGAACTCCAAAGGACAGAGACACCCTTTGCATCTCGATTTTGCGAAGTACGAAATCCAGAAAAGGGAAAAGGCAATGGTCATTTCGGCTTTTCGGAGACTGGGAACTCCAAAGGACAGAGGCACCCTTTGCATCTCGATTTCGCGAAGGGAAAAATCCTGAAAAGAAAAAGGCACGAGTATTTCGGTCTTTCGGTGAATGAGAATCCTAAGGAGCAAGGATATTCATTGCATCTGGATTTCACAAAACGCGAAATCTCGAAGAAGTGAGCGCCAGGCCATCTCGGCATTTTGCCTACCAGGAGTTCAGAAGACTAGGAGACGGGACGCTTGATCCGTGGAGGCCCGATCCCTGATTAGCACCTTTCAACTTGGGGCTTGGTCACAACCCTTGGTCCTTTGATGTGGGATCTTACTGTTGGCACCGAAATAAAACCAGCCAACATAACTTTTGTAGGGGACCTGTGTATTTGTCCGAGAGGTTCCAGGTTGGAACCTGAAGAGTCGTTTCGGCTCCAGAAGTGGAAGATCCTGACCGGGAGGTCGTGCAGCCCTTAGGAGGGATAGGGGGTCTGCATCACCATTCCATTTTTTAGGGAAGCAATTGTGATGAATTTTGACTATATGAATTTCTCCAAACTTCACACATTAGGGGGAAATTTTTATCGAAGTGATTTTTCTCACTTATATAGTTTGAGCAGATTTTCTTTGATACATAACTATTGTTGTTGTAAACTACATTATGCACCCCACTTCATCATCATATGACCTTATTTTACTTTACTTAGCTAATCCAAACCATATGTTAACCATTTTTTGAGGCACATAATTTTTTCTCCATTTTCTATGTGTCATTCAGAAATTCCCTTGATTTCGACACAACCCTTCCTAAATGAAACAATGACTTAGAATTGTACTTGTGCTTATCTAGACTGTGTAGTGGTTACGCGTGGACCTTATCAAAACCTCCATATTCATCAATACTATTGATTTAATCTTCCATGATCTCCACTAAAATTATGAATTCTTATTAATACATGGAGAGAGTTCACATGGAAACTACATCCAAAAGAGGATTTCACTATCGACATAGATTTCATTTCATATAGAGATCATAAGAGTAAGTTTATGCTGCTGAAATTTCTTTACAGAGACTTGAAGCCATCATTTTTTATCCTCCACCATTGAGATTGTCTTGCATACTACCTAGATTCCACTATTTTTCACCACAAAGTTTGCCTCTCCCTACAAGATCTTGGAGTTGGATCTCACAAGGAGATAAAGGACCCTTGGGTAAATCCATGAATTTGAGTAAGACTTTTTAGCAAGGAAGAGCATGGAAACAATGTTTTTCATGCCCTCAATTGTGGTAGTTTTAAGTGAGATCTTGATCTAGTGGTTAAATAGACCCTTGATTGAGTGTTCTTGATGGGCATGGAAATCGCTCAATCTAGGGTTGTTGACGAGCATGGAAATACCTCAATTGAGGGTTCTTGATGAACATGGAAAGTTGATCAAGGGTTCTTTAGGGATGTGGAAAACCATTGATAGAGGTTTTAGATTGGGTTATGTAAACCCTTTATCGAGCTATAGAGCTCAATCTAGGTCCTTTCTAAAATAAATTTATGAATGCCTTTTTGTGATATATACCTTATATAATCAACCTAAATACTCTCTTGGTATGGTTTTAATATAGAATTGGGGTTACACTCAGCAATCTTCCCTTTTTTTACCATTTTAAATGAACTAAATTTAGGCATTTTCATGTTCTCAACATTTTCACTTGGGCATATATTATTATCAATGATGTGTAGGTTTATATTTAGTTTCATGATAATTAATGAATTTGCTTTATTGTCAAATATTTTCTTGGTGGTTTATAAAGAATTTATTCATGTATTTTTAAGATAGAATTTGTTATAAAATCCCCAATCCTTTATACTTTTATCTTTTTAAATGATCGACTTATATTTGTAATTTTGTATTTAGTTTTTGATAATTATTGGATTATATAGGTTTATATTTAGATTTTTATTGTTTTTATTTTTCTTAGTAAAGGTCTTTAACTTGACATAGCTATTTTTAATAACCCACAAAGATCTCAATAAAGGGTTTAATTAACCCTAGATTGAAGTATTTTGAAGATCCTAAATAAGCCCTAGAATGTAACAAAATTGCTAGATAAAGGGTTTGAAATCAAATACAGTCCCCTTGTTGAATGATT
>SNQJ01S0010805.1:90761-109289 GCA_010110895.2 Picea sitchensis | reverse complement strand
CCCCGTATCCATGAGCTCCAGTTATTAACCAGATGATTGTTAACAAGGAGGCCAATGCAATGCTCTTTACCAGTTCCATTGATCTGATGCTTATCATATTAAGCAACAATAAGAACCACCACTGGAACTACCTAGAGCAGTGATTCTAAGTTAAAAGGGCTAATCTGAGAATCAAGGAGATCTGAAGCAGAAAGAGGGAGAACTTGTTAGTTGGATTTGCAATGAGGCTTATGCAGAGTATATATAGATGTATCAGTGCCATATCCTTCCAACAGCAGTAACATTCAAAATTTTCTAGTTTCATGGAAAATTGATGTTTCAACGAAATTGTCTATTGTTCGGTAAGCAGCACATGGGGAGTGCACGCACATGTGTCTGCAGTTGGTCCACTTACGCATGCTACAGCAATTAAGTAATTGTCGGTATTGATGCACAGCGAGATTTATGAGGTGGACCGCGACAAAGGGATATCTGTCCAACCATGTGACGCGGACAACTTCGTTTGTTCATTGAATGATATTTGTCTATCCATGTGATGGGAATAGCAGCGTTTGTCCATTGAATGATATTGACATGCATTTTATAGCCCATACCCAGATTGCGGTAGCGCCATAACTCCTGAAATTACAATGCAAGGATCTCTGAATGGTTTGGTTAGTTTGCTGTCTAGACCATGGAAAACAAACGGGTTGAAACGCCGGCGCATGTGTTGCATGCTTGCTGTATCTAATACTGTGCGCATGCATGCACATATATATATATATATATATATATATATATATATATACTCCAAATCTATTTAGAAACGTTTTTGCTTCATTTTATTAATCTTACAGATAATTTATTTTACCAAACACTCTGACAACACCTTGCTTCTCTGTGCAATCATTGAAAGCCTTACCTTTCTTCATTCTTAGATTTTGTAACAGACATGTAGCATCAACCAAGAGATTAAGAGCGTGGAACCGTGATTTATTCAATCCAGAATCAGACAACCAAGAGAACGATAGCATTAAATTGGTAGGAAATATGTGGCTGTTTGGTCAATTAGAATTCCGATAAATGGAAGACATATCATGTGCACTAACTTCACACTTCATTCATGTGCTGAAGTCTACCCCGATGTACATACTCAACCAATCTCTTCATTTGGGCTTATAAATTATGGAAAAGACATACATATTCTTAACTTTTTAAATTTATTTAAATTAGGGTTGTTTAAATGTTTAAAGTTTTGTGTTTTTCCAATTATATAAATCTGAAATAAATCTAAATTTTATGTTATTTAAATTGTATTTTTGAATGCATAAATAGATTTAGTATGGTGAAAATCCCATAAAATATTTAACCACTCAAATTTGCAGATTTAACAATTTCTCTCCAGATTTTAGTCAAAATTAAAGAGAAAATATCTCCACAAAAAAACAAAACTTAAAAAGTTTAGATTAAGACCAACAATTATAAGCAAAATAAAAACTAATTACCACAATCCATTAGATAGACTAATCATATAATAATTTTAAGAGTACATGAATCTAAATGAAATGAGGATTTTCTGTTGTTTAAATGGTATTTTTAAATGAAAAAATAAATACAACCTGTTGAAACACCTAAAAAAAATTAGATTAAACAGAATTAACCACTAAAATATGCGAATCCAACAATTTCTTACAAAATTTCAAACAAATATAACTAAAAAAAAAAAAAAATCAAAAACATAAAAATTTTAAACTACCACTAATTTTAATACTAATCAATACATTCAACAATCCACCCTAATCCATTTAATAAACAATCCAATCCAATCATTTAATAAATAGATTAATCATATGATAATTTTAATACTCTTTAACACATTCAACAATCCAATCCATTTAATAAGAATACAGTCCATGTGCACTTAATCCATTTAGTAAGTAATGGCCACGGGCGCTAATGGCCACAGACCACTAAATGGATAAATGATATAATGACTTTGATAGCCGTTAATACATTCAACAATCTAATCCATTTAATAAGATTACAGTCCTTATGGGTTTAAGCCATTCAATAACAACAACAGAGCTAATGATTACAATCCAGTAAAGGATAAATTCTATAATAATTTTGATAGTTATTAATATATTTAACAATTTCTTGTAATTATATAATTGTTTGGTCTAAAAGTTATATTTTTTGGATTTTTCAAGGTGTTGATTTCATTTATGCATTCAAAAATACAAATTAAATAATAATTCTTTAAATATGGAGTTTATAAAAAACTATTGATAACCAAAACAATATTTTAATGTTAGCCATAAATAAAATATTCAATGTCCACCTTAAATAAAATATTTCAATATCAACTTTATATTTTAAGCAGTTAAAAATAATATTCAATATCTACTTGAAGTAAAATATTTCAATACCAGATATGGAAGGAGAGGAACAAACGCATCTTTCACTCCAAGCAGTCCCCAGCAGAGGCAACCTGGAAATCAGTCGCCAAACTCATCAGAGAAACCATTCAGAGCAAGCATTGGCAACCTCGGGAAAAAGAATGTAATCGTGAGGAGGCACACATCTTCCAAAGTTGGACGCTCAACCTCAAAGACTCGGGGATTTCTTGGCCCCCTAAAGGCCATTTCTCCAATCCCTCCCTTTGGACCCCCCCTCCTGCTGGATTCATAAAAATCAACTTCGATGGAGCTTCCAAAGGCAACCCCGGACCAGCTGGCTATGGAGCGGTCATCAGGAACTCCACTGGGGAAATCCTATCTCTGAGTGCGGGATATTTGGGAGAAACCACCAACAATGTAGCGGAACTCACAGGCCTCCTGCAAGGTCTCAAACAAGCTCTTGCCCTCACCAATCACAATATCATCCTAGAAGGGGACTCTCAAATAGTCATCCAGCTCATCACAAAAATCCTGCATGGAGGACACCCACACAAAATATCTCCCAGCTGGCGCTTAGCAGGACTGTTAGAAGACTTCCAAAACCTACTCAGGCATAACATCAGTGTCATCCCCTCACACATTAAAAGGAAGGCAAACACAGTTGCTGATCTCCTCGCCAATGAAGGCGTTTACAGAGAAAGGGAGCACATAACCTGGAACACTAATAGCACAGAGCCCTCAGATCTCTACCATCGCTGCAAGCTATTGGCCAGCAAAGATTTCCCTACCCCGGATGGGGTGACACGCGTCCAGGAGGGTGAGGCGAGGTGGCAAGGGGAGGTGACGAGGGGAGGCGGGGGGCCTTTATTACCCGTCCTCCCCACACACTCCGCGATTCATTATGCGCGTCAGCTCCATCCATCTCCGTAACATGAAGCTACTCAACACGAGCACCATCGGTCCGACTAGCCAGAGCATTAAGCTCGTGGCTTTAATGGCATTTATTGTGGTTTATCTGCCCATCAACCTTCTCGAGGGCTCCATTGTGCTCGAACAATCTTCTGCGCAGCAAGACTACCGCCCAGTTCCCGACGACTTGGCTCTCATCGCTGTTCCAGCTATGCCGCATTTGAGGAGGCGACCACGCAGAGGGGATGGCTAGTATGCAGCCGCCTCTAGATGGAAAAGACACATAGAATTTCAGAGTGCAGTGACTCTAGCCAGACGCCGTGGACGGAAGGCAATTCGGGCAGCAGATTCACCCCCTGGCACAATCGTGGAAGAGGATTCGAGCATTCAGCTCCCATCGGATTTTTTGGACAGGAAAATGGTCACCTTCCCGGATGATTGGGACCCCCACGCCTGTGTCTTCCACTCTGGAATTACTCCCCCCGGCAGATGCTCCTCTGACTCCTATGCGAAAGCATCCATGGACCCAGGCCCAGAACCCTGCATCGTAGAAGAGGAGCAGTGGATGGACGCCGGTGCAGGGTGGAGGAAGCGAGTTACAAAAACTAGACCAGAGTTACAAAAGCTTGAAAACAACCGTGTTGTAGTTACCAAACTGCCCCAAGAAAGGGGAAACCAATTTAGTCAGCCGGCTAAGTCTAGCAATTTACAGTCTGACAGTCTTAAATAAACAGAGCTAATCTAACTAGGCTACAGCTAAGAAAATAAACTAGTAAAAAGATGAGATCCCCAGAGGGGTCAGACACTTGGAAAATAACCTGGCCAGGTGGCTTGGTAGGCTGCGTCCCAAGGTTCCTCTTCGATGGGCGTCCCTTTCCCTTCCATTTGCATGTCAACAACCAAGTTTCCCCCTTCGAGGTTGGCAGTTGGCAGGGTGACTCTGGGTGGATTGTGCGCATGGATGCCCGTAGCTATCACAACCTCTGTGTCCCCATGCGTGACCTGCACCAAGTCGTCACCTTCTGGTTATTGCACCTGTTCATTCCTGTCGACTACCTTTGCATGGGGCATCTCTATTGCTGTCGTGGCTTCTGGAGTGGAGTGGTGGAAAGGATCTGAAGGAGAGTCGAAGTTTTCCCATCCAAAAGCTGCAGTCGGAAATGGAGCTCCTCCAATCCTTGCCAGAGCTCAAAAACCATCCCATAGAGGATGGCCAGACTATCCTTCAGCTGCGAATAAGGTATGAAGTCGGTGGATGAATGCGTCCTATGATGGGCATTCTGAAGAAAGGGTGGCGCCTCCAAGGGTGGGCGGGAGGAGCAGGATACCGATGCAAAAGAAGGCCCGCTGGCTAGGGAATTCAGTGAAACTGCGGCAAATCATGAGAGAGATCCCGACGAGCTATCGATGATGACCAGACATTCGAACTGGGAGGCAGGCGGGGTGGAGGAAGCGATAGGTTCCAGCTCAGGCTGCAAAGGTTGCAAAGAGTGCATTGAGCGAGATTCAAGTGGAGAAACAGAAACACGAGGCCGAGGAGGATGCCATGGAGATCCTCTCCTTGGCCTCCCTCTTTGTCGCGGCATTCTGAGTTCTCAGGGAAGGAAAAATTGAACAGAATGTCCCAGATGGACGTGGAGAGAATGGAGAAGTCTGAAGGCGGTGAGCACCATGAAAGAAGGAAACCAGAGTGAGCCAGGTCTGGGCGGCTGAGGGATAAGAGGGTCGGGTCGCATGTGGGGGTTAAAGTCGCCTGCAAACAGAGAAGCCATGGTTGAGACAACAATGGGAGTTGTGCGCACCAACGTTAATGGTGCAACAGACATTGTAAAAGCACATAAATGCATGGTTTAGGTGGCGGGTCTTGGCACGAGCCCGACACATGATTCCCTGTCGCGCTGGCCTGACCTCTCCTCCTCCTCTCGCCATGTGGCCCACACTAACACCCCATCCAGTGATATTTATAACAATTTTGTTGATAGTTCTTTTCACAAATTTCTTATTTTGTCTACAGATGTTTTTTACATCTCAAACAATATTTAAAAAATGATTAATACAAAAAAAATCAATGTAAATCATAAACAAAGTATTCAATGTCTATCTTAAGTAAAATATTTCAATATTAACTATCTTTACATATAGCAATTAAAAGTAAATAATTTTTAATGGATAGAAAATTCCAATGGTGTGTTGTGGAGATGTGCAATTAGTTAGTGCTTAAAATGGAGTTGACATGTAGGATTTTTTTTTAAATTGAAAAAAATTAAAGAAAAGTTTGCATGTTGAGAGGTTTTTTATCTACAATGAATACCTACAATGAAAAACCAAAAAATATATATATGATTTCTTTGAATAACATCCTAAAGAAAAAATGATTGCAATATTATGCTAGTGCGATACTAGAATCCTTGCTAATACCACTTGGGGAGCGATCATATATATACATGAAACGGAAATTTTCCTTACTTGTTAGATGTCATCTTAGAATTCTAGATGAGACACTTATAGAATCTTACAATTCTACATGATACACTTATCGAAAAATAAGAAAAGTTTTATATTATTCTACCTTCAAAAGTGAGGGTTTTGTGATTCCCTACACCAACATTCAAATCCCCCTAGAGGCATGTTCGATGAAACTATCATTTATTCAATTGTAATTAAGTGGCAGTTTATTTAGAACAAATTAAAATAAGATTCCAAAATAATATATTAAATGAAGGATACTTGATCACTATAGTGTCACGGATAGGTGAGGGTAGCAACCATGATTCACACTAGGGATCCACAAAATTTATCAACATGGACCAGAGGAAAGTGATTAGGAAAGTGACTACAATAAGATTACTATGTGCTAGGGGTTCTACTATATATAGGGTCATGATGACACCATAGTGAAGGGATTTAAGTAGGTCAAGGTCAAAATAGTCAAAGGTAATTGTTCCCTATACCTCTTATTTTTATGTTTTTAAATTAAACTTACCATGGTAGTAATACTTATATGAAATCCATAGAAATGTTAGGCCACACAGTGGTAGGAGTGGATAAGGGTTTTAAGTCTCCAGTAAGCTTTACATTTTCCCCTCTTTGTCATTGGAAAGTATCGCATTTTCCCACAAAGATGTGGATGTCCCTCTTCATGCCTTCCCAAACGAATGAATTCTTTATCATGTCATATGTTTTATAAAACCTAGAATAACCCCTTGTTGGGCACGAGTGTAATTAAAATAATACTTTGGATTTAAATGAGGAATTTAAAATTAAAAAAAATATGGTATTTATAATGGAGCTCATCATCTTACCACTTGAGTAACCTAGATATTCTCTTCGGTTGACATGTAGCTAGTGGATCATGTGTATTATATTGGCATCAACTAACCATTATTGACATACTCCCCATGCCAATAAACCACTAGGAAATATAATGTAAATAGGAACCCATTCTCATCATACTTCCTAGAAAGAGCATCAAATACAACAATTTCCTTTCCGTGCTTGTTGATAATATCATAGTCACACCCTAATATTTTTGCCACCCCCTTTTTCAACTCTAGGGATTATATCCTTTATTGTAGGAAACATTTGAATTGGTGATGGGTCTATTTTAATCTAGAAATTGCATCTTAATAAGTAAGGGCACCACATACCAACTGCGTGAAGAATATCCAATTTCCTTCTCGTAGGTGGATTTTCCTGAGTTTCTATCACATAATTACTTACTATTGAAGGAAAGTAGGCTCCCCTCTCACATAAACTTATCACCAATTCCTTTGAACAAGGCATCACATTCCAAAAAAAAATCTTATTGAAGTGATGAAGTGTAAGGACTGGTATGGTACACATAACATCATTTAAATCTTGAAAACACTACAAGGAAAACACCTTATAGTGGAGGTTTTTACAAAGGTCTTTAGTGTTACAGGAGTGGGAAATTGTTTCAAAAAAAAATTCACTACAACTTTCACTATTCATAGCATAGGTTTTACTGTAGGTTTTAATATATGTTCCACACAATTAAAAAACATTTTGCGAGTGAAGGTTTTAGCAGAGGTAAAAATGTACCAGTGTGATATTGAGAATCATGCACCTATCCATACAAATAAATAAAAATCATTAGTACATTTTGTGTTTATGCATGCAGTGGTGCATATTGTAATCATGCGCACAAAAATATTTTGAAATGATAAAAATATAATCATACTTTCAGGAAATGAGAGACACTTCCACACTAAACCTAAAAGAGGAGAAGAACAATTTAATCAAGAACGTAAATGACAAAGCAATCACATAGTACACAAATATTTTACCGTGGAAACCCAAACCGGGAAAACCAACATTCCTTGAGCATTCTTCTCTCTTGATGTCTTGTTAAATCTGAATAAAAGCTTACATTTATAACCTTGGTCCACACCTAAGACACAATCGACATCATACCTTCTTTCGTATGCAAGAAAAACCCTGTAGCCAATCTTGATTACATATGCATGACCAACAACCTACATCTAAAGATTACTCTAAGGACATTGATTAGTTCATTATCCTTTACAACCTTACAAAATGACTCTTTATAGGCTTTACAATAGGAAAAACCATAAAGACCTGGTGCCCAAAAAATGTTACAGATCCATGCATATCATTGGCTCCAAATTCCACAAATCTCAGGATTATTTTACAATCGACTCCAAGTTATATTACCAGACGACTACCAGTCAGCCTTCATTCAGTCTTCATTCGGTTTCCACACATTCGCCTATCGATCTCTTATCAGTTGACCTCTTCGACCTATTGTCGATTCCTTTAAAATGTTGAACCGCCTTGGCCTTTGACTTCAACTTTACCCATTCGACTAACCTCGACCTTCAACTTGCTATTAATCCACCTCGACTTAGACCTCCACTACAAAGAATATAACAACCCAACATTCTCCCACTTGTTCTCTTCTTTGTTGAAATAAGAGATTCCTAAACTTTCATTCACAGCCCTAGGGCAACAATTCCCATTACTTCTCTGCACCAAGAGAACTTCACAACACTCACAGACTTGGTCAACGAGTCTACTATGTTTTCCAACGTGTCTACTTTCTCCAGTAGCACCTTGTTACTTTCCACCATTTCTCTTATGAAATGGCATTGTACATCAATGTTCTTAGTCTTTGAATGATAATCAAGATTATTTTCTAGAAACATTTCTCTTTGGATGTGGTAACTTACCTTCATAGCTCTCTGCTCAAACCCGATTCGTGAACACAACCTTTGCATCCATACCACTTCTTTAGTTCCATGAGTAGCCTTCATGTATTCAGCTGCTGTTGTTGACAAGGATACAATCATATCTCACTTACTCATCCAACTTATTGCTCCATCGAACATATTGAAGACATATCCATTGGTCGACCTCCGTCGATCTAGATCTCTAGCCTAGTCGACGTCAACAAATTCATTTAGATTTAATTTACCACTTTCGTCTCCAGGTGTTTCTTGGTAGCATATACATAGTCCTTTGTGCCAGAAAAATACCTAAGTACTCTCTTGACAATTGTCTAGTGCTCCTTTCTAGGTGTCGACATGTACCTTCTCAACACTCTAATCGCATGGGTAATGTTTGGTTGAGTGCATACCATCACATACATTCAACTACCAAAACACTTGCATAGCGAACATGTGTCATGTCCTTTATTTCTTTCTATGTCTTTGGACATTTTTCAGTAGTAAACCTTTCTCCCATAGGAATTGGCACCTTCACCGGTTTGCAATCCTACATGTTGAACCATTTCATAAGTGTTTCAATATACTTTCTCTAATTCAACCAAAGATTTCTAGTGGCTCGATCTCTCTGAATCTCCATTCCTAGAAGGAAGTTAGCTGCATCTAGATCCTTCATGTAAAACTTGGAGGATAGATACTTCTTCACCTCCTTTATTGTGTCCACGATGTTTCCAATTAGCAACATGTCATTGACATACAAAGCTACATATATGAAACACCCACCTTCTTCCTTGGAATATATTTAGTGATGAGGTTTACTTCTAACAAATCCCAAACTAAGGATTTATCTGTCGAATTTACGGTACCACATCCTTGGTGATTGTTTTAAATCGTAGAGGGATATTTTCAGTTTGCACACCAACTCTTTCTTTACCTTTAATACAAATCCTTCATGTTGTTTCATGTAGATTTATTCTTCCAAGTCCCCATGTAGGAGCATTGTCTTCACATCCATTTGTTCTATTTCCAGATCGAATGTTGCAGCCAGAGACATCAGTACTCTAATGGAAGTTAGTTTTTCAACATGGGAAAAAATATCACCAAAGTCGACTCCCTCGACTTGGGAATAACCTTTTTCTACCAGTATAGCTTTGAACTTCTAGACTTGTCTTGCAACATTCATCTTATTCTTAAATAACCACTTTCTAATGACGAGTTTTCTTCCACTAGGTAACTTGACTAAATCCCATGTCTCATTTTTGTGCAAGGATTCTATCTCTTCGACCATGGTGTCCTTCCATACTTTACACTCTATGGATTCGATTGCCTCACCAACCGACTTGGGCTGATCGTCGGTGGAAGTTAACACAAATGTGGAATGGAATTCAAGCGAACTATTCCTTTCGACTGGTTTTATTACTCTTTTTAACATCCTTAAAACCATATTTTTTTGTTCCACCTCTTCCACCTCTTTCTCATATTCATTCAACTCATCTGGATCATATTCTTCGTTCCTTAGTTCAAATCGCACCATCTCAGGATTATTCTCAGTCTGAACAACTTCTTCAGGCTTAGACTTACCTATGGCTTCTATGAAGACCAAATATTTATTGTACATTATTGTCCTTGATGTAGGATCCCATATCTTATATCATTTCATTCCTTCTTTGTATCCAATGAAAATACATTTGACTTCCTTCTTTTCCAACTTGCTCCTCATTTCCTTGGTAACATGGACATATCCATCACAACCAAATACTTTGATATGTGAAACCAAATGATTCTTACCCGACCATACCTCATGTGGAGTCATGTTGACTAGCATTGATGAAGGAGACATATTCACCAAGTATCTTGCAGTGTTGACTTCTTCCACCAATAATTCTTATGCGAGCCCAACACCACTAAGCATTCTCCTTGCCTTATCCATCAATGTTTTGTTCATTCTCTCAGAAACTCCATTTTGTTGTGGGGTATATGGTGTGGTATTTTGGCATGCTATGCCACACTATTTATAGAACAAATAAAATTATTTTCCATAGGATTCACCACCATTGTCATTTCTTAGCACCTTGATCTTTTTATCTGTCTGGTTTTCTACAAAAGCTTTAAGCTCTTTAAGTTTCTCGAAAACCTATGATTTATTCCTTAGGAAATATATCCATATCTTCCTCGATAAATCATCCATGAAGGAGACATAATACAATGATGAACTAAGGGAAGGCACTGTAACTGGGCTAAACACATCACTATGCACCAATTATAGAATCCCATTTTCCTTTCTCGCTCCAGATGAGAACCTCACCCGACTTTGTTTTTCATATATGCAATGTTCACAAAAGTCAACTTCTAAACCAAATTCAGGAAAAATTTCAACCATAACTTTATTATGCATAGCTCGAAGTCCTTTTTCTCCAATGTGTCCCATCCTCACATGCCATAGCATGGTCAGTCGATTTTATCATGTCTTATAGAGTTGGTTTGTACTGACTCTGCCTGAGTCTGGTCAAGTTGATTTGAATTCAAGTCGACTTCAGTAGCAACATTGTTGTTGCACCCAGTTGAGTCAATATTCCCTAATAAATTGTATAGGGTTCCAATCTAAACTCCTTTCATATATACCATTGCACCTCTGACCATATTGTATGAATCCTTGTGAAACAGAGTATGCGCTCCAGCATCACTCATCTTACTGACATATATCAAGTTTCTTTCCAAACCTAGAATGTGTATCACACCTAGAAGGGTTTTTCTCCTCCCATCCTAGAGTATCATTCAAACTCTTCCTCGTCTGAAAATTTTGGTTGTCGATTCATCCCCCAAGAACACATCACCTCCATCATATCATTCATACTCGCATAACAATTCTCTATGTGGTGTCATATGATAAGATTATCTTGAGTGTATCAACCAAACATCTTGATCTGACTGTGTACTAGTCGACTCCAGGTACACATCACCTCCATTACCTGAGATTTTCTTTCTCTCAGTCGACTACTTCTCATCAAATCACATACTAACTTCCATTTCCCTCGACTTACATTCATTTTTGTAATTCCCAACTTTACCTCATTTCCAACATCTTCTTTTCAACTTGACCAAATATTTATATCTACCCTTCGACTTATAATTTCTACCAGAGAATTTTATTTTATCTCTTTCAATCGGTCGACCTCTTACCACTAAATCATCCTTGATCGATCCTTCCGTGTTCTTTCTTCCCATTTCTTCTAAAAACATAGAAGAAACCAAGTCTTATAGATCTAGTGTGGTTGTATTACTCCCTATATCCACGATTAAGCTATCCTGGGAGTTTGGAAGAGAACATAATAGGCTTATACACTTCTCCTCCCGAGTGATTTTAATATCCACAGACGATAACTGGCTCAAAATGGTGTTAAACGCATTTAAATTTTGAGTCACCAAAATTCCATCACTCATTCCTAAAAGATCCAATTTATTTCCGAGAAACAAATTATTTACCAAAGATTTCGACTAGTATAAGCTTCCCATCTTGTCCTATAGTTCTTGTTCGAATCTTTTCCTGAGACATTCAACAATACCGAATCTGCAAGACAAATCTGAATCGTACTTTTTTCTCTTCTTTCGATTTTCCCCATTCTTCCATCGACGTGCCTGTCTATTGGGTACCTGGATAGAATGTTGTCCATTGTTCTCTATCTACAAGAAAATCTTCCATTTTAAGCTTCCAAAGCTCAAAATTATGGCCACTGAATTTTTCTATCTCTATTCTTGAACTACTCACCATTATTTACCACGATCTTTAACACAATTTATGACTTACAACTCTCACAATACCTAGGGTTTAGTTATTATATTCAAGATTACTAAATAAAGATCTAATACACTCATTAAAGCACAAACCTATGATACCACTTGTCAAGAAATGAGAGACACTTACACACTAAACCTAGCAGAGGAGAAGAAGAATTTAATCAAGAACGTAAATGACAAATAAATCACACAGTACATAGAGATTTTACCCTGGAAACCCAAACCGGAAAAACCAACATTCCTTGAGCATTCTTCTCTATTGTTTTCTTATTCAATATGAATAAAATGTTACATATTTAACCTTGGTCCACACCTAAGACATAATCAACATCATACCTTCTTTCTTGCGCAAGAACAATCATGTATCCAATCTGTCTTACATTTGCATGACCAACAACATACATCTAAAGATTACTTTAAATACGTTGATTAGTTCATTATCCTTTACATCCTTATAACACACCTCTTTATGGTCTTTACAATAGGAAAAACTGTAAAGAATTGGTTCCCAAAAACGGTTACAGATCCATGCATATCATTGGCTACAAATCCCACAAATCCTGAGATTCTACTACAGTCTTCTCCAAGTCGTATTACCAGTCGACTACCAATCGTCCTTCATTGGGTCTTTAGTCAGTCGCCAAACATCCTTTTGTTGACCTATTGTGCTTGACCTCTTCAACTTGTTTCATATGCTTTTACCATGTCAAGTTGCCTCAACCTTCGACTTCGACCTTACCTGGTCGACTAACCTCGACTTTTGACTTGTTGTCGATCCACCTCGAATTTGACCTCCATTTCAAAGATTATAACAACCCAACAGACACATTATGTCATTTAAAACGACAATATTTTTTCACATCTTTTAGCACTGGTGCGTACAACTGATAAAAACACACTATTTAGTGAGTTCATAA
The DNA here is from genome assembly GCA_010110895.2 of Picea sitchensis. NCBI lineage: Eukaryota > Viridiplantae > Streptophyta > Pinopsida > Pinales > Pinaceae > Picea > Picea sitchensis. The sequence goes on along the minus strand of SNQJ01S0010805.1, from coordinate 96,086 downwards.
GAATATATTGCACCAACATGTATATTTTTTAATTAATTGTTTTTTTAGAACATTTTTAATTAATCATCTCAAAATCAAATATTCTTTTATAATAATATTGATTTTTATATTTTTCTTATTGTGTTTTAGTATAATGATTGGATTAATGCATTATCCAATGAATTACACCTCATTTATGTGTAAAAATTTAAAGCATCCATATATTAATTAATCAACAACAAAACATTTTATGATGCATTAAAATAATAAACCCATTTTATTATATATGAATCAATGACTTGTCGTCATACAAAATGGGACAATGCAAAGGTCCACAATAATCAAAATGAAACCAATATGTAATTTTTACACTCATTGATAACATGTCCTCATGCAATTGGGACAATATGTCAGGGACATTAAACAAAATTCTCGATTTTCACAGACAATTGTTACAAAACATACAAATTGTAGTAACATTCAATTATAATGATTTTCATTTGATATTGCTTGAATTTTTTTCATCGCTTGCAATGCGTGCATGCTTGATTTCTTCATATCTTATAGGAAATATTGTTCTTTGGTTATTTAACCTAATGTTTTCTTGGTCGACTTGGGTTTTATGTTCCACCTCGTCATGTTCCATATACACACATAGAATTAAAGTGTAAAAAATATATCTACACACACACACACACATATATATAGTAGGATATACATGACTTCATAAATAAAAAACATACCATAGTAGTGACTATTCCAGAAAAAATACGCATTCTTTCGAAGCCATGTTGCATGTCATCTCTCAAAATATCTCCTATTGGATGCACTCCATACTTTGTTTCTTTCTTGTTTAATACACCATGATAAAGCACAATAAATATAAGTAATATAAAGGTTTCTTAAATTCTTCCATTAATTATAAAAAAAGGTAAGTTAAACAACATAGCTACTTACAAATTGTTCAATTAAACCTCGGTACTCCAACATATACTCACAACCCATACTTAACCCAATGTCTATCAATTATTCGGTTATCTCTTATTTGTACATGTTAGCACTTATTAGAAGACATCCATCGATGAGTGTAAATTAATTATTGAAATATAAAGATCATAACAATTATGAAATTTTTAGTAAGATTGAAAAGGTAAGCACTTAAAAAAATTGCAATCAACCCTTTTATTTTGCGTCGTCCTATCAATGGGTTTCGTTTTTTTTTCTTTTTCTACAACAAAACAATTGAAAATTAGTATTTAAATTTAATGTACATCAAAGAATAAATGAATGACTGCATGCCTTTTATGCATGTTGTATATTTTTGTATGCCTCCTCCTGTAATGAAATTAGGTTCATTTCTTTTACCATCCCCTTGTACACTTTTTTGGACATCCTCACTAGCATGTAATAGTTTTTTCCTCGTTTGTCCCTTGGATTTTCCATGACATTCCTTAACCAACACAGATTATTAATATAAACCTAGAGATAATTAAAATATATTAAGTTTTTAATACAATCTAAACAATTTTGTTTGTTCTCTTGTTGCGATAACAAGTTGTTTTACTTGAACTTCTATCTACCATATTCTATAAAAAAAGGAAAGAATCGTCAGATATAAAAATTATGAATTTTACATCAGTGAGTTGATAATATGTATACACCCTGATGAATTATTCATATGTATACACACTGGTGCACTATAAATTAATATGAGAACTAGTGCATTATTATTGTTTATTGTGCATTTCTAAACATGTGAACAAATTAAAAACATGATGTTTTTTTATATTTAAAACAAGGTTATTTTTATTTTAAAATCCAAGGTTCTTCCAATACCAAATATAACTATGAAACCCTTTTATTTTTTTTGATAATACACTAAAATTTGTTTGAATAAAATAGGGGAAATATTGAAATCATGAATAGAATAAATTCACATACCTAAAATTTCTCCTCTCCAAATTTGTATGTAAATTTGGCTCTTCAAAAAAATCTACCTTGATCCAGATTATTTTCAGCACGAAATGAGAGCGGAGATATAATAAAGAAATGCATAGAGATATTGTAGATATTCAATAATATAACAAAAATGTATCAGAGATGCAACCATAATCATAGATATACAGTAATACAAGATTTCTATTAATCAGAGAATTGTACAGAGGCTATAAAAATACAGAGTGAAAGACTCGCTAGAATGGTGGCAGCTTATCTCTGAGAAGAGATGTGAAGGCTACTCGCATTCGCAAGAAGATGATTACAATGAGGCTCTTAAGGCATTTTTACAATAAACGGGAATGCCAAAAGTCTTAGACATCCAAAAACCTAACCCTAGGAGATGAAGCGCCAAAAGTCATGTGGGCCCCGTTTGGGTAAGTGAGTACATCAACTTCCCAGGGTCGTAACGTTTGCATACGATCTCTGTTTTAGGCATGTGATAGCTCGTTGGAAAGGTATCGTCGAGGAGATTCATTTTGGGGGCTCAATCATTCCTTTGGATATCATTAAGAACCTTGATCTTGAAAAACCTTCATTTAGGCCCTCAAAATGGCCCCAGAAGTTAAAACCTGCTAAAAATAGTAAATTGCCAAAATTGCCAGAAAACAGTTTTGAGCCAGTCGGAAAAGGTGGGTGGCCACCGATATCCACCTGGATCAATCCTCCCTCCTTAGGAAGCAATGGTCTCCATTGCATTGAGTTCCTGGGGGAAAGGGAAAAGCGTTTGCTGGATCTGCATCTGGGTGAGCTGCTTGTATTGTTGGAGACGTTGCGCTACTTGGTTTGTGGAAGTCTGTCATGAACCTGTTGAAGTTGAGGTTGTTAAACAAGTCGAGCTACATGAGAGGAAGGTGTGCAGAAGGAATTTTTGTGCTTTTCTGCAACCTTGTCGACCTGCGTCTATTGGATAGAAGGTGCAGGGGGCAAAACCGTAGTGGTTGCAATGTCCTTTTGTTCCTCTTTCGAACAGATTGTGAAGAAGCTGAATTTTGCAGTATGAGATACTACCTTGCGGTACTTTTTAGGTGGAACAATAGTTGGAACTACCTCTAGTATTCTGTAAATATGACCCCCCAAAGTAACAATGACACTACGGGGTCGAGACTCATAAATAGCATGGCGCTTCCACATATATAGTTGGCCCAAGAGAACATCACAGACATCCAGTGGGGAAACATCACATAATACCTCGTCCTTGAAGGGTTGGATGTCGTATGACAATCGACATTGCTAGTTGACACGAAGGATCGTCTACTCCGTCGTTTTTCTTTTCTACTGCCATTGAGGGTTTCTTGGGTGTGCAAGAGCGATTGTCTTCAAGAGAGACAAGCTCGATACCCAACTTTCTATACTCGGACCTCGTTGGGGACATGCACTGAAAAAACGATCAAGAGCAGCCTGCTCTGATACCACTGATCTAGATTATTTTCGACATGAAATGAGAGCGAAGATATAATAAAGAAATGCACAGAGATATTGCAGATATTCAATAAAAGAACATAAATGTATCAGAGATGCAACCATAAACATAGATATACAGTCATACATGATTTCTATTAATCATAGAATTGTACAGAGACTGTAAAAATGCAGAGTGAAAGACTCGCTAGAATGGTGGCAGCTTATCTCTGAGAAGAGATGTGATGGCTACTCGCATTCGCAAGAAGATGATTACAATGAGGCTCTGAAGGCCTTTTTACAATAAACAAGAATGCCAAAAGTCCTAGAAATCCAAAAACCTAATCCTAGGTGATGAAGTGCCAAAAGTCGTGTGGGCCCCATTTGGGTAAGTGAGTACATCAACTTCCCAGGGTTGTAACTTTTGCATACGATCTCCATTTTAGGCGTGTGATAGCTCGTTGGAAAGGTATCATAAAGGAAATTCATTTTGGGGGCTTAATCATGCTTTCGGCTATCATTGAGAACCTCAATCTCGAAAAACCTTCATTTAGGCCCTCAAAATGGCCCCGGAAGTTAAAACCTGCTAAAAATAGTAAATTGCCAAAATTGCCATAAAACAGTTTTGAGCCAGTCGGAAAAGGTGGGTGGCCACCGATATCCACCTAGATCATACCTACTCCAAAGAATTTCATTTTGGAAATATAAAATTCTCACTCATTTTTTCGCTGCACATTTCAATGCATTGATGATAAATGAGTGCCTTGTTTTTTTTTTTAACTCATTATTTCAGTTTGGTAATCTTTTTTTTACCCTTTGGCAGTGTGCACAATAGTAAGATGCATTGGTGCATTCTTTTTACAGGAATGCACTGAGTTTGTATTGGTTTCTAAGTGCACAGTGGAAGGTTTATGGTTCCTAAATTAATCCTTTCATTTATTAATCAATTGTTCTAACCTACTCCGTTGCATTCTTTATATGGACACCGATGCACTTTGTTATTCAGGAGCATGAAGATGCGTTTTGTTTTCTATAAAATCAAAAAATCATATTTGAGTATTTTATATTAATACCAATTATCAGTGTGCTTTATTTCTTAATCATCAGGGTGTTATGTTTTGTAAGAGAACTGGTGTGGCTGGTTAATTTGGGTGAACTAGGGCGTTATGTTTTGTAAGAGAACCAATGTGATCAGTTTACTTAGGTGCACCAGTTTTAAAAACTATTCCCACCGACCTGTGATAAACACCTTTGATATAAACATATATGGGATAAACATTTTACGGGGGTTCCATAAAATCCCCTGCTATAAGGTGTTCTCTTTGTAGTGAAGGCATGCTTAGCCTCCTCATTCTAGGTGAAGGATTTATTCTTGGGTAGGGTGGTGAGAGGAGTGGAAATTTTACCATAGTTTTGGACAAACTTATAGTAGTAACATATACAACCAAGAAATACATGTAAACTTTTTAGGGTATTGGGATGAATCCAATATTTCATTGCCTTACTATTTTTAGAATCAACACACACACCCTCCCCACTAATCATATGTACAATAGCACATATAGAATGCTTGAGGAATCATTGTTGATTATGGTGGATTTGTAAGACCTAATCCACACGTGCCACTCAAGTTTTTCTATAAACTAAGATGTCATCAAATAAGAATAAGAAACAATGATGTAGAAAGTACATAAAGATGTGGTTAATGAGGCTTTGAAAGGAGGAAGTTGCATTGCAAAGAGTAAAGGGCACCACCAAAGACTTATAATGACTATTACGAGTGTAGAAAATATTTTTCCTAAGAAATGAACATAAATACCTTGTGTTCCTTACATTTATTCCATGGAGAATATTTTTCATCACAATTGTAGAAAATACCCTTGAGTTGACGTTCCACCATTTCTACCCATGTCAACTTTTGGACCTTGAGGGTTGGGGCAAGTTGTTGAG
>SNQJ01S0010805.1:59290-90679 GCA_010110895.2 Picea sitchensis | reverse complement strand
GCGATCTTCAGATAAGAGGGCTCGGCCATATCGAAGTGTTGCAGGGGTGGGTTGCACCATCCACCGTCGTTATTGGGGAGAGCGTTGTTTGGCGGGCAGAAGTTGGTGGCTGTGACCATGATAGTCCCTGGCAAACACCACTGGGGATCGTCATGGCATTGCATTTCATAGCAGGCTCCACAGCTGAGGCCATCGTTGAAAAGCGCAGTGCTCAAAGCAGCAGTGTTGGTTCCATAGCCTTGGCTGTAAAGATTACCGTACCCACACGCCCCTCCTGCAGCGTTTTCAGAGCCACAAATTCAGGGTCCAAATAACAATTTCTCTTCAGATTTTAGTCAAAATTAAAGAGAAAATATCTCTACAAAAAACAAAACTTAAAAAGTTTAGACTAAGACCAACAATTATAAGCAAAATAAAAACTAATTATCACAATTCATTAGATAGACTAATCATATAATAATTTTAAGAGTACATAAATCTAAATAAATGAGGATTTTCTGTTGTTTAAATTGTATTTTTAAATACATAAATAAATGCAACCCGTTGAAACACCTAAAAAAATTAAATTAAACAAAATTAACCACTAAAATATGTGAATCCAATAATTTCTTACAAGATTTCAAACAAATATAACTAAAAAAAAAGTCCAATCCATGTGCACTTAATCCATTTAGTAAGAACGGGCGCTAATGGCCACAGACCATTAAATGGATAAATGATATAATGACTTTGATAGCCGTTAATACATTCAACAATCTAATCCATTTAATAAGATTACAGTCCTTATGGGTTTAAGCCATTCAATAACAACAATAGAGCTAATGATTACAATCCAGTAAAGGATAAATTATATAATAATTTTGATAGTTATTAATATATTTGATAATTTCTTGTAATTATTTAATTGTTTGGTCTAAAAGTTATATTTTTTGGATTTTTCAAGGTGTTGATTTTATTTATGCATTCAAAAATACAAATTAAATAATAATTCTTTAAATATGGAGTTTACAAATGATATTTATAAAAAAGTATTGATAACCAAAACAATATTTTAATGTTGGCCATAAATAAAATATTCAATGTCCACCTTAAATAAAATATTTCAATGTCAACATTATATTTTAAGCACTTAAAAATAATATTCAATATTTACTTGAAGTAAAATATTTCAATACCAATTTTATATATAAAAAAAAGTAATTAAATGTAAATAATTTCTTGTTCTATCCATATGTGTTTTCTACAAATCAATGTGAAGAAAATGCTTAATTCCAACAATAGACATGGATTTGACACTCCAAAAAAATATTAATAACAATTTTTTTCAATGTCGGCCATAAATATTAATAACACTTTAATTGATATTTGTTTTTCCAACATTTCTTGTTTTGTTCATAGATTTTTTTTACAATCTTATTAGGGAGATGTGTAATTCCTTTCATGCTGAAAGTAGCGCTGACACTAGCCATTTAAGAAAAATATCAATAATTTTTTTGTTTTAATGTGGCCATAAATATTTATAACAATTTTTATTTTTTTAAAGTAAGAGATTTTATATATAAAGGGCCTTCAAAAACTAGACCACAGTTACAAAAGCTTGAAAACAACCATGTTGTAGTTACCGAACTGCCCCAAGAAAAGGGAAACCAATTTAGCCAGTCGGCTAAGTCTAGCAATTTACAGTGTGACAGTCTTAAATAAACAGAGCTAATCTGACTAGGCTACAGCTAAGAAAATAAATTAGTAAAAAGATCAGATCCCCAGATGGGTCAGACACTTGGCAAATAACCTGGCTAGGTGGCTTGGGAGGCCGCGTCCCAAGGTTCCTCTTCAATGGGCGTCCCTTCCCCTTTCATTTGCATGTTAGCAGCCAAGTTTCCCCCTTCGAGGTTGGCAGCTGGCAGGGTGGCTCCGAGTGGATTGTACGCGCGGATGCCCATAGCTATCACAGCCTCTGTGTCCCCGTGCATGACCTGCACCAAGTCGTCACCTTCTGGTTGTTGCACCTGTTCATTCCTATCGACAGCCTCTGCATGGGGCATCTCTGTTGCTGCCATGGCTTCTAGAGTGGAGTGGAAAGCTTCCTAGAAGGTGGAAAGGATCTGAAGGAGAGTCGAAGTTTTCCCATCCAAAAGCTGCAGTCGGAAATGGAGGTCCTCCAATCGTTGTCGGAGCTCAAAAACCAACCCATAGACGATGGCCAGACTATCCTTCAGCTGCGAGTCAGGGATGAAGTCGGTGGACGAATGCGTCCTGTGTTGGGCATTCCGAAGAAAGGGTGGCGCCTCCAAGGGTGGGTGGGAGGAGCAGGCTACCGGTGCAAAAGAAGGCCCGCTGGCTAGGGAATTCGGTGGAACTATGAGAAATCGTGAGAGAGATCTCGACGAGCTAACGGTGATGACCAGACATTCGAATCGGGAGGCAGAAGGGGTGGAGGAGATGAGAGGTTCCATCTTGGGCTACAAAGGCTGCGAGGAGTGCGTTGAGGGAGAGCCAAGGGGAGAAACAGAAACACGGGGCCAAGGAGGATGACATGGAGATCCTCTCCTTGGCCTCCCTCTTTGTCACGACATTCTGAGCTCGTAGGGAAGGCAAAACTGAACAGAATGTCCTGGATGGACGTGGAGAGCCTGGAGAAGTCCGAAGGCGGTGAGCACCATGAAACAAGGAAACCAGAGTGAGCCAAGTCTGGACGGCTGAGGGATAAGAGGTTCGGGTCGCATGTGGGGTTAAAGTCACCTGCAAACAGAGAAGCCATGGTGGAGACAGCAATGGGAGTCGTCTGCACCAGCGTTAATGGTGCAGCGGACATTGTAAAAGCACATAAATGCATGGTTTAGGCGATGGGTCTTGGCACGAGCCCGACACATGGTTCCCTGTCGCGCTGGCCTATCCTCTCCTCCTCCTCCCGCCATGTGGCCCGCACTAACACCCCATCCGGTGATATTTATAACCATCTTGTTGATAGTGCTTTTCACAAATTTCTTATTTTGTCTACAGATGTTTTTTACATCTCAATCAATATTTACAAAATGATTAATACAAAAAAAATCAATGTAAAGCATAAACAAAGTATTCAATGTCTATCTTAAGTAAAATATTTCAATATCAACTCTCTTTACATATAGCAATTAAAAGTAAATAATTTTTAGTGGATAGAAAATTCCAATGATGTGTTGTGGAGATGTGCAATTAGTTAGTGCTTAAAATGGAGTTAGACATGTAGGAATTTTTTTTAAATTGAAAAAAAATTAAAGAAAAGTTTGCATGTTGAGAGGTTTTTTATCTACAATAAATACCTACAATGAAAAACCAAAAAAAAATATATGATTTCTTTGAATAACATCTTAAAGAATAACATCCTAAAGAAAAAATGATTGCAATATTATGCTAGTGCAATACTAGAATCCTTGCTAATACCACTTGGGGAGTGATCATATATATACATGAAATGAAAATTTTCCTTACTTGTTAGATGTCATCTTAGAATTCGAGATGAGACACTTATAGAATCTTACAATTCTACATGATACACTTATCGAAAAATAAGAAATTTTTTATATTATTCTACCTTCAAAAGTGAGGGTTTTGTGATTATATTATACAAATTAAAATAAGATTCCAAAATAATATATTAAATGAAGGATACTTGATAACTATAGTGTCGCGGATAGGTGAGGGTAGCAACCGTGATTCACACCAGGGATCCACAAAATTTATCAACATGGACGAGAGGAAAGTGATTAGGAAAGTGACTACAATAAGATTACTATGTGCTACGGGTTCTACTATATATAGGGTCATGATGACACCATAATGTTTAATAATTAAGGTGTGTGAAGGGATTTAAATAGGCCAAGGTCAAAATAATCAAAGGTAATTGTTCCCTATACCTCTTATTTTTATGTTTTTAAATTAAACTTACCATGGTAATAATACCTATATGAAATCCATAGAAATGTTAGGCCACACAGTGGTAGGAGTGGGTAAGGGTTTTAAGTTTCCAGTAAGATTTACATTTTCCCCTTTGTGTCATTGGAAAGTATCGCATTTTCCCACAAAGATGTGGATGTCCCTCTTCATGCCTTCCCAAAAGAATGAATTCTTTATCATGTCATATGTTTTATAAAACCTAGAATAACCCCTTGTTGGAGAGGAGTGTAATTCAAATAATACTTTGGATTTAAATGAGGAATTCAAAATTAAAAAAAATATGGTATTTATTTTGGAGCTCATCATCTTACCACTTGAGTAACCTATATATTATCTTTGGTTGACATGTAGCTAGTGGATCATGTGTATTATATTGGCATCAACTAACCATTCTTGACATACTCCCCAGGCCAATAAACCACTAGGAAATATAATTGAAATAGGAACCCATTCTCATCATACTTCCTAGAGAGAGCATCAAATACAACAATTTCCTTTCCATGCTTGTTGATAATATTGTAGTCACAGCCTAATATTTTTGCGACCCACTTTTTCAACTCTAGGGATGATATCCTTTATTGTAGGAAATATTTGAATTTGTGATGGGTCTATTTTAATCTATAAATTGCACCGTAATAAGTAAGGGTACCACATACCAACTGCGTAAAGAATATCCAATTTCCTTCTCGTAGATGGATTTTCCTAAGTTTCTATCACATAATTACTTACTATTGAAGGAAAGTAGGCTCCCCTCTCGCATAAACTTATCACCAATTCCTTTGACCAAGGCATCACATTCCAAAAAATAATCTTATTGAAGTGATGAAGTGTAAGGACTGGTGTGGTACACATAACATCATTTAAATCTTGAAAACACTACAAGGAAAACACCTTATAGTGGAGGTTTTTACAGAGGTCTTTAGTGTTACAGGAGTGGGAAATTGTTTCAAAAAAACATTCACTACAACCTTCACTATTCATAGCATAGGTTTTAATATATGTTCCACATAATTAAAAAACATTTTGCAAGTGAAGGTTTTAGCAGAGGTAAAAATGTACCAGTGCGATATTGAGAATCATGCACCTATGCATACAAATAAATAAAAATCATTAGTACATTTTGTGTGTATGCATGCAGTGGTGCATATTGTAATCATGCGCACAAAAATATTTTGAAATGATAAAAATATAATCGTACTATCATGAAATGAGAGACACTTCCACACTAAACCTAGAAGAGGAGAAGAACAATTTAATCAAGAACGTAAATGATAAATAAATCACATAGTACACGAATATTTTACCATGGAAACCCAAACCAGGAAAACCAACATTCCTTGAGCATTCTTCTCTCTTGATGTCTTGTTCAATATGAATAAAAGCTTACATGTCTAACCTTGGTCCACACCTAAGACACAATCAACATCATACATTCTTTCCTATGCAAGAAAAACCTTGTAGCCAATCTAGATTACATATGCATGACCAACAACTTACATCTAAAGATTACTCTAAGGACATTGATTAGTTCATTATCCTTTATGGCCTTACAAAATGACTCTTTATAGGCTTTACAATAGGCAAAAACCTAAAGACATGGTGCCCAAAAAATGTTACAGATCCATGCATATCATTGGCTCCAAATTCCACAAATCTTGGGATTATTTTACAATCGACTCCAAGTTATATTACTAGTCGACTACTAGTCGGCCTTCATTCGGTCTTCATTCGATTTCCACACGTCCGCCTATCGACCTCTTATCAGTTGACCTCTTCGACCTATTGTCGATTCCTTTAAAATGTTGAACCGCCTTGGCCTTTGACTTCAACTTTACCCATTTGACTAACCTCGACCTTCAACTTGCTATCAATCCACCTCGACTTAGACCTCCACTAAAAAGAATATAACAACCCAACATTATCCCACTTGTTCTCTTCTTTGTTGAAATAAGAGAGTCCTAAACTTTCATTCACAGCCCTAGGGCAACAATTCCCATTGCTTCTCTTCACCAAGAAAACTTCACAACACTCACAGACTTGGTCAACGAGTCTACTATGTTTTCCAACGTGTCTACTTTCTCCAGTAGCACCTTGTTACTTTCCACCATTTCTCTTATGAAATGGAATTGTACATCAATGTTCTTAGTCTTTGAATGATAATCAAGATTATTTTCTAGAAATATTTCTCTTTGGTTGTGGTAACTTACCTTCATAGCTCTCTGCTCAAACTCGATTCATGAACACAACCTTCGCATCCATACCACTTCTTTAGTTCCATGAGTAGCCTTCATGTATTCATCTTCTTTTGTTGACAAGGATACAATCATATGTCACTTACTCATCCAACTTATTGCTCCATCGAACATCTTGAAGACATATCCGTTGGTCGACCTCCATCAATCTAGATCTCCAGCCCAATCGACGTCAACAAATTCATTTACATTTAATTTACCACTTTCGTCTCCAGGTCTTTCTTAGTAGCATATAACATAGTCCTTCGTGCCAGAAAAATACCGAAATACTCTCTTGAAAATTGTCTAGTGCTCCTTTCTAGGTGTCGACATGTACCTTCTCAGCACTCTAATCGCATGGGTAATGTTTGGTTGAGTGCATACCATCACATACATTCGACTACCAAAACACTTGCATAGCGAACATGTGTCATGTTCTTTATTTCTTCCTATGTCTTTGGACATTTTTCAGTAGTAAACCTTTCTCCCATAGGAATTGGCACCTTCACTGGTTTGCAATCCTGCATGTTGAACCATTTCATAAGTGTTTCAATATACTTTTTCTAATTCAACCAAATATTTCTAGTGGCTCGATCTCTCTGAATATCCATTCCTAGAAGGAAGTTAGTTGCAACGAGATCCTTCATGTCAAACTTGGAGGATAGATACTTCTTCACCTCCTTTATTGTGTCCACGATGTTTCCAATTAGAAACATGTCATCGACATACAAAGCTACATATATGAAACACCCACCTTCTTCCTTGGAATATATGTAGTGATGAGGTTTGCTTCTAACAAATCCCAAACTAAGAATTTATCTGTCAAATTTATGGTACCACATCCTTGGTGATTATTTTAAATCATAGAGGGATATTTTCAGTTTACACACCAACTCTTTCTTTACCTTTAATACAAATCCTTCACGTTGTTTCATGTAGATTTATTCTTCCAAGTCCCCATGTAGGAGTGTTGTCTTCACATCCATTTGTTCTATTTCTAGATCGAATGTTGCAGCTAGAGACATTAGTACTCTAATGGAAGTTAGTTTTTCAACATGGGAAAAAATATCACCAAAGTCGACTCCCTCGACTTGGGAATAACCTTTTTCTACCAGTCTAGATTTGAACTTCTAGACTTGTCTTGCAACATTCATCTTATTCTTAAATAACCACTTTCTAACGATGAGTTTTCTTCCACTAGGTAACTTAACTAAATCCCATGTCTCATTTTTGTGCAAGGATTCCATCTCTTCGACCATGGTGTCCTTCCATACTTTACACTCTATGGATTCGATTACCTCACCAACCAACTTGGGCTGATCATCGGTGGAAGTTAACACAAATGTGGAATGGAATTCAAGCGAACTATTCCTTTCGACTGGTTTTATTACTCTTTTTAACATCCTTACCACCATATTTTGTTGTTACGCCTCTTCCACCTCTTTCTCATATTCAGTCAACTCATCTGGATCATATTCTTCGTTCCTTAGTTCAAATCGCACCATCTCAGGATTATTCTCAGTCTTAACAACTTCTTCAGACTCAGACTTACCTATGGCTTCTATGAAGACCAAATATTTATTGTACATTATTGTCCTTGATGTAGGATCCCATATCTTATATCCTTTCATTCCTTATTTGTATCCAATGAAAATACATTTGACTTCCTTCTTGTCCAACTTGCTCCTCTTTTCCTTGGTACCATCGACATATCCATCACAACCAAATACTTTGATATGTGAAACCAAAGGATTCTTACCCGACCATACCTCATGTGGAGTCATGTCGACTAGCATTGATGAAGGAGACATATTCACCAAGTATCTTGCAGTGTTGACTTCTTCCACCCATAATTCTTATGCGAGCCCAACACCACTGAGCATTCTCCTTGCCTTATCCATCAATGTTTTGTTCATTCTCTCAGAAACTCCATTTTGTTGTGGGGTATAGGGTGTGGTATTTTGGCGTGCTATGCCACGCTATTTATAGAACTAATAAAATTCTTTTCCATAGGACTCACCACCATTGTCATTTCTTAGCACCTTGATCTTCTTATCTGTCTAGTTTTCTACAAGAGCTTTAAGCTCTTTAAGTTTCTCGAAAACCTATGATTTATTCCTTAGGAAATATATCCATATCTTCCTGGATAAATCATCCATGAAGGAGACATAATACAATGATGCACTATGGGAAGGCACTGTAACCAGGCCAAACACATCACTATGCACCAATTATAGAATCCCATTTTCCTTTCTCGCTCCATATGAGAAGCTCACCCGACTTTGTTTTTCATATATGCAATGTTCACAAAAGTCAACTTCTAAACCACATTCAGGAAAAATTTCAACCATAACTTTGTTATGCATAGATCGAAGTCCTTTTTCTCCAATGTGTCCCATCCTCACATACCATAGCATGGTCAATCGATTTTATCATGTCTTATCGAGTCAGTTTGTACTGACTCTGACTGAGTTTGGTCAAGTTGATTTGAATTCAAGTCGACTTCAATAGAAACGTTGTTGTTGCACCCAAATGAGTCAACATTCCCTAATAAATTGTATAGGGTTCCAATCTAAACTCCTTTCATATATACCATTGCACCTCTGACCATATTGTACGAATCCTTGTGAAACATAGTATGCGCTCTAGCATCACTCATCTTACTGACATATATCAAGTTTCTTTCCAAACCTAGAATGTGTAGCACACCTAGAAGGGTTTTTTTCCTCCCATCCTAGAGTATCATTCGAACTCTTCCTCGTCTGAAAATTTTGGTTGTCGAGTTGTCCCCCAAGAACACATCACCTCAATCATATCATTCATACTCGCCTAACAATTCTCTATGTGGTGTCATATGATAGGATTATCCTGAGTGTATCAACCAAACATCTTGATCTGACTGTGTACTAGTCGATGCCAGGTACACATCACCTCCCTTACTTGAGATTGTCTTTCTCTCAGTCGACTACTTCTCATCGGATCACGTACTAACTTCCATCACCCTCGACTTACATTAATTTTTGTAATTCCCAAATTTACCTTATTTGCAACATCTTCTTTTCGACTTGACCAAATATTTATATCTACCCTTCGACTTATAATTTCTACCAGAGAATTTTATTTTATCTCTTTCAACCAGTCGACCTCTCACCGCTAAATCATCTTTGATCGATCCTTTCATGTTCTTTCTTCCCATTTCTTCTAAGAACATATAAGAAACCAAGTCTTATAGATCTAGTGTGGTTGTATTACTCCCTATACCCATGATTAAGCTATCCTGGGAGTTTGGAAGAGAACATAATAGGCTTATACACTTCTCCTCCTGAGTGATTTTAACATCCACAGACGATAACTGGCTCAAAATGGTGTTAAACGCATTTAAATTTTGAGTCACCAAAATTCCATCACTCATTCTTAGAAGATCCAATTTATTTCTGAGAAACAAATTATTTACCAAATATTTTGACTAGTATAAGCTTCCCATCTTGTCCTATAGTTCTTGTCCGAATCTTTTCCTGAGACATTCAACAATACCGAATCTGCAAGACAAATATGAATCATACTTTTTTCTCTTCTTTCGATTTTCTCCCATTCTTCCATCGACGTGCCTGTCTATTGGGTACCTGGATAGATTGTTGTCCATTGTTCTCTATATACAAGAAAATCTTCCATTTTAAGCTTCCAAAGCTCAAAATTATGGCCACTGAATTTTTCTATCTCTATTCTTGAACTACTCACCATTAATTACCACGATCTTTAACACAATTTATGACTTACAACTCTCACGGTACCTAGGGTTTAGCTATTATATTCAAGATTACTAAATAAAGATCTAATACACTCGTTAAAGCACAAAGCTATGATACCACTTGTCAGGAAATGAGAGACACTTACACACTAAACCTAGCAGAGGAGAAGAAGAATTTAATCAAGAACGTAAATGACAAATAAATCACACAATACATAGAGATTTTACCCTGGAAATTCAAACCAAAAAAAACAACATTCCTTGAGCATTCTTCTCTATTTTTTTCTTATTCAATATGAATAAAAGGTTACATATTTAACCTTGGTCCACACCTAAGACACAATCGACATCGTACCTTCTTTCTTGTGCAAGAACAATCATTTAGCCAATTTGTCTTACATTTGCATGACCAACAACATACATCTAAAGATTACTTTAAAGACGTTAATTAGTTCATTAGCCTTTACAGCCTTACAACACGCCTCTTTATAGTCTTTACAATAGGAAAAACCGTAAAGAATTGGTTCCCAAAAATGGTTACAAATCCATGCATATCATTGGCTACAAATCCCACAAATCCTAATATTCTATTACAGTCTTCTCCAAGTCGTATTACCAGTCGACTACCAATCGTCCTTCATTTGGTCTTTAGTCAGTCGCCAAACATCCTCTTGTCGACCTATTGTGGTTGACCTCTTCAACTTGTTTCCTATGCTCCTACCATGTCAAGTTGCCTCAACCTTCGACTTCGACTTTACCTGGTCGACTAACCTCAACCTTTGACTTGTTGTCGATCCACCTCGAATTTGACCTCCATTTCAAAGATTATAACAACCCAACACACACATTATGTCGTTTAAAACAACAATATTTTTTCACATTTTTTAGCACTGGTGCGTACAACTCATAAAAACACACTATTTAGTGAGTTCATAAGAATATAGTGCACCAACATGTATATTTTTTAATTAATTTTTTTTTAGAACATTTTTAATTAATCATCTCAAAATCAAATATTTTTTTATAATAATATTGATTTTTATATTTTTCTTATTGTGTTTTGGTATAATGACTGGATCAATGCACTATCCAATGAATTACACCTCATTTATGTGTAAAAATTGAAAGCATCCATATATTAATTAATCAACAACAAAACATTTTATGATGCATTAAAATAATAAACCCATTTTATTATATATGAATCAATGACTTGTCGTCATACAAAATGGTACAATGCAAAGGTCCACAATAATAAAAATGAAACCAATATGTAATTTTTACACTCATTGATAACATGTCCTCATGCAATTGGGACAATATGTTAGGTACATTAAACAAAATTCTCGATTTTCACAGACAATTGTTACAAAACATACAAATTGTAGTAACATTCAATTATATATATTTTCATTTGATATTGCTTGAATTGTTGTCATCGCTTGCAATGCGTGCATGTTTGATTTCTTCATATCTTATAGGAAATATTGTTCTTTGGTTATTTAACCTAATGTTTTCTTGGTCGACTTGGGTTTTATGTTCCACCTCGTCATGTTCCATATACACACATAGAGTTAAAGTGTAAAAAATATATCTACACACACACACACACATATATATAGTAGGATATACATGACTTCATAAATAAAAAACATACCATAGTAGTGACTATTCCAGAAAAAATACGCATTCTTTCGAAGCCATGTTGCATGTCATCTCTCAAAATATCTCCTATTGGATGCACTCCATACTTTGTTTCTTTCTTGTTTAATACACCATGATAAAGCACAATAAATATAAGTAATATAAAGGTTTCTTAAATTCTTCCATTAATTATAAAAAAAGGTAAGTTAAACAACATAGCTACTTACAAATTGTTCAATTAAACCTTGGTACTTCAACATATACTCACAACCCATACTTAACCCAATCTCTATCAATTATTCGGTTATCTCTTCTTTGTACATGTTAGCACTTATTAGAAGACATCCATTGATGAGTGTAAATTAATTATTGAAATATAAAGATCATAACAATTATGAAATTTTTAGTAAGATTGAAAAGGTAAGCACTTAAAAAAATTTCAATCAACCCTTTTATTTTGCGTCGTCCTATCAATGGGTTTCATTTTTTTTCTTTTCTACAACAAAACAATTGAAAATTAGTATTTAAATTTAATGTACATCAAAGAATAAATGAATGACTGCATGTCTTTTATGCATGTTGTAATTGTTTGTATGCCTCCTCCTGTAATGAAATTAGGTTCATTTATTTTACCATCTCCTTGTACACTTTTTTGGACATCCTCACTAGCATGTAATAGTTTTTTCCTCGTTTGTCCCTTGGATTTTCCATGACATTCCTTAACCAACACAGATTATTAATATAAACCTAGAGATAATTAAAACATATTAAGTTTTTAATACAACCTAAATAATTTTGTTTGTTCTCTTGTTCGGATAACAAATTGTTTTACTTGAACTTCTATCTACCATATTCTATAAAAAAAAAGGAAAGAATCGTCAGATATAAAAATTATGAATTTTACATCAGTGAGTTAATAATATGTATACACCCTGATGAATTATTCATATGTATACACACTGGTGCACTATAAATTAATATGAGAACTAGTGCATTATTATTGTTTATTTTGCATTTCTAAACATGTGAACAAATTAAAAACATGATGTTTTTTATATTAAAAACAAGGTTATTTTTATTTTAAAATCCAAAGTTCTTCCAATACCAAATATAACTATGCAACCCTTTTATTTTTTTTGATAATACACTACAATTTGTTTGAATAAAATAGGGGAAATATTCAAATCATGAATAGAATAGATTCACATACCTAAAATTTCTCCTCTCCAAATTTGTATGTAAATTTGGCTCTTCAAAAAAATCTACCTACTCCAAAGAATTTCATTTTGGAAATATAAAATTCTCACTCATTTTTTCGTTGCACATTTCAATGCATTGATGATAAATGAGTGCCTTGTTTTTTTTTTTAACTCATTTTTTTAGTTTGGTAATATTTTTTTTACCCTTTGGCAGTGTGCACGATAGTAAGATGCATTGGTGCATTCTTTTTACAAGAATGCACTGAGTTTGTATTGGTTTCTAAGTGCACAGTGGAAGGTTTATGGTTCCTAAATTAATTCTTTCATTTATTAATCAATTGTTCTAACCTACTCCATTGCATTCTTTATATGGACACCGATGCACTTTTTTATTCAGGAGCATGAAGATGATTTTTGTTTTCTCATATTTGAGTATTTTATATTAATACCAATTATCATATTTGAGTATTTTATATTAATACCAATTATCAGTGTGCTTTATTTTTTAATCATCATGGTGTTATGTTTTGTAAGAGAACTGGTGTGGTTGGTTAATTTGGGTGAACTAGGGCATTATGTTTTGTAAGAGAACCAATGTGATCGGTTTACTTAGGTGCACCAATGTTAAAAACTATTCCCACCGACTTGTGCTAAACACCTTTGATATAAACATATATGGGATAAACATTTTACAGGGGTTCCATAAAATCCCCTGCTATAAGGTGTTCTCTCTATAGTGAAGGCATGCTTAGCCTCCTCATTCTAGGTGAAGGATTTATTCTTGGGTAGGGTGGTGAGAGGAGTGGAAATTTTACCATAGTTTTGGACAAACTTATAGTAATAACGTATACAACCAAGAAATACATGTAAAATTTTTAGGGTATTGGGATCAATACAATCTTTCATTGCCTTACTATTTTTAGAATCAACACACACACCCTCCCCACTAATCATACGTACAAGAGCACATATAGAATGCTTGAGGAATCATTGTTGATTATGGCGGGTTTGTAAGACCTAATCCACACGTGCCACTCAAGTTTTTCTATAAACTAAGATGTCATCAAATAAGAATAAGAAACAATTATGTAGAAAGTACATAAAGATGTGGTTAATGAGGCTCTGAAAGGAGGAAGTTGCATTGCAAAGACTAAAGGGTACCACCAAAGACTTATAATGACGATTACGAGTGTAGAAAATAGTTTTCCTAAGAAATGACCATAAATAGCTTGTGTTCCTTACATTTATTCCATGGAGAATATTTTTCATCACAATTGTAGAAAATACCCTTGAGTTGACGTTCCACCATTTCTACCCATGTCAACTTTTGGACCTTGAGGGTTGGGGCAAGTTGTTGAGGAACCACCATATTTAGGAAATGACGTGAATGAAATATGGGTTGTTTTGATTGAATGTAGGATATAAATTGGGCATGATGAGAAATCTTAGTAGATTCCAACCATGTAGAAAGGTGGTTCATGTCTACATGGGCTCTAATTTCCTCCTTAAGACCACTAATAAAGAATTTCCTAAAACAATCATCAATTATTTTTTTTTTTCTAAAAACCAATTTCTCAAAAACATAAATATAGTCTTCTATTATCCCAAGTTAGATTAATTTGGTGAGTTGGTCCAAAATTTTGGTATATTTTATGAATTGAGTAAACAATATTTTTACAAACCGCCTCCATGAAGTGACCTTTGGATACACTTTCATATGTCATTTCCTTTGTTGGACATGAAGTTTTGGGATGTAATTTTGGTAAAAATCCTAAGTATAAAAGAAGTGCGCAAAAAGGTGTGCAAGAGAAGGAGGCTTAGGGAGTGCGTAGTCGAGTTGCATCCAAGAGGACAAGGAGAAGTGAAGTTGCATCCATAAGTAAAGCACATAGTAAACAAAGAATAAAGTAGGAGACAAAAGCAGGCAAAGATGAAGGATGACAACTCAACATGCTAAAGAAGGAAGGATGGGAAAAAGCAGGAAAGAACAAGCAGTCAAAGTGCAAAACCAACATGTAGATGGAAAGTCAAGAGAAAGCAGTCGAACAACCAGTTAACTAGAGTTGTCATGCAATGCAATAGGTTTTTGGGAGGAACCAAGTAGGGTTTTAAGCCCTAGATTGTATGTATAAATATGTAACGGATTGGGATAATAGGGGTTCCTCCATGTGATTATTCTCGAGCAGTATTGTGGAATTTGTTCCAAGTTGTCGAGAGTTATTTCCTGTAAGAATAGTGATAGGATCGTCTATAAAAGAGAGGACTCCATGTCTTAATGTAAGATATGATGCAGAGAGAGAGGATTGCACTGCGAAGCGACTAGGATAGGAGGGAAGAAAGATAATCAGGATATATCATTGTAAGTGCAGTGCGCAAGTCAAAAGAAATTGAATAACACATAATAAAGAATCTAACCATTGTGGACATAGCCTAGAGTTGGGTGAACTACATTAAATATTGTGTTACATGTATGTTATATGAATGTTCATGGATTCATTTTTATGAGTATTAGATTATATATCTGTTATGCATAATAATTATGAATGTTATAGTAATGAGTTATATGGTAAACTGGAATCAATTGATGGTATGAATATGAATCACTAAGTAGTTAATAGCGAACAAGGACAGAACTACGTGCACAAAACTAATAAGGAAGAATGAAAAGAATGGTCACCTCCCATTTCCTCACTGCTACAGAAACCTAGTACTTGCAGTCACAATAGATACCTCAGGTGAGACTTCAAATGTGCAAGAAGGTGATGTCGAAAAGGCTAGTGTTTGGTGGGTTTTGTTGGTAAAATATAACTCAAACCTAGGGTCTTACAAACTACATGCAACACAACCAAATGGTTCTCTTGTCAAGACCCAAAATTTGTGATTAAGGGAATGTTTTGGAGGCCCACTAAGAAAGAGATCTCAAAATGGTTGGAAAGGAAGGAACATGAGTTTTCTCAATAAGAGAAAATAAATAATCAAATGAGTGAAAATCAGTGGATGAAAAGGCATCTATATACAGAACTACATGACCTTTTCTTTGGCAAGTTTCCAATTATTATGAAGTTTCCAATTATTATGACTGAGTGGCTAGAACGATTAGTGGAGAATATTGGAAGGTACAAAACTACAATGTTGAGGAATTGTACTCCTAAGTTGGTAAGATAACTGAATTCTATAAGTAACCCAACTAATTGTGCAGTTGATTTCTGGTTGGATAGCATACTAGGAGGATATATTACATAATTTATAATAGTTGTACCCAATCATATCGTGTCAAGCGTAAAGGGACTTTTCAAGTGTCCACGTGGAAGGGTCATGAAATCATTGGGTATGTGGATAAAGATGTTATTTTGTGATAAGTGTGTTATGACAATGCAATCCTATTTCTAAAGGGATTCACACACAAACGGGAATCAAGGGATGACAAGAGGATAGTATGAGAACAAGAGAGAATGAAGGAATAAATGAAAAACGGAGGAAGGGACTGAGGATGTAAGAAGAAGGTATACCAGAGAAACAATATGATTTTGGAGTATTGGATGGAGGAAGGAGGTACAAGAGGAGAAATACTGGGGTTGAGAAAGGAGAGTTGCGCAGTGATCTAGAAAGGAGAGAACCTTGTGAAATAGTCCCAATCGTGGATATACCATTAATAGGAGGAGAGAAAGAGGAGTTCTAGTCCAGTCCAGTAATAGAAGAACCATTAAGTCCTACTGAGACTTAGTCCTATTTCGAATCCATCACCCCATGTTCATCACCACAATCATAGATAATAGTTGAAGCTTTATCAAAAGTGCTTATAGTTACCTAGGGAGGAAAGAGTAGTAGTAGTCAAAATAGTGGGAGCAATGACTAGAGTCAGAGTCAGAGTCACATTCAACCAACATCACCACGATGAAGTACTACACAAAGGAACATGGTAGGGGTAGATAATACTCTTAGGCTATGTGAGTTCTAGGAGTGGGGTCAAAGGAGACAAAATAAGATCTGTTTATCTGTGAAACAATTTGGGCCGCTATGAACGTACAAGATGAGGCTGTGAAGTTTGCACAATTGGCAACAACATTTAGAGGCTCTGCATTAGTTTGGTACATGAAGATGCAAAGTATCACGCCTATAGGATAGGAAAGGACATTAGAAAAGATAAGACAAGTGCTCCTGAAGGACTTCAAGAATCCAAAGTCGGAGTCACATTACAATACAGAACTAAAGAAGGTGCAAATAGAGTCGGTATGGGATTTTGATTAGAGGTTTAAATATGTGATGGGTAGAATGAATTTCCATATCCTCTATAACAACATCAAGAATGGTTTATTGCAAGGATTCTACCACACATTCAGAGGCAATGGATACAAAAAAAGGTTATGTCGCAACCCGAGGAAATGGAAGTTGTAATGAAATTGGAATAATCTCTTGTGGGAGAAAATGGAGGAATGCCACAAGGTCAGATGTAGTTGGCTTCATTGACGATTCAACTAGAAAAAATTACAAAAGGGAAGGAGAAACAAGAATAAGTCTGGTGTACCAAGTGCAGGACAGGAGGCCATCATAAGGACAAATGCCATAAATTCATGCAGTATTTGGAAACTATAGTGTCGAATCCATTCCCAAGAGGAGCGTGTTGTGAGATATGTAAGAAATGGGGCCATCATCCCACTCAGTGTCCATTATTATAGAAGTATCAGAGTACACCAAGGAACTTGTTTTGTTATTTTTTCAAGTATGTGGGACATGAAGATAATGATTGTCACGTGATCGACTTGATTAGGGAGAGCACATCATATATGTATAGGATTTAAGATGAGAATGTTGTATTAGAAGAGGGTGGTTTGCAATACAGTAATCAAATAGGTTTCAATATAAATTAAAAAAGAAAATTTGGTATAGGTTGGGGAAGAGGAAGTTTTGGTAGAGAAGGAAGAAGGCCTATAATATGTTATAATTGTAATCAGCTAGGACACTTGGTGCACATATGCCCAAATCCATGTACAACATGAACATAGTGCAAAGCACTGGATCATGAGACAAAAGATTCTCCTCAACTAGTTTTGAAATGTCAGCCTAGGGATAACTAGAAGCAAAATCAAAATCAAAATGTCTAGAAGATATCAGTTGAAAAATCCAATGAAGGACAAAGAATAATAGTTATTACATGTGGAGGAGCTAGAATAGGAGTTGATATGACAATTGAAGGAAAGAAAATGAAGCAATGAGTAAGGAAGTCAACAGGGCACTTGCCAACGTTTGATCCTCAACAAGAAAGGGAGACATATCAAAGAGAAAGAAAATAAGTACTTGGATAGGATTGGGGAGCATCAACATCAGCTACGCCTCATGTAGAAGATTGTGTTGTGCCATAGAAGACAAGTGGAAAGGTAATCACACTAAAAAACTTCTTGAGTAGTTGTGTGGAGATAATGAAAGATGAAACTGTGTTGATTCCATTATATGACATGATTGATCACTGTACACAAGGAAGGGAAACTCCTATCATACAAAATATGTTAAATCAGGTACTGCACAGGAAGAGAACCAACGAAGAATTCATACTCAGTGCATAGATTGGGGATTATTATGTGGATAATATTATATTGTACTTAGGGTACGATGTGAATGTTTTACCTAAGAATATGATCGAATAGGATATAGGAACGTTAACAGAGGTTAAGGAGGATCTGAAATGCTCATAGGGATCCAAAAAGGGTCAAAATTTCTCAAAATTCAACCATATAAAAAGTTCAAGTAATGCCATCATTGTGAATAGCTCATTTTCATATTTCCAATGGTGAAAACGAAACGTCAAACAAATCTCATATGCAAAACTTATGGCTAGTCAAAATTTGGTCAAAGTACATGCAAATAAGGAGGTAACACGTGGCACCACTAGAAGGGTGACACGCGACACCTAGTTGGTAGTTGACTGGGAACGGTTGTAATGAAAAGTGATCCAATCGCGTGTTGACACGTGGTGCATAAGTGGCTGAATTGCATGTTGAAATGTGGCATCAATTATCAATTGACACGTGGTGGTGATCAACCAATGAGAGGTCGCCACATGGAAAACTCCCATTGGCTAATATTGGATGGAATTTGTTAAAATTATGGACGATCTAAAGGAAATCGAACCCAGATCTCTTTCATAATAGCGCAATGCCTTACCAATGCACTATCACATGAGCCTTACTATTCATACAACACATTATTTATTTAAAGTGGGATATTTTTTCAGTTCGGTGGGAAAAGGGTCGAGGGCTTAGCCCTCGACCCATGATTCTATCACCTACAAGGGGACCAAGCCCCTAGATTCATGCGTAGGGTCTATGACCATACCATATTTAACATTGAATATATAATATTCTTATATTGTTATAACAATATAACAACCACTCAAATAAAATACATGCACACTAATATTTTCCACGAGACTTTATATAAGTGGGTTTTGTAATTAAATGGGTTTTGTTATTTGTTGTAACAAAATCCAATAATAAAAGGAGTTGGTTGGGATTTGATTCCCCAATCTTCCCTATATAAAGGAGCACTCCATACCAATGTAAAACACTCATTTGGTGCTAAAACAATATGCATTAAGTATTTTATAATGCATATTGTGTAGTGTTTTGGGATATATAAGGTGTTTATATTCACAAGATTATTTTTTCGAAGCGATCCTAATGGTGATAATATTATTTCTCTTTTAATCCAGAAGGCTATAAATTGATTGTTTTGTAATTGAGGATTTGTAACAACAATCTTTCGTGCTACTAACTCTATGATGACTTTTTTTTAAGTTGGTGTGAATTTTGAGACAAAAAGAGATTGTGTACATTGTTTTGCATGCCAAGGGTTATCTGCGGCACTGTGGCGAAACATAGTCGATTTTATACTCATTCTTCTTAGTTTTTCAAGAGGATCGCCAGAGTGATGTCCTTTTCTACATTAGAGAAGAATATTTTAAGGGAATCTTCAACTCTTGTATTGTAATCCATCTTATTGTACTTTCAGCTATTGTTGAGCATTTATAGAGAGGCAKCACTGGTTGTAAGTGGACGTGAAGACAATTATTGTGTTATGTGGTTATTATTTACAATTTTCATTTGATTTTGTATATTCTCAGGTATGATTATTCAAGTTATGATATTCATTTTTTGTGTTTGGTAAAGTAAGATAAGACACTTCCTTGCTATAAGCATTGTCAATAAAATAATATTGGAATAAGAAAGTGGTGTCATACTTAATACTATTTGAGCATCAAGTGATATTAGAGACGCTCGGTTTAGATCAAGTGGTGTATGATTTCTAATCCATTTTCAAATCAAAAGACATGGGAGATGATGGGAAAGCCTAAGATAGTATGGTCTCTTGTTCAACTAAGGCTCATGAATCAACACAAAATAGTCTTGATTGGTTGTTTGATAGGAGTACATGTGAACATAGATGGGGTGTGAAGTATGAAAGACTTTGAAGTGATTGATATCATGGACAATGATCAACCATATCCGACATTGATGAGACTGGAATGGGATTTTGATAAATAGGAAATCATTAACTTGAAGATGAGGGAGATGATATTTGAGGCTAGAGATTCGAAAGTTACTGCACCCTTGGACCAATTAGAAGGAAAGAGATACATAGATCCATTCAGAGGAAATTACATTGACAACTTATATAACATGAGTGCATGAATGGAGGATTATAAACCGACTGTGGATTGTGCACTAAGTTGTATAAGTATTAGTTTGTGTGCATCAGACTCAGAATAAGCTCTAGAGCATTGGCATCAAAGGATGCATGAAGTGTAAACTATATGATGTGCATGTTTAAACTGATCTTTAAGTTGGATTGGAACAAATATATCTGATCCACACAGGTACGATGGGTTAACTGATATAAGTTTGTTTGTAAAGGAATTTTAGTGGAAGGTACTTGAACAATAAAGGTTGTTAGCACTATATGTTTTCCTAAAAGTGACTGTAGGGAGATGGTGGGATGCACACAGAGAGGGGATAAAACATTGGTCACAATGTAGTAGACTCATGCAAATAAGTTTTGGTACTAAGGAAGAGAACATTACGTAGAGGTATACAGGAGAGAGTGATCCAACATGTCATGTTGAGAAGTGAAATGCTTTATGAATTTCATTATTGGAAGCATAATGGACGCACAGATTTATACACACACTGAACACAATTCTGAACAACTGGTATTTGGAATTGGAAATGCACAGGGAGACAACATTATGGGAAGAGTTAATCCAGAAGTTGAAAGTCACATTTGCATTTGAACATGAATCTCCATCAATAGATGCAATGCTAAACAATATTTGAACTAAGATTTTATTAGGAGAAGGGTCGATGGAGTTGGTATCATTGTGGAGTACACATAGAGTCAATATAAATCTCCATGAGTTATTAGAATGCTACAATGTGGCTAAGGAAGAACATGATGAGGAAGATACCAGGAATGTACATGTACCTGAAACATAAGGAGAATGAGTAGTAGAAGGGCTAGAGCTTGATTCTGCCGCATACACACAAATTATAAAGACACATAAGGTAAACATTGGGATGAAAAAAAATCCCATGTTTGCATAGATAAGATATTTTTGGAGTGGTGAGACAGTAGAGAAGATTGCATACTTACTCTGAGAATATCAAGACCTATTCCGGAAGACAGTTTCATATATGAAGGGAATAGTTGGGGACTTAGGTGAGATGAAGATTTTGTTGAAGCCAAGAGCTAAGATAGTATGACAGAGGCATTACAGGTTAAATCCAAATTATAAAGAGAAGGTGAAAGTTGAACTAGATCAGATGTTGGACCCAAGAATTATTGAATCGATGGAAGAATATGAGTGGATCATTCCAATGGTAGTGCAAGACAAGAAGTCAGGAGGAATCAGGATCTGTGTGGATCCGAGGAAGCTGAATGAGGTGTGTTTACATGACCCATTTCTAACACCATTCACAGAAGAGGTACTGGAGACCGTAGGAGGAAAATAAACTTACTCTTTCATAGATGGATTCTAATGGTACCATTAGATAAAAATTGCACAAGAGGATCGACACAAGACCACTTTCGTGATAGAGTGGGAGATTTATCAATATACAATTATGCCCTTTGGAGTGAAGAATTCCCCATTGGTGTTTTTCAGAGTAGTGGTTGCAACATTCAAGGAATTTATTCATAAGTTCCTTGAAGTGTACTTGGATGATTGGAATGTATTTAGTTTACTGAAGGATCACATAGAAGTACTCAGGCTGATGTTGTATAGGTGCAAACAATGTCATATTTCGTTGTACCTGAAGAAGTGTATTTTTTGCACATCATTTGGAATTTTGTTGGGACATGTAGTATGTAAGAAGGAATTACTGGTAGGTCTAGCCAAGGTTTCATTAATTCTGGAGTTAGAACCACCTACATCAGTCAAAAAATTGAGGGAAACCTTGGGTCATACAGGATGTTACAGGAAATTTATTAAGGGTTATGTGAAAATCACAACACCGATGGAAAAGCTGTTGAAGAAGGAAGCAAAATTTCAATGGAATGAATACTGTTAGAAGGGATTAGACACATTTAAACACAAACTGGTAACCGCATTGATTTTGATCTTTCCATATTGGAATAGAGAGTTATATCTACATGTAGATGCATCGTCCATAATGTTGGGTGTAGTATTATCTCAACGAAGGGATGGAGACATAGATCACCCAATTGCATTTTCAAGTAGGAAGTTGCCCATAGTAGAGAATAACTATACTACCATAGAACGAGAAGGATTGGAAATGGCCTATTCACTACAAAAGTTCAAACATTATTTATTGGGGTCTCACTTTAAGATGTATACATAGCATTCTGCATTAAAATACTTAGTGAACAAACCAATGTTGGGGGGAGAATATGCAAATGGATACTATTGTTCCAGGAACACGGTTTTGAGGTTGTAGTAAAACCAGGGAAGCTGAATGCAGGACCAGATCATCTATCACGCATACTATCAGAAGAAGATGCATGAAATTTAGATGAAATCTTACCAGATGCACAACTATTTGTAGTACGAATGGTGGATGATTACTTCAAGGACAATGTACATTTTATAAGTGCATGCATGTCTCCAACAGAGATGATAATGTTGCATAAGAAACAATCGATGGCGAAAGAAAAAAATTATCAGTTGATTGCAGGGAATTTATACAAGTTGGGTGCGGATGGAATATTGATACACTATGTGTTGGAACATGAGAGGCCGATGATATTATAACAATCAAATGATGGGATTGCAGTAGGACATTATGCAAGGAGAGAAACTACACAAAATATATTATGCGCGGGGCTATGGTGTCCTACACTTCATAAGGACGCTAAGGAATAATGCCACTCATGTGATGTATGTCAAAGACTGGCAAAGCTATATAGGAAAGAAATGTCTTTAAATACACAAGTTACATTGAAAGAATTTGATAATTGAGTCACATGATTTGTAGGGCCAATCAATACACAAGAAAGAAGATCAGGGGTAAGGTACATCATCACTACGATGTAGTATTTGACAATATGGGAACAGGCAACCCTAGTTATAGATTTCACCGTTGATACTGCTGCGGGTTATTTTTTTGAGAATATAGTCACAAGGTTTGGGTGTCCGCACATATTACTCAATGATAAAGGCACACACCTTATGAATAAGACAATTGTAGGATTGAATGAGGAGCTCCAAATTAACCATCAAAAGAGTAGCTCGTATCATCCTCATTCCAATGGAATAATGGAGGCTTTCAATAAAATCTTGGAGAATGCCTTGAAAAAAATTTGCAACGTAGAGAGAGACGATTGGGACTTAAGAGTTCCTGCAGTGTTATGGGTTTAGAGGACTACACATAAAAATTTGATAGGTCAGACAACTTTCATATTGGTCTATGGGAAAGAAGCAGTGATGCCAATGGATTTTATTCTACCTAGCCCGCGCACTGCAAAAATTATTGATCTATCGAACTCTTGCGCAATAGAGGAGATATTGGCATTGTTAGTACAACTTGAGCAATATATGTTTGTCACAAGTTTCCATCAGCAAGTTCAGAAGGATAGACAGAAGGCTTGGCATGATCCACACATCAAACATAAAAAGTTCCAAGTAGGGAATTTGGTAGTACTCTATGAGAACAAGTTCATGCAAAATCCAGGAAATTTTAGAATGTATTGGTGAGGAACCTGTGTGATTTAGCACATAACAGAGACAAGTTTTGCAAGTTGGAAACCTTGAATGGATAATTCATTGGATGAATGGTGAATGGAAGTTGGATGAAACTCTATTGATACAGATGACAGTCTATGCAGTAATATGGGCAGCCCCATAACACATATTATAGTAGTTGTACCATATTAGGAAGGAAAAACATAGAAAAAAAAAAAAAAGTAGTTATAACAAAAATAAAAATATTACAGAGTACATGGAATTGGAAATTACGCAGAAAGAATGGTTATCACACATCAATATAGAACTGCGTCAATTAAGAAAATAATACACAAAAGAGAAAGACTTTGAAGCACATAAAGAAAAAAGAAAGAACAGTTGTACAATTTGACAATGACAAGACCATTGGAAGCATTAAAACAAGGAAACAATGCCTACGAAGTGGGAATGACAGGTCATAAATGTGTCATAGAATATTAAATGATAAAATTCATCAGAAATCATGACAGAGTGCATGAAGTACGAGGGAAAAATAACACACCATATTTGGTAATAAACATGCATTTTTTTACAACGCATTATCCACGTTGGATGACTAGACAAGCTACTTAAGGTGTGAAGAGACATGCACAGTTGGAAAGGAGGCACAAAAATAAAATAAGGTCGTTAAGTGTAAGTCATTGTTGCATGCGATCGAGAGAAAACCAGATCGAACAGAGAGAATATGAGTGTACCAGAGCCAATATACAACTACAAAATAATAGACATAGAGCTAGTTAAGCAATCTATCATACAAGACGAATGGCCCCACCAAAGGTTGGAGCGTCATCTGCAACAATGTGAAAATAGGAAAAATGCCCAGTAAATACACCAGAGGTTGAATAAGTAAACATAGCTTCAACTTTAGCATCATAGGAAAGTTTTCACAAAGATTACCTACCATCAAGGATGGATAATGCACCACCAATCACGGTCCCAACCAATGGGAAGTACCCACTATCGACATCACCATTTACACTTGGTGTAAGAATTGAAGGATAAATGTTTGGTAAGATTGTTGTCCTATAGTTAATGGATCATGACAATACCAAACAACAAAAATTCCCTGAACTGGCTAACGAAAATTATTTTCGCACTAGGAGTGTACCTGACATAGGAGAAATCTTATTGGAGACATAGGATTGAGCGACAAGATTAGAAAAGTATGGCATATTGAACTTGTTGTGGATCCCAAATTTTGGGAGAATATTGGATATAAATGCTTATGTGAAGTTGTTGCTCAGCTGCTTCCACTGGGGGACATTGTGACTTGATCCCCCAGTGTCAATCGATACAATGTTGATTTCACGCATTATAGGGCCTCCAAAGGTAGGTGAGGATCTGACCCTTTTGTTTAAGAAGGAAAGAGAGATTCCTCTTAGATTCAATGAAGGAAAAATTACAAACAGTCATGGAAAAGAGGGGACTAGATGTTAAAAGCATCAATGACAAAAATGTTCAGTTGGCTATGTAGGTGCTAGCCTACAAGGTGTTGCGCAAGTGCAGGAAGGATGCAGTACCAGTTGTAGTAATTGAATCCGCAAAAAAATGTGTTCAAGGGTTCAAATGTATTGGGCCACCTTCTTGGTGAACTAATTATTATAGGATTGCATTGAAGCCGAGGAAAAGGGCACACAATTCCACTATGCATGGTTCTTCATTTTGATTGCGTTGGTCGGCTGGAAGGAACCAGTTTACTAGCATCACATGCACACATTAGGAAAAGGAAATTTGGCTGGAACATATGCCAACTTATGGAATACGATGATTAACATAAGACAAAATGACATGAATGCCACATTTTATGTATACTTGGACACTATCACACATCTAGTTGCACACACACTACGCATATCAACAGAGACGGTAAAAACATATATGGATATCACACGTTTTAAAGAAGGCATGCACCACATGTATGTGCAGGACAAGAAGGACCCAACGAGCCAGTGGTTTTCCACCAATTATAGGTTAACAAAAAAGGACGTATGTTGGATTTTAAATGACTGGGAAGAAGAATGGAAAATCCCAACACTGAAAATAGGGAAAGCAGAAGAGGAAGAATAACAAGATAAAATTGATGAGGAACCAGATGACAAGCAAGGGAATGAGAAAAAAAATGGCATGGGATATATGCCTAGACCATCCACAACTGAAGAGCATCAATGGATCACCACAACAGGGGAAAAAAGTAAGGACAATGGGAAATAAACCGTAGGAGGAGAACACAAGAAGACAAAAATGCATAGAGAAACCCTACTATATGAATTTACTGATGATGATATGGACCGCATGGATACCAAGCTAAGGGATATCGTGGAAGAAATAATGGAGGAAGCCTCCAACAAACAAGAATAAGAACAACAAAGACTGTAGGATCAATTGGTAGAAATCGAGCAGATGTTTGAAGCAACAATCATCACCAAAGAGAGAAAAACCAAGGTAAGCCTGTCCATTATTGTAGTAAAGGAAGTAGAAAGTGAACATCTAGTCTTTACCTAGATAGCAGCCAGAAACAACATACTACATATTGGGAGAGATGAACTAGAATTTCCGATGATCAAATTGCAACAACAAGTAACTACACTAGGACATATAAACCTAGTTGTATCAAGGATGCCAATACGGAAACTACAAGACTTGCATATAGGCTTACTGCAAGAAATTAAGAAAAGAGGAGAGCAAGCATAGCAGGGACTAATAAAAATGATGGATGAAAGAGATCATTTATAACAACAGTATGAAATTGTGCTTCAAAAAAATAAGGAAGTTGAAGGCCAATTGGAGGAGGTCATGAAGGACAAAACCAACACCGAGGAAAGGGTGAAGAAATACCTTAAGGAAAAGGACGAAGTTGAAGGTATAGTGTAGAAAACCCAAGAAGTTATCCAAAAATTATACAAGGACATTCCAAAAGTCCTCATAGTAGTAGAAGCTACTATGGAGGAAAAAATGTTAAAGATCAATGAAGTCATCAAGGGATTCAGAGCACAAATTGAGGACTTACAATTACAGATCATTCCTGGAACACCATCAAAAGTGAAAGAAGGAATGGAGAGAATGGCGATCAGAGCAGTCGTCAATATCAAGAAAGTAGAGGAAAATTACGCCAAACTCTGTGAGGAAAGTGCGCAGATATGGAAAGAGTTAGTAGAGGATCATAAGATGAAGGTTGTGGAAGCTCGGTTAAGAGAATCAGAAGAGAGGGTGCAACAAGATTCGAATAAGATAACTACTCTTGTAATGACCTCCTCGTTATGACAACAACTCTTTAACAGGTGCAATTTTTTTTTTTTTTGTTTTTTTTTTTAGGGTGTGTGTGCGTGTAAAAAGGAAACAGACACACTTGACTCACGTCGCCACCCGACGACTAACAAGACGCAACCACGATGATCACAACAGGCAGACATAAGGCACGCAACAAGTAGCTGCAAGCATTAACGACATATTGGGTTATGCACAATACGAACACAGAAGGAAGAATCCATAGTAGTAGATTTTACTATTTCTGCATAGAAAAGTAGGGCATTTAATCTTAGTTCTCTTCTCCGGAGAGAGAGAAGGTCAAATAGGCTCTTGGCCGACTGCTCAGGCAGAAACTAGTAATCTCCGTCAGGTGTGTCGCGAGAGTGGAAACCCTGCCTTTAAAGGGCCTGAGACTCTTGATACGACACTGGATTCTTACACAAAAAAAACACACACACAGACTTATATACAGAGCAACTAGCTTTATCCGGTCGAGGAGTCTGATATCATACAACTGAGAGTTTGGACAATTCCAATTAACCAAGTGTTAGAGTACTTCTTGTTATTAAACATCACACATTAACTTAATTAACCACGCAGTAATAATATGGCTCTAATTCAATCCATCATCATCAAAATTTGATGGCGCAATAAACATTCATTCTATCTACCTAGTGCCAGGGTTGTTAGTCCAATCATAAATGATAAGTCTATAACGCAAGAAAGTATTGGGATCCATCAATCATTTGCACATAAATTCCTATGGCGCACAAGTCTAAGGTCTAAATTGAAGACATTCAGGGCTACCTAGTCTAGCATGTGAATTATGCATACCCGTTTTAATCCCAAAACTTCCCCAACTAGCCGGCAACCATTTAAACTATTAAACGAGAAGCGACCATCAAATAATCCAAGAAGCAATTAACCCGCCTTTATCACAAGTGAGTCAATCCATGCATTAAAATATTTTAAAGCATAATCATCTAAAGCAATAACACTAATTAAGCATTAAAAATTTAAAAGCATTATACTATAAGTATTAAAGGTTTTAAGGAATTAAACTATATAGCATCAAATGTGTTACGCGTTAATCTATAATTCATGAGAAGGTATTAAGCATGAACTTATAAAGCATCAATGCCTTCACATATTACACAACCAATTTAATTCATCAACAACAATTAAAATTTCAGTAACAAATCTAATAAAATAACGTCTTTTCATTTAATATTTCCATAACATTACAATAATTAACGTTTCAATTTACGTGTTAACAATTCCAGTACATCACAATACCATATATTAACATTCATTGCTTTTCATTAACCTCAATTAAAACATTGACTAAAATAAGCAGCTTGCTATTGTTAATTACTAACTGAATAAGTAATTGATGATAATGAATTGTTACCTAAAATAAGGTAGATTTCCCTTATGAAAAGAAAGTAGATTGTTGCTTTCAGATAATAGAAAAAACGAAGTAAAATGCTGTATGAAATGTTTAACTATAAAAAAAGTGTTTTCCTTGATTACCATAAAGCAGAACGTTGTTATTAATGCTTAACGAAAATGATGTAATTTGATGTGTGAAAAGTTAACTAAAAAAAATAAATGTTGTTGCTACTGTTGCTAATCTTAGATCGCCTCAACCTAACAACAAAATCGGAGTTTAACCGCATCTCCATCTCCTCGGGGTACCAAGGTGACAGCTGCCTACAGGCATTAAGGAACCGACTGGAGGGGTGAAGGCCATAACCAGGTGAGATTCGTTGTCTATCTACTGGCGAAAAATTCTAAAAGAACATACTCACGCAGAGAAACACTCGCAAGTAAAATCGTAAGGGTATAACGTGGCAGTAAAACGCAGGCCAAGGAAAAAGAAAAAACAAAACCACCGCCCAGAAATTTGGTAATAGGGAAGAAGCCCAGGTGCGCAGCTTCTGTCAGGTGAGTGGGACACAGGGTGTAATATGGGGTTGGAAATCTTAAAGTCCCAAACCAGCCAAGCGCTGACAGTCATTAAAGTTTCACGGATTCCCGACTAACACTAAGGAGTTCACTCATCGACTGCCATACCCACTAAGGTTCGGGATCCCAGATAGCGAGGCGCCCAAGCAGTCAGGGTGGTTTTACCGCTGCAGAGGGTACGAGGTCGCAGAGGGAGGGCGCAGTCGGCAGTGGCAGAGGCGTGGAGACTGTTGCAGAGGTTACATCAACGCAGCGCTTCATGACAGTAAAAACTCCATGATAACCCAATGAAACGTAGAGAAATTCTACAGCTAAATGCAGAGACACACACCCCCACCCGGTCAAGAAATTCGAAATTCTTATCAAATTAAAATCAGAGGTGAAGAGATGCGAGTTTAAACTTCAAAAACCATGCGAAATTTAAGATTCGAGCACGGATGGCAGAAGAAGGTGGCCATACGGCCTCACCCAAGTGATTCTCCCAAGAAATGTGAGACGAACAAAGTTCAGAAATGAAAATCTCAGAAACGAAAAATCTCAGTTTTAAACTTCCAAAGAAACGAACCACAACAAAAATTTCAGACACAAAAATCTCAGTTTTAACTTGCAAAGAGATTGCCAGGATCGAATGGCTAGCTCGAAAATGGAAGATCGAAATTCCTCCAGCTAATCATGTGAGAAGGAAAGAAAAAAAAAATCAAACACCCGTTACAAATCGAAACCCAAAAGGTGCCCACCTATGCGCAGAAGAGAAACTTCAATTCCTGTACTAAGGTTGGGCTGTAAGCATTCAAGGAAGTAATTCCAGAGAGTAAAAAGAAAAAGGCATTACACAGTCTCGAGTTCGAATGGCCATACCCAACTAAATTAAAACTTACGCCATTCCAAGTAAAAATAAAAGAAGGGATGCCCGGCCCAGCGGAGTACACAACCCAAGGATAAATATAAAAATAAACAGTAAAACTTAAAAGGGGTAACAAAATCACAGCAACTAAATGCAAATAAAAATGCCAAGAACGACAATAGCATGCGAGCATAAGAATTGCGATGTCATTTAAAACAAAATGCACCTGCCAGGATATGTCATAACAGGCTAATCATAATTTAAAAAACGCCATTACCACATATTTCTGTGTAAATAACAGGGTGAAAATTTAACGCAGTAACAAAAATCAACAATGCGACCATGTAATTTCTACCAGGCATTAAAACTGTATTAGTGATCATCATTGACTGAAATTTATACAGCAAAAATTTAAAGGCGAAATACCAATCCAAGCATCCTACTCTATCAATATAACAAGCGTACCTTTTTCCTTATCGCCTACCTCGACGACGTCCACGCGCTCCATGCCGCTCCTGCTCGCCGACCATCGAGACCTCACTGGTACCTCACAGCCAATCGCTAGGAGTACTCTGCGTCCCCCTTCGCCCCCTGAGCCGCAAAGGGGCCACACAAAGTCCAGATGGTATGCCTAGCTTCCCAGCTCGCCTCGCAAGGTTGAGCTACCACTCCAATACAAGCTGAGAAATTCCCAACTCCTCACAAGCAATTAGTCCAGTCATAATTCAGCAACATAACGATACCTAACATCCCCTCTCCCTTCTTCCCCCTCTTCCCTTTCTTTTATAGATTTTTGAGACCCACCCTTGCCCTAAATCACATTTAATTTAAGTTTTAATGAAAACCCTCTAAAAATTCTCTGTCTTACAAGTGTCACTCATCCCCCACGTTTCTCCAAAATTATTTTCTTTAATTTATTAAAAGGCTCATTTATTACTTAATTTCCCTATTTTTATTAATCCCTTCTTCTTCTTTTTTTTAAACCAAAAAGGTAAATGCGTTAATTAATCTTTTCATTTTATTTTTAAATTCATAACCTTTTTTATACTCCCTCACGTTAAATAATTTTATTACTTATTAATTGCCTATGTTTCCTTTATTACTTTGTTTCCCTATATTTATTAATCCCTTCTTTTTTTTTTGTTTAAAACCAAAATGGTAAGTGTGCTAATTAATCTTTTCATTTATTATTTATTTAATATTTTTTTTGTTCTTCCATAAGTTAGGAATTAATTTCTTCTTTGTAAAATTTTAAAACCATTAGTTTTAATTTAAATCTTACCCTCGTCATCGCCCCAAGAATTTTATGAAGACCCAACTATTACTTAGGTGGGTTTTTGTTTAAA
>SNQJ01S0010805.1:2896-47930 GCA_010110895.2 Picea sitchensis | reverse complement strand
TTAGTATAAATAAGGGTCGAGGGTATGAAAACCCCTAGCTTGGATATTATTGTAACAGAGCGCTGCTCGACTGGAGGTTGCCCCCTCGAAGAGGCCTGTGAACATTGCTATCTGATTCAAAGTGCTATTTCTGTTGCTATTTCGTATATCATTTTTGTGTATTGTTAAGATTATGCTGGATATTTTACTATGATTCTGTCATTTCTAGCATTTCATTTCTTTTCTGCATATTTTATATATCTGGTATCTTGCAGAATATGATCTCTTCTCGGTACAATGTTGGTTCCTAGCCCAGGTGACCAACTTAACCAATGGAGAATAACATAAAACGACTGTACCATATTGTTCCACATCCTCGATGCCGCATTTTCTTTATGGTTAGACAACCTTATCCATTCAATAACCGTCAACTTTCTCATGTACTTATCCCTAATAAGTTTGTGCCAGATCCCCTGCAGAGTCAAGATCCTCCATAGTGTATTTGCATTGAGAGTCGTATTGAAGAATGTCAAGTTTTTGATCCCCCACCCTCCGAATTTTTTGGGTATAGAAAGTAGTTCCCATATACATAAATGGACTTTTTGTGAGTCTATGCTACCATTCCATAAAACCTTGAAAATCATTTTCCGAATTTGATTCAAAAAAGCACGCAGAATGGCCTCTAGTGACATCCAGTACATTGGTTGTCCTTCTAATACGGATTTTACCAGTGTATATCTACCCCCTAGCGAAAGCCATCTATTGCACCATACCTCTATCCTCTTCGAAAATTTTGTTAGGAATCAGTCCCAGTCTTCAACTCTTAAAGTTTTGGTCTTTAAACGATACCCCAGGTACTTAAACCCTTCATACAAATCCATAAAAGCATAGGGGAGGAGATATTTGAAGGGGGTAAGATAATTACTTGACAAACCTGCATGTAGAACTATAGATTTGAACTGATTTACCATTAGTCCAGATGCTGAGCAGAAGGATGAAATTATTTTGTCTATCTCCCACCACTCCTTTGAGTCAGCCCTTGTCATAATAATAATATCATCAACAAAAAGAACATGCAGAATCTTAAAAAGACTGGAGACTTTAATACCTGTGACTTTACCATCTCCCTGAGCAGATTTCAGCAATAGGCTAAGTCCTTCCATTACGAGGATAAATAGTAGTGGCGACAAAAGAAAACATTGTCGCAGCCCCCTACCATTTTTAAAGAATCCTGTCACTTCTCCGTTAATTAAAACAGCTAATGTAGAAGACGAAATGCAAGCCTTTATCCAATTTATCAGTTGAGAGTCACAACCAGTAGAGATCAAAATGAGTCTTAAAAAATCCCAATTGACACAGTCGTAAGCCTTTTTCAAGTCCAATTTAAGAACTAGTGCCCTTAATTTCTTTTTTTTGAGGTTGTGTAACCTTTCATGTACTGAGCCGATAGCTTCTTGAATTCTCCTTCCATGGAGAAAGAGAAACTATTCTTCAGAAAGTGCACAAGATAGAAATGGTTTAATCCGATTGGAAATGATTTTGGATATTAATTTATAACATAAATTTCATAAAGAAATCGGTCAGAAAACATCAAAGGTTTTGGGATTTTGTTTCTTCGGGATCAAAGCTATGAAAGTTGAATTTATGCTACCCCCCACCGATCCCAATCTTCTCGTTTCTTCCACAATATCAAGAAGGTCCTGTCCCACTATATCAAAGAAAAAAGTGAAGAATTCAGTTGACCATCCATCCGGGCTAGGGCTCTTGGCTTTTTTGAACTTGAAGAGAACTGGTTTTAATTCCGCCAATGATATCGGTTGAGTGAATATGTTTGAGTCCTCCTCCTTGAATATTTTTGGGAACATACTTGCAATTTTGACTTTCTCAGGCATATTTGGAGTCTCTTGATTCTTGAAACAATGATTAAAATGATCAAAGGCTGCCTTTTTAATAGCTATCGGCTCTGTGAAAATTGACCCTTCAATATCCGAAATTTCCCAAATGTGCTTTCTTGCACGATTGAAATTGGCAAAGTTATGAAAAAAAATTGTATTATTGTCCCCACTTGCCAGCCAAATCGCCCTGCTGCATAATCTCCAAGATTATTTGATACCTCTAAGGATCACATTTCTATCCAATTATTTTTGGTGCAAAATCCTCCCTTCCTCCAACTTTGTAGTATCTGCATTTAGTATCGAAATGGATAATTTAATGCCTTCTTCTAAATCTTTGAGTTTGACCAAGTTCTTTTCTTGTTTCTATCGATACCAATGCTTAATTTTTTCTTTTAAATTCTTTAATTTACACATGAGGCGATTCCAGAACCCTAATTTAGACAAATAAATTGGATTGTTCAAACTTGACAAAACCAAATGTTCAAATTCTGGATCGAATAGACAGTGAGCATTAAATTTGAAGGGAGAAGCAATATGAGTTCGAGGAGCATCCAACTATAATAGAATTGGAGCATGATCTGAGATGAATGGGTATTCAACCCAGGAACGGTAAATCCCCACCTTTAGTAACAAATATTCGGCAACTAAACACCTATCAAGCCTTCTTGCCACGGGTCATTCCCCCGACCTACCATTTCTCCACGTCGAAACCAGCTTTGTAGGTTTCACATCAATTATCTTTTTATCCCCAAACATGTCCTTGTAAACGTCATCAAATAAATATTGTCTAGGAGTACCCCCCCCAAACTTCCTCTGGATCGCAGAAAAAATTCAGGTCACTCGCTAAAATTAGATTCTTAATATCTAATAATCTGCTATCCGCAAAATTTTTCCAGAATTTAATGTGCTCCATGCACGGTACATAGACATTCATGAAAGAAAGTTCCCTATTGTCCCTTATGATTGTACCTGTTAATAAGATTCCACCAACCGTAAGATAGGGAATAAGATCAAAGATAAGAGGATCCCAAGAAACTAGTAAACCCCCAGAATTTTCCAAAGCATTGACCGCACATGTCACCCAGGTGGGTCTAAGGGAAAACAAAAAATCTCTGGAAATTTGTGCTGAAACCAAAGTTTTCTGCAAGAAAACAATATCAGGGCAAGTTTGATCCAGTAATCTCCTAATTGAGGCCTTTTTCAGGGAGCCTCCAGTCCCTCTTAAATTTAAGCATAATAGTAAAATTATTTTTCTCGAGCCTCGGATTTCACTTCTCTAAGAGGCCCTCCTTCAATGGAAGCGATTGGTTCAATATTAATTTGACTAATGGATGCTTGTTTCTTCCGCGAGCTTCTTGTTTTTAGTGGGGACAACTCCATTTCCACACCTCTCGACCAAGCAAAATCTTTTCCCTCCCCCGCATCCATCCCATAAGAAGTACCTTCAGAGTTTTGACCATCACTTACCATCGATTTCCCTTTAAAAACTGGTAACTGTGATATAATTTTATTTCTTTTGACACTAGGTACTAGCGATTCGAGGATCTCACTAAGGGATGGCTCATCCAACTCCGATTACTCATTACTGGATCGTCAATCTGTGGGATATCACTAAGGGCAGACACAAGCGAAACCAACGGGCAAGAAGTCTATGAGGGAGACTTCGAGTGAACTTCAGTAACATTCGTTGTGACCTTTGTGTCAACGAGATCGTGAATGACAGTCCTAGAAGGACTCATAGAATTATGTATGGGGTCAACAACATTAAATCCCTCACTTGTAACATGACTCGTGACCCCTAAAGTAGAAGACCATAACCAAGAAAAAAAATTTAATGCTTCTTTTTCCCAGACTGAAAGAGAAGAATAAAAGCTAGGACAATGTCTTTTCATCTTACCAGATAGTGAGGAGTCTATGTCCTTGACCATGCATGTAGCTTCTGGTTCGAAGCTAGTTCCTTCACACTCCAACGACTCCCGAACATTCATGTAATCCGGAGGGTCCCTCAATAGCATTGACTCCTCCGATTCCTCCTCGAGAGGGGCACCATTGCATTGCCAGCGAAAATGACCAGTACCCCTGCATCAATTGCATCGAAAGGGTAGGCCCAGGTAGTCTATTTTTTGTCTCAAGTGTCTACCTCTCCATTCTATATCAATGACCTATGGGAGACCACCATGCAGGTCTATCACAATCAGAACTATGGCCACCTTCCTCAATGATCTTTTTGAAGCATCAGAGTCGACTGCAAGAAATCTCCCCATTGAGTTTCTAATGGATTTAAGCCTCTTAGGGTTCCAAAAATGTATCGGTAATCCTAGCAGAAGTACCCATAAATGTCGATACTGGAAGTGTTATGTCTTCGGATCAAAGCCTAGTCTCCAACGCTTAAGAACAAGACTACACCCTCCCAAAATCCAAGTTGTATCTAGTAGTATCGTAGAATCCTCCGGGGTTCTACAGATGAATCTAAGACAACCTTTTGATAGATGGAAGAATTATGGATAGTAACCCAATAGAGTATCCCACCTTTGTTCTAACCACCTCAAAAAATTTCCCTTACAGAGGTAAGGATAAGTTAATCTACCCACCACACCACAGAAAGCAAGTCTCGCTGCATCTTCCAGAGCCACATCTTCTCCAAGAACCATCGTATGAGCCTTTTGCTTTGGCTTCCAGGCTTTCTTCCTTTCAAGACCCAAATGCTGAGAAGCAGTATGTGGGTAATAACCTTGTTTGAATGTTCTAGGCTTCCCAAACTTCATCTCGGTACCTAGAGAGGAGGTCCCCTTTGAAGTTGTAGAAGAAAACTTGACATGCCCTTCCTTCCTCTGAGTGAAACCATCTACAAAGCACTTCCCTGACTGCGCAAGAACGAACTTCTCTATACTAGCCTTCGGAAAGTTAAGAGGCTCCTTAGTTCGAAAGTTATGACTAATGGGTTGTGATGGATCAGGTGTCAGTAGGTAAGTCCTCTCATGTGTCCTGTACTCAATATCATTAATAACTAGAGGTGATAGAGTCTGGCCCCCACAAAGTTCATCAATCTTCGAGAGAAACCCCTCATCCTGCCACCCCAGGTCATCACCATCAACTAATAACTCCCTTGTTTTATAAGGCGCATTACAAGCATGATTTAAGGCCATGTGTCCTCCACTAAAAGATGAAACGAGTGTAGTAGACGGTTCAATTTCCTAGAAAGGAAAATAAGGCATGGTTTGCTATCTTCGTCACGAATATGGATTTAATAATTTGAATGCTCATTAATGGTTGGATGGATAATAAAACTCAGAAATAAAGCCCTCGACTAGCGAGTTGATGGCTAAAAAACCAATGAATGCCACGATTCTTGGTTCAATCAAGTCAGGATCAATGTTTTATCTAGAAATGCTAAGTAGAGAGAGATGCCATTGGACAAGGTACTATAAATCAAACCCGAGCGAGAAATAAGCTAAAGGACTTGATATGAAACCCATCTATACTAACTACTAAGAGAAAAACCTCCAGTCAATCTACCATTGTTGATCTAGTTTGTTGTTGGTTCCCACCCATTTACGATTTTCAAAATTCCACGTCTGAGTTCGATCTACCTAATTCAACTCTTTCTAATAACCACTAACTTAATGTGGACAAGATAACCAAAAATTTAGTGAGATGTCAATAAACATAAAGACATAACATTTACAAGAAGCAAGGGATTTGTGGAAAAGCACATAACTTTAAAACTAGGGAAAAGAGAGGAGATGAATGCTTAGTTATCAATAATATTTAAAAGTGGAAAGGTTAATAACCGTTGACTTAATGTGACATGATATCAAAAAATTTAGTGAGATGCGAGTAAACATCAATACATAACAAAAGGCAAGGAGTTGGGAAAAAGAACATACAACATACCTTTGAAACTAGGGGAAAATAAAGGAGGTGAATGATTAATGATCAATAACATTTAAAAGCTAAAAAAAAATTTTTAAAGAAGTATACCAAAAGTTATGGATGTTTATATATGTAATTTTTTTATTTTATATATGTAATATTTTGAATTTTTAAATATTTTGAATTTTTAAAATGAAATTATTGTTGTAAAATTGGAAATAAATAAAGTAATAAAGTATAAGAATTAAGTGATAAGAAAGTATAGGAGCATTTTATGTTTAAGAGTATATTGCACTTATAAATCTTTAATGATGGAGGGAGACATTTCCATAACATACTTGATTCGTAAATAGAATTAGCATAAATCTAGCTTAACTCTGGATGTATCAAGTGTAGAGAAGGCATAAATCTAGCTTAACTCTGGATGTATCAAGTGTAGAGAAGGAAATTAACATAGATCTAACTTAACTTCGAATGTATCAAGTTCCCTAACATAGATCTAACTTAAATTGAATGTATAAGTTCCCAATAAAAGCATCAAGTGTCGAGAGGGAAATAACATAGATCTAACTTAACTCTCAATGTATCAAGTGCTAAAAGGAAACATTTTCTCAAGTTTTACATTTAAAAAAGTTTTACAGCTCAAACTATTTGATCCCTCTAGGAACTTGATATACGGACAATTAATATGGATCTACGCCAACTTATTTTATTACAACGATTCTTTTTCTTTAGTTTTTTGTTATTTTTTCCAAGGAAACAAGCTTGTAATTTTATTTCCAAAAACAAATTACATAGTAGATGCCTTGGCATTCATTCTAGATAAAATCCTAGATATTTCGTCCTCTGGTACTACCAAATCTATAGAGAAACTATCAATTGTTTACAAAATGGTCATGAGTAGATTCTAAAAGCTTTTTGATAATCACAAAACTATAGAAAAAAAGATTTTAAAAGTTCTCTTGAAATCTGGGGTTGGTCGTATTCATCTTTAGCCATGTATCATAGGGTGAAAAACACATAGAGTGACGCAAAAATTAATCATTACAACCATGTATCATGAAAATATTCTTGGGATCAACTTGGAAATCTTTTGAGATTTTCCATGAGCCTTGGTCCAATACAAATCCATATTTTGAGACTCGATCAAATTCTTTGTTGATGTCCTTGTAAACATGATCAAAAGAAATGAAGGATAAATATTTTGACTTGTTTTGGAACTCTTGAAGTAATAGAAGAAGAGTATAGTTCTAAATATTTAAAATCCCCTTTCATCCATTGAATAAAAAGGAATATCCATAAATATATCGTAAATAAGTGAGGCCCTTTTCACATGCTATGGGAAGAGTGCGCCTAAGATCCATGAATTCACATAAATTGTTTGTCTCACTTCTAATGTTCACTGAGAAATAGATGATATGATTGTTTCAAATGTGTATAATGCCCCTAACACCTCCAAGAGGAGGATTTACCTAAGATGCCCCATCGAGAAATGCCCATGGTAGGTCCTTTTCTATCAAATATTCTTGATGCCTATCAAGCTGAGAAGTTTTATAAGGCTAAAGGAAAGATGATAAAATGTTAATTCTTTGAAGAAAACAATTTAAGGGGATATGATCTCTTTCTTAAAAAATGGATTGATTCCTAGTTGTCCAAATTCCCCATATAGCTGTAAGAGGAAGATATTTGAAATTTTTTGTTTTTTCATTATTTAACATACTCTACCCCAACTAAGGTCCATTACATGTGGAATTACACATAAAAATGATATTTTTTTATTTTTCTACTAACTAATTTATTGTAGCTTATCAACTATGAAATACACAAATTTAACTATTCTATGATAACATTAATTAAATGCATATACAACATGCTAAAATTAACATAAATGTTGTTTAATAACTCAACCCAGCATAATACAAATCATTTTTAAACACATAGTGAATGCACAACCATTAAAATCTCATAAGTATAACACATAAAATAAATAAAACACTTATCTTTTAAATCAGTTATGCAACCAACTACCTGGGACGGAGATTCCACCAAACCATAACCTTGTTGTTTCATATATCAACAACAAGTCACCCCTGAGATGGGGCTAACAATAAACAAA
Source organism: Picea sitchensis (assembly GCA_010110895.2). Classification (NCBI taxonomy): domain Eukaryota; kingdom Viridiplantae; phylum Streptophyta; class Pinopsida; order Pinales; family Pinaceae; genus Picea; species Picea sitchensis. The sequence continues at coordinate 40,067 of SNQJ01S0010805.1, read as the reverse complement.
AAAGGGTCACTCACGGCTCATAAAATCCCACAACTTACTCATATTCCCCTACAACTATCCCAATTTTCCACCAACTCTCTTCCTTTGACCTTCCCAATCCAAGTTATGTATCCCTTCAGTTATATTAGTCCATTAGGCGTCACATGCATTTATTAGGGTCTCTTTGGCATAGGTAATCAATAATATCACTACTTAGAAACTCAAGGGAGCTCACTACTAGGAAAAATACTAGGAAAAACAACAACAATAACTTGTTGTTACAATGCAACTCACATGGGAATTCACTCTTCAGGCATGAAAACCTAGATCTTTAGTGTTCTACTCAAAATACTCTCCATAAATTCTACAACATACCCCATAATTCACCCTATGTGGTTTCTACAGCTCCAATGCTCTATTTTTCCCTGCTCTCTCCTTGTTGTTCATGCAAAACATGACTATCCCAAAACTGTTGTAACTTCCCATACAAATATCCTCTCTTTTCTTGCTTTCTTGACTTACACACTTCCCCTAGTTGATTTTACTCAGACACGTGCTCTCAATAACTATGATATGTGACTTCTCACACCCGTGCTCTTACATGCATTCAATGATTGGATTTGAGAACACTCAATCAGAAAATTAGAAGGTTCATATACCAATAGAAATTTTAGGAAGTGGGTTGAATTAATAGACATGGGTAATTATCCCTTGGATCCCTCTCTTATACATTCTTTTATACCCTCCCCTCTCTTGTGGATTAATCATCCCCCATCTCTATCCATGCCCCCCAACAACTGACATCATATTCTATTTATTATGTTCTTAAATACAATTCACATATACATAGTTTGGTCGTGAACACACTTCCTATATACATTATGCATTAATTAAAATAGGGATTATATTGGGAAAATTACATTCCCACTCCTCTACAATTGTGCACCATCCTCGGTGCACAACAATTTGTTGAAATACACACATGCACGCACACACACACATTTACATCACAATACTTAGAAAAATAAAAATTATGCAATTTCACAACTCTAATAGCAGTTCCAACCATAATCTCTTGTTCCACTCAACCCACCAACCCAAGGAATGTACTCCCTTTACTACTTTGATTCCAGCGGGTTGTACCATTCTTTTATTAGGGCCCCCAACAAATGTTGGCTAGGACTTTGAGATGTGGTTCCATAACTCTAGTTGTTCAAAATGGAGTCTTGCATTCTTATATTCTATTTTCTTCAAAATTGATAAAAATTGTGTCTATTCCTCCCACATAATTTATTCGATCTCACGTGTTGTGCATTATGAATTGTAGAAGGTCCATCGAACCTTTATCATCCCTATGGATTTGTTCCTAAGAACTTTGAATTTACAGTCGAGGATGCGTACTGGTTCTACACCAAAATCTCCTCTTTGTTCCATCTAAATCATAGTCTAATCAATTATGTGGTTAGGGTCAGACAAATATTTTTTTAATAAGGATACATGATATACATTATGCACACTCATGGATGTAGGAAATGATATCATATATGAATCTAGCCTTATCTTTTCTAATATCTCAAAATGTCCACAATATCTTGTTGTCAACTTCGAGTAAATTCATAATCTTAGAAAAGTTCATTTCTCCTTCACTTTTAAAAATACATGTTTTCCCACTTTAAAATCTCTAAAATCTTTTTTTGTGTATGATAAAAAAAAATCTTGTCCTAGGTAGCCTTTAAATTGATCTTTATCATCTACTCTTCCATTTCCTTCAACAAATCAATCCCAATAACCGCTTTGTTTGTTGAGTTATCACAACTTATTGGCATGTTTCACTTTCTATGATCTAGGAGGATATTGGTGGCCACCCACCTTATCCAACTGTCTCAAAACAATTTTTGGCAACTTACTATTTTTAGCAGTTTTCGGTCCTTAAACTTCCAGTGCCATTTTGAGGGCCTAAACGACATGTTTTAACGATTAGGAACCTCACTTACAACTAAAGGATCTGATTGAGACCTTTAAATTAAGATCCTCATCAACGTCTTTCCAACGAGCTATCATGCACCCTAAACGAAGATCGTATGCAAAAGTTACTACCCCAAGAAGTTGATGTACTAACTTACCCCCACGAGGCCCACATGAATTTTTGCACGTCATCTCCTAGGGTTAGGTTTTTAGATGTCTAGGGTTTTGGAATTCATGTTTATTGTAAAAATTCCTTCAGAGCCCCATTGTACTCATCTTCTTGTGAATGAGCATAGTCGTCACATCTCTTCTCAGAGATAAGATGCCACCATTCTAGCAAGCTTGTTTCAAGTCTACGTATTATAGTTTTCAAAATATTTATTATTTAATAGAAACCAATTTTTACTATATCTTTGTTATTATTCACTGTGTATCTATGTTAATATTATAAATATTTTGTTTCATTTTATTCTGCTCGTAAATCCAGATCAGTGATATCAGAGCGGTCTGCTCCTTATTGTTTTTTTAATACATGTCCCTGACGCAGTCATGGTATAGAGAGTTAGGTCTTGAGCTTGTTTCTCTTGAGGAAAACTTCTCTTGCATGCCCAATAAATCATGCATGGTGGGTGAAAATAAATATGGAGGGATAAGAGATCCTTTCAAAATGTTGCTTGAGGAAGCCCTTGAGTGATAGAGTGATGCAGGAGCATCTCAAGCAAGCCAACACAGAGACAACAGACAGCTGGAAAAGCGCCCAGCACAAATTTTGAAATATCTTGAACCATTAATGAAACATCAAGTGGAGGCGCACTTGTATAATGTAAATGGACCTTGAGCTATTTTCTCTCGTCCTTAGTAGGTAGAAGGCATTTACAGTAGTTAATGCAAGTAGATAGAATTTAATTCTAGATTAGACAGTTTTTAGACTGAGAAAGGGAAACAGAATATAGACACCCTCCTTGTGTATTGTAACATTATTATGAGAGCATGAAGATTATTGAGAAGAGAATAGAACAAAAGCAGAGAGCTGTGTAGCAGACTCCATGTACAGAAGTTCTGAATTAATACAAGAAAGTTGTGATTCAGACTCATGGTGTTCATATATTCTCTGTGTATGCATCTTTGAATGTTATGCTCTTTCTGTCATGCAATTTCGCTTATGCTATGTATGGATGATTTCATGTTGAATGTTTGAAATATGAAAGGAAAGAGGATAGGAATGAGTTTAAATTGTTTCTCTATCTCAGCAAGAGTTCCTGCAAGGAGTGCAGTTGAATTGTCCACAAGGAGTGCGTCGATAAGGTGTTCAAGGGTTTGTCTCTGAAAGCTCAGGAGAGATAGATTTTGTTCTCATTTCCATAGAAGTGCAATGGGCACAGGAGCCGTGCAAGGAGTGCGTAGGCTGAGCAAAGTCTCAGGGTTGTGGACCTGAGTGAAGTATTGAGGGACTGATGTTACAGGTGTGCACAGAGTCGAAGGATTCTAACACTTGGAAGTGATTGAAAGTCTGCCGCAAGGAGTGCGTGCAAAGGGGTTTTCTGAAAGACTCGGAGTTGGGAAAGTTCAGAAGGATTTGAACCTTCGAAGGAGTCAAACGAAGGCATAGCAACGTCGAACCACAAGAGGACGATTTCTCGAGTAAAGGACAGACGGTCGGAATTCTCTGAAGAGAATTCGCGAAGTCCCGTGAGTCATCAGATCTCACAGAGGAGCAGGGGAGATACGATGAGTATTCCCGAAAGGTTCTAAGCTCAGGAGGAGTAGGACCATAGATCCAAGCCATAAGGGTTGTTGGATTTACACGTGGATTTCTATATCGGGTTTTCATAGATTAAAATCCTGTAAACTTTGCAATGGGAATCGCAAAATCATGAAACACGAAGTCCCGAAAAGCTAAAAGGATTTGTGTGGGACACAGAGGAGTCAGTGAATGGACAGGTGGTGCAGTATTGACACGGAGTCAAACTTCGTTGATCATTTCATAGTTTCGGTGAGTGAAGTTCCGAATTCTTTGCATTAGGATTCACGATATCGCGAAGTCCAAAGTTTCGATGGAGTAAAGGGGTATTGAAAGGTCAACCTTGTGAGCGTGTCGAAATTTTGGAAAATCGGGCTTCGGGAATCGCGGGAACAAGCTTCTTGACACCATGATCGCCGAAATCGCGATAAGGAAAAACCCAAAAGAGAAAGAGGACGGGTCAGCGTTGACGGTTTTCAAGTTTCGGGGATTTGAAAGTCAGGTGCTTGACCGCCGGATTCGCGAAGGTGCGAAAGTCCGATCCCCCGAAGTATAAAGGGGATTTCTCAAAGTTAAGAGTGGGTGAATATTTCCCGAAAGGAAAATAGAAGAGGTATTTCCAAGAGATCTTCAGGCCAGTGGGTAAGGAAAGATCCTGTGTTGACGTGGACCTTCCGACCTGCGGGTTGTGGAGGGGGCGTGCGTCATCATTTCTGGTATTAGAGCCCAGAAAGGTTCTTTGCTTTCTGTAGCAGAGAAAAAGAGAATTTCACCATGCCACCAAGGAGAAGGGAGAGGAAAACACCCGATCCACCAGAGGAGAGGGAAATGCCAAGAAGAAGAGGTAGGCAGATGACTGATCCAGCCATGGAAAAAGAAATGCGTGATCTACGAGCTAGACTCGAAGACATGGAGACAACACAGAGATGCACAGTCAGTGCTGGAGATATAAGTGATTCTGAGAGTGAAATTGAGGCTGAACATGAAGAAGAAGTTGCAGCTGAAGATGCAGCAAACGAACGTTTGATCAGAGCTATTGCAAGAATGGGTGCAAGAGAGAAGATGGACATTCCAGTTTATGAGGGAAATCTGGATGCAAAGGAGCTTCTAGACTGGATTAGAGCTCTAGACACATACTTTGACTATGAGGATGTCGAAGAGGATAAGAAGGTCAATCATGTTGTCACACGATTGAAAGGACATGCAGCATTGTGGTGGGATGAACTACAAGCTGACATATGCTGCAAAGGAAAGAAGAAAATCAAAAGCTAGGATAGAATGATCGCAAAGCTAAAAGCGAAATTGATCCCCAGGGATTATCATATTACTTTGTTCAGGAGAATGCAGAACCTGAGATAGAAGTTGATGATAGTGAAAGAATACACTGAAGAATTCTATAAGCTGAACATCAGGGTAGGTCATCGGGAAAGTGATGATGAAAAACTAGCCAGATACATGAATGGCCTGAGATACGACATTCAGGATGAGATGAGCATGGTAACCATCCAAATGGTGGAAGATGCCTATCAGATGGCTCTAAAAGTGGAAGATAAGCTGAGACGAAAGCAAGGTCAAAGAGGTTGAGGCAGAAGTCATCCCAGAGGCAAATCAGTTGCCCAGGACAAATATCAGAAGCCCAAGGAGGACTGGAAGAAACCTCAGACTCGAACTGAAAGAGGTGGAACCTCACAGCGAGGGAAACATACTGAACATAGAGGAGATTATGCTGATAATAATACTTTTCCTTTTACTAGAGGTAGAGGAAGAGGAAGAGGTAGCACAGATAATCTCGTTTCTACGGAGATGGTAGAAATGTTGGAGCTAGAGACGATTGATCATCCAAGCCCATACATAGTTTCATGGCTACAAAAAGGACATCAGGTAACTGTCACTAAACAATGCTTAGTTGAATTTAATATAGGAGGATATAATGATAAGATACTATGTGATGTCATTCCTATGGATGTTTGTCATATATTGTTGGGTAGACCGTGGCAATATGACAGGAATGTGATTCATGATGGGAGAATGAACACATACACCCTAGAGAAGAATGGGAGGACTCACATGTTGCTTCCAATCAAGGATAAGGAGGNATGTGATTCATGATGGGAGAATGAACACATACACCCTAGAGAAGAATGGGAGGACTCACATGTTGCTTCCAATCAAGGATAAGGAGGTGAAACCGGAAGTAAGAAACATTGTACTTCTCATGAGTGGGAAGGAACTTCTTACAAAGGTTAAGAAGAAGGAAGAACCGCAGTTCATTGTGGTCAGAAAACTGAGGATTGTTTTGACCAGCACAAGAATAGATGATTTACCAGAAGAGGTTCAGGAACTATTGGAAGAGTTCGCTGACATAGTAGTGGACGAACTACCTCATTCGTTGCCACCGATCAGAAGTGTGAGTCATCACATTGATCTCATACCAGGATCCAGTTTTCCAAATAAAGTTGCATACAGATTGACGCCACAAAAGAATGAAGAGGTCAAAAGACAAGTCCAGGATTTACTGGATAAAGTTTTCGTCAGAGAAAGCTTGAGTCTGTGTGTTGTTCCAACAGTACTCAGTCCGAAGAAAGATGGAGGCTGGATAATGTGTACTGACTCGAGGGAGATTAACAAGATAACCATCAGGTACAGATTTCCATTGCCGAGGATGGATGATCTAATAGATTTCTTGAGTGGAGAAAATTGTTTTTCAAAGATTGATTTGAAAAGAGGTTATCATCAAATCCGCATGAGAGAAGGTGATGAATGGAAGACAACATTCAAAACAAACGAAGGGTTGTATGAATGGATTGTTATGCCGTTTGGCTTAACAAATGCACCAAGTACCTTCATGAGGTTGATGAATGAAGTCCTGAGGGAGTTCATCGGAAAGTTTGTTATTGTATATCTGGATGATATACTGGTTTTCAGTAAAATAGTGGCAGAGCATCTGAAACATTTGGCTACAGTGATGCAAAGATTACAGCAGGAGAAGTTGTTGATAAACATGAAGACAGAGCTCATTCATGAAGACAGAGCTCATTTACTTGGGGTTTGTTATTTCTGCAGATGAGTTGAGGATGGATCCAAATAAGGTGGAGGTAATCAAGAATTGGCCATCACCGAAGAATATTTTTGAGGTGAGAAGTTTTCACAGATTGGCTAGTTTCTACCGAAATTCATTAGGAATTTCAGTGGAATTAGTGCACTGATGATGGACACAGTGAAGAAAAGACAGAAGTCTTTTCACTGGACAAAAGAGGCTGAGAAGAGTTTTAATCTGTTAAAGAGGAAGATTATGGAACAACCAGTTTTGGTGTTGCCGGATTTCCAAAAGACATTTCAAGTGAAATGCGATGTGAGTGGATTTGCAATAGGGGAAGTCTTGAGTCAGGAAGACAGGCCGATAGCATACTTCAGCGAGAATCTGAATGAAGCGAAAGTGAAGTACTCTACTTACGATAAGGAGTTTTATGCTATTATACAGTCATTGAAGAAATGGAGACATTACTTGATCCCGAAAGAGTTTGTCTTATACAACGACAATCATGCATTGCAATTTGTGACTCAACAGGAAAAGTTGAATCAGAGACATGTTAAATGGGTTGAGTACATTCAAAATTTCACTTTTGTGATTAAACATATTTCTGGTACTGAACAAAGTTGTTGATGCTTTGAGCAAGAAGTGTTTGCTATTGCAGGAATTCAAAGTCAAAACGTTGGGTTTTGATGATCTCAGGGGCATGTACGCAGATGGTCAGGATTTCAAGGAAGCGTATGAAGCAGTTGATAATCCAATTCTCAGAGATAGAAGCCAGTGGGTAGAGTACATGATCCAGGAAGGATTATTGTTTAAAGCTAATCATCTGTGTATTCCGAAATGCTCCATGAGGGAGAATTTGTTGAAGGAGAAACATAGTGGAGGATTGGTAGGGCACTTTGGTCACGACAAGACATTCGCAAAGTTGAATGAGTCATATTTTTGGCCAGGAAGGCGAGCAGACATCAAGATATTTGTGGACAGATGTTGAATTTTCCATCATTCGAAGGGAAGGAAGCAGAATGCATGGTTTTATCAACCATTACCCATACCTGAAAGGCCGTGGGAGGTAATCAACATGGATTTCCTATTGGGGTTGGCAAGAACACAAAGAGGATTTGACTCAATCTTTGTGGTGGTGGATAGAATTTCCAAGATGTCACACTTCATTCCATTTCAGAAGACCAATGACGCAACTTACATTGCGAATCTGTTTTTCAAAGAAGTCATTCGACTTCATGGCTTACCAAGAAGCATAGTTTCGGATCAAGACACTAAGTTCATAGGGCACTTTTGGAGGACCTTATGGAAGAAGTTGGGAGCTAACTTGACATTTAGTTCGGCTTATCATCCTCAGACGGATGGAAAGATAGAGGTGGTAAATAGAAGTCTGGGAGACTTGCTGAGAAGCCTGGTGACAGAACACCACATCTAGTGGGACAATGTATTACCATAGGTAAAATTTGCTTATAACGAATCAGTTAACAGAAGCACAGGGAAAAGTCCATTTCAGATTGTTTATGGCATGCATCCGAGGGGAATTTCTGAATTGAGAGATTCAGAACAGACTGCGATTAGGAGCGCTAGTGTAGAAGATTTCGTAGAGGCGATGAAAGAACTTCACAGCCAGGTGAAGGAGCGATTGCAGAGTTCAAGCCAGGAATATAAGCGCAGAGCCGATCAACACGAGAGACAACTTCAGTTTGAGGTTGGTGACTTGATTCTGGCACATTTGAGAAAGGAAAGGTTCCCGAGAGGAACATATAATAAGTTGAAGATGAAGAAAATTGGACGATGTAAGGTCTTGAAGAAATTTGGGACGAATGCTTACAAGATTGAATTACCCAATGGGGTCGGAATTTCTCCGATATTCAATATCTCATATTTGTACCCATATAAAGCTGAGGAAGCAGGGATAGGAAATGAGCAACCAGTGGTCCAGTGGACGAAGCAGATGCCAGTTGCAGATAAGCTACACATGGAGTGCATACTGGACAAAAGAGTAAGCAAGAAGACTAGGCGAAAGCAATATTTTGAATATTTGGTCAAGTTGAAGGACCATCCAGTTGAAGATGCCAACTGGGAGAACAAAGAAGAGATCTAGAAGCATGGACGCACAGTGTGTGAGCTCATGGACAGGAGCGCATGAAATTTTTCAAGCGAGGGAGTATGATGCAGGAGCATCTCAAGTGAGCCAGCACGGAGACAACGGACAACTAGAAAAGCGCCCAGCACAAATTTTGAAATATCTTGAACCATTAATGAAACATCAAGTGGAGGCACACTTGTATAATGTAAATGGACCTTGAGCAATTTGCTCTCGTTCTTAGTAGGTAGAAGGCATTTACAGTAGTTAATGCAAGTAGATAGAATTTAATTCTAGATTAGACAGTTTTTAGACTGAGAGAGGGAAACGGAATATAGACACCCTCCTTATGTATTGTAACATTATTATGAGAGCATGAAGATTATTGAGAAGAGCATAGAAGAGAAGCAGAGAGCTGTGTAGTAGACTCCATGTACAAAAGTTCTGAATTAATACAAGAAAGTTGTGATTCAGACTCATGGTGTTCATATATTCTTTGTGTATGCATCTTTGAATGTTATGCTCATGAATGTTTTGCTCTTTCTGTCATTCAATTGCTTTTATGCTATGTATGGATGATTTCTTGTTGAATGTTTGAAATCTGAGAGGAAAGAGGACATGAAAGAGTTTCAATTGTTTCTCTATCTGAGTAAGAGTTCCTACAAGGAGTGCAGTTGAATTGTCCGCAAGGAGTACGTCGAGAAGGTGTTCAGGGGTTTGTCTCTGAAAGCTCAGGAGAGATAGATTTTGTTCTCATTTTCATAGAAGTGCAGTGGGCACATGAGCCATGCAAGGAGTGCGCAGGCTGAGCGAAGTCTCAGGGTTGTGGACCTGAGTGAAGTATTGAGGGACTGCTGCTGCAGGTGTGCGTAAAGTCGAAGGATTGTAACACTTGGAAGTGTTTGAAAGTATGCCACAAGGAGTGCGTGCAAAGGGGTTTTATGAAAGACTCGGAGTTGGGAAAGTTCAGAAGGATTTGAACCTTCGAAGGAGTCGAAGGAAGGCATAGCGACGTTGAACCATAGGAGGACGAGTTCTCAAGGAAAGGACAGACGGTCGGAATTCTCTGAAGAGAATTCGCGAAGTCCCGTGAGTCGTCAGATCTCACGGAGGAGTAGGGGAGATACGGCGAGTATTCCCGAGAGGTTCTAATATCAGGAGGAGTAGGACCGTAGATCCAAGCCATAAGGGTTGTTGGATTTACACGTGGATTTCTATATTGGGTTTTCGTAGATTGAAATCCCGTAAACTTTGCAACGGGAATCGCGAAATCACAAAACGCGAAGTCTCGAAAAGCTAAAAGGATTTGTCTAGGCCACAGAGGAGTCAGCGAATGGATAGGTGGCGCAGTATTGACACGGATTCAAACTTCGTTGATCATTTTGGAGTTTCGGGGAGTGAAGTTCCGAATTCTTTGCATTAGGATTCGCGATATTGCGAAGTTCGAAGTCCCGATGGAGTAAAGGGGCGTTGAAAGGTCAACCTTGTGAGCACATCTGAATTTCGGAAAATCAGGTTTCAGGAATCGCGGGAACAAACTTCTTGACACCACAACCGCTGAAATCTCGATAAGGAAAAACCCAAAAGAGAAAGAGGACGGGTCAGCGTTGACAGTTTTCGGGTTTCGAGGATTTGAAATTCGGACGCTCAACCGTCGGATTCGCGAAGGTGCGAAAGTCTGATCCCCCGAAGTATAAAGGGGATTTCTCAAAGTTAAGAGTGGGTGCAGATTTCCCGAAAGGGAAATAGAAGATCTATTGCTGAGAGCTCTTCGGGCCAGTGGGTAAGGAAAGATCCTGTGTTAACGTGGACCTTCTGACCTGCGGGTTGTGGAGGGGGCGTGCGTCATCACAGAGGAACGAGATGATGGACAACTTTGGACAAATCCTTCGATGGTTGTTGACAAGTGACGCATCCACCTCAAGAGGAAGTGCCACCCCCTTCAAGGTAAAGTTCAACTTTGATATTCCTATATTTAAAGTTCAAATAGATTTTGATTCCATAGATAAATGGTTAAACCTTCTAGAAGCGTATTTCTCTGACCACAACTTTTTCGATGGAGAAAATATTACATTTTCACTCCTCAAGGTCGTCCCCCATGTCAAAGATTGATGGGAGACTTTTCGTGAGAAAAAGGAAATATAGGGATCCAAATTATTTGTAGTTTCACCCACTTAGGGTTGCTTCCGGGATGTTATTAAGGAATAATACTACCCTGTTGGAAGTTATGATGAATTATATACAAGATGGACCACACTGTGGCATAAAAGAGACCAAACAGTGCCAGAGTTCATTAATGTCTTCCATACCTTGCACACCAAGTTAGGAATCAAAGGGTCGGAGCGAAATATGGTGCTCAAGTACCGTGACAGTCTGCATAGATACATCTAGACATAAATGTAGTTTCTAGACATCTCATCCTTGGGTGCGGCCTATCGACATTCCGTCAAAATTGAGCATAAGCTGAAATAAAATCCACGGTAGTTTGGGTCTAGGAACCCTTCACAACAGAAGCATGGAAAGGGAAGCCCCAACCCACACAACAAAGGACAGAGAAAATATGGGCAACCATAGGACAACCAGTCCAAGCCGCAATAAAATAAGGACAATGGGAAAATGAAGAAAGATATCGAGAAGTGGTGTGACTTCCATAAGAATCCTTGGAATAACACTATTGATTTCCGCTCAAAGAATTCATTGGTGGCTGAGGTCAAAATCATCTGAATCAGATGTGGGTTTTGAATCTAAGTTAGAACCAGAAAAGGGGAGACAGATGATTGATGTGGAGCCTAATGCCATTGTTGCTACAACCAAGATCCAGCCTTGTGAACCTGATGAGCCAGAGGAAGGTGAGTGCCTTTTTCATTCACAGATGTGGGTAAAAGGCACTCCGCTGCACTTCATCGTTGATAGCGGTAGCCATAAGTACCTCATTTCATAATAGTTCATCAAGCATCTAGCCTTGCTGACAACATCGCACCCGCAACACTACACCATGAGATGGCTCCATCAAGGAATCAATCTTCGCGTCAGCCAACAGTGTTGACTTTCATATGGAAACAAGCCATTCAAAGATGAGGTATTTTGTGATGTTTCTCCCCTTGAATTTTGTGATGTTCTTTTGGGCCAACCTTATTTATGGAAACATCATGTTGTATATGAGTCTAGGCCTCCCATTGTTATTATTACTTCGAACAGGAATTTGTATAGGATACCCAAGGCAGTCCCACCTAATGTTATTTCCTTGATCTCTGCCAAGCAACGCAGGAAGGTCATTTCTCAGACCGGGAAGTTTGTCTTCTTCGTGATTCGCTCTCAGAGTGAGGGAAAGTTTGTAGCCACATCCATGTCTTCTGTGGCCGACCTCTCCACAGAACATAAACAAGTGGATAAGATCGTGGAAGAATACAAAGACATCTTCTTATCACCTATCGGGGTACCTTTGCACTATCAGGTCAATCATCCCATTGATCTAACCCTCGGTACACTGCTACCTAATGGGCCATTCTATCATCGGTCTCTGCTAGAAAATGAGGAGATCAAGAGTTAGATCCAATAATTTCTCCAAAAGGGGCACATATGACCCAACTCATCACCCTGTGGAAGCCCAATTGTGTTGGTGTAGAAGAAAGATGGGACTTGGTGACTCTGCATTTATTATTGGGCCCTAAATAAAATCACAGTCAAGAACTGGTACCCGATTCTCTGAATCGACAATCTCCTTGATCAGATCAAGGGGGAAAAATAGTTCATTAAGATTGATTTGATTTATGGATACCATCAGGTCCCAATAGAACTGACAGATGTATGGAAAATTTCCTTCAAGTCAAAAGAAGGTATTTTTGAATGGTCAGTCATGCCCTTTGGTTTTAAAAATGCTCCAACAACTTTCATGAGGTCGATGGATGATATCTTGCATCATTTCAGTAATTATTTTGTGGTGTTGTATTTGGATGACATCCTTGTATACACCAAGATTTGGGAAAAACACTTGTAGCATATTCAGGAGGTTCTGCACACTCTTCGACAACACAAGCTATATGCCAACTTGGAAAAATTCTCCTCTAACATGGACATGGTCCAGTACCTCGGCTACATTTTTGATGTGCATGGTGTGCATGTTTATCCATCCAATATCCAAGTCATCCAGGACAGGTGTAACACCCTATTTCCCCCAATATGTATATATAACTATATTGGCCAGGAACTATGGCAAACTTGAAGGTGTGAACATTTGTTTTGATGGACCTTTGTATAAAAGGTCGATAAATGTAAATTGTGTTATGAATATGTGTTACATGACTGCTGAGAAGGGGATGTGCTAAAATATACCACGATAGCTAATGAAAGGTGGTGGAAGGAACCTGGAATGGTTGTGTTAACTTCCACCGAGCCAGTAACATACTAGTTTTTACTTGCTCAAAGACCAAAGAAACTCTCTGACCCTAGAATGAATTTCCCATCAGATTGGTAGGTGGGGTGGTTCCTCAAGATTTAATGAGGGGATGGGGGTGAACCACCCATCCATAAAATCTCTCAGACCTGACCACAGATGGGGAAATTTGCGCCACACACAATCTTGCAGAGAAAAAGGAAAGAGAGGAAGTGTGGTAAAGGGTAGAGAGAACGCACATGATTGGGATCGCGGAAGAGAACTGGAGAAACTCTGGAAACATAGGGAGTTTTGAACATAGGAGGAGAGTAATCTTCATCCTGGATTATTTTTCTATATCAGGAGAAGGAGAGTAACCTTTGTCCTTGACTTTCGTTGAGCTGGAAGTAAGAGATTGAATCTCAGAGCATCGTGATCTAGCTCGGGGGTGGCTAGTGGTAAATTCATTTGGAGTCACTGAACCTACGATTGGGTGGAAACGAGAACCCCTCTCAATAGTTGCACCATGCTTGTTGGATCTAATAAGTGTTTTATGCCTTGTATTTTGTATTGAATATCATGAATACACACTCATGTTTATACACCCATAATGATTTATGTATGGAATGATTGCCTAGTGTTTTAGACTGGAAATAATAGATGCATGTGTATACTTACATGCCATAGTTGGTTTATGTACAAATGATTAACTCTGGGGCATGAGTTCGCTCCACCGAGAATCATCTTGTTTTCTTCATTCTTGTAATATTCTAGGAAGGCTCCTCGAGAGCACTCTTCCTTGGGAATTACCCCATAAACCTTGGAACTGTACCAAACCTTTACCCAAAGACTCCACTAAGATCAAGGAAAATTGCCCAAGAACCGTCTGAAGGTTCATGCGATCCGGGTCTAGAAACCATATGAAATAAAGAGTAGCTCTCTAAGGTCTCGGAGTCGTGGGAGTTTGAAGCTCCGAGAGGTTGAATTTCATGATTCAAGATCAAAAAAGGATAGCGAGTCCAATTATTGAAAGGGAGTATTCCGTTGTTTAGTAGACTAATGGTCGGGATCCTTTTGGAATTACCCCAGATCTGTTAGGACCAATGGATCTAGAGGAGGAGCGTAGGCATTAATGCCTCAACCCCTTCAGCCTTCGTAAGTAGCGATGGGGTCCAGGACCGTAGATCCAAGGATCTGTCAGAGTTCTATTGACCGTCGATCTTAACCTTCACATAAGCAGGAGAATGGACTTGGAAAAGTCTTGAAAGTCCCGAAGAAATTGGAATCGTCCACTGGCAGAGGACACGTGGCGATCGGTTATCATTTTGCTGACTCGCGAATTGGAGTGGTCAAAGGGTAGGACCGCACAAACTCACGATTCGCAAAATCACGACGTGATCATGGTCGTTGATCCAGGAGTGATCTGGGTCGTCGGTTTAAGCGTGAACGAGTTTCGGCGTTTCAGTGACCGGGAGACCAAAGGGAAAGACCCCTTAGTTTCATAAGTCATGAAATCTCGGTATATGAAACCACGACGTGCTCTATGGATTGGTCCTAGGTCATAGGACAAGGTCATGTGGTAGAAGGAGGAGGTAGGCGCTAGCAGTTGGCTAAGGGTATAACTTGGGGATTGGCATTTCGGGACCCGAGAGTTCGAGGAAATGAGAAGTCAAGGGACGTGAAGTCCCGACGAGTTCGAAGACTCAGCCATTGGTCGTGTTGAGAGATCACATGGGTAGAGGTTTTAGATAGGTGTTATGGGAATCAGGATTTCGGGGAATGGAGACTCAGAGTTGGCTCACGTTCATTATCCCAATATGCGAAATTACGATACAATCACAGTCGTTGATCGAGGGGATAGCGCAAGACCATAGATCCGATTTCTTGTGAGGGTACCAGAGTTCGGGAGTTCGGGAGTGATATTATGGGTGGCTTTGCATCTTGAAAGTCTCGAAATGCAAAGCATCTCTCATAAGAACACGGTCATACCTTGTGGTCGTATGGGGAAATCTCGTATATTATGTGGGTTTGCGTAGTCAGGTTTCAATGAGACCTATGGATTTGTTAGCAGGATCCTGGTAGGAAGTCGAAGAGTTGATTTTTTTTGAAAACAAGAATATAAAAATTTTATTTTTATTCACGCCCATCGTGGGGATGTTACAACTGGTTAGCCCCAACCACACTCACTGATCTTTGGAGCGTCATAGGCCTTGCCAATTTATATCAAAGGTTTGTGATGGGATTCTCCCCTATTGCATGGGCCCGTAGCCAAATAACTAGAGGTGGTGGTAAGACAAAATTTGTGTGGGGCCTGTCCCAATAGAAAGCATTCCATGATCTAAAGAAGCGCTTGTGCTCTGCCCCAATCCTTTCATTACTTGACCTACAACATCCCTTTGAGATTGAGACAGATGCTTCAGATTATGCTATAGTCATAGTCATAACTCAGCACGACAACCCCATGGCCTATCATAGTGAGGCACTATCAGATGTTCTATGTAAGTACCCTAATTACAACAAATAAATGTACTCCATTGTGCAAGCCTGACGCTAGTGGAGGAATTTCATTCTCAGGAAGGAGACAATCATCCACACTGAACATAATCCACTACAATCCATCCATACATAAGTAAAATTGTAGAATGATTGCGATTAGAAGTGGTCCACATATATTCAATAGTTCCACCTCAAAATAAAGTATAAAACATGAATTACCAATCGATTTGTTGATTTCCTCAGCCAACCTCCACTCGCGAAACTCACCACAATGCTTAATTATTGCATCCACTATACCTCTGGATGTCCCCACCTCTATGATATGGATCCTAACTTTGCCAACACCTACCATATGTTGGTCGAAAACACAATTGTCACCAATTTACATCTTCGGGATGGGTTGTTGTGCCATCTAGGCCATCTATGTTTTCCGTCAAGCGAGCGAGTGTAGCTTATTTGGGAAGCCCACTACATTTGTGTGGTAGGACACTTTGGAGTCGAAAAGACAGTGGCAGTGTTGCAGAAAAATTTCGACTGGCTGAAACTTCGATAGGATGTCAGCAAGTATATTTGGTCCTGCACTGCCTACGTTATTGTCTAACCAACCATTAAGAAACAAGGCCTGTAGACTCCTCTTCCTAATCCTGAAAGGCCTTGGGAATCCATATATATGGACTACATGTCGGGCCTTCCATCCACCAAGCAAAGAAATGACTGTTTTTTTGTGGTTGTTGATCAATTTTCCAAGATTGTGATTATGACCATCTGCAAGAAGAGCATCACAACAAAGGCCACTGCTAATCTATTACTTGAACGACTGTGGGTACACTTTGGCATCCTACAAACCATTATCTAATATTGGGATAGCTACGTCCTCAACACATTCAGTTCGAGCCTCTGGTCATTGTTGGACACCAAGCTCACCAAGTCCATTTCCTTCCATCCCCATACGGATGGCCAAACCAAGGTCGTCAACTGGATGACTGTGCACATATTACGCTTGTACAATTACAAGCACCTACACACCTAGTATGATAGTATTCCCTATGTTCATCATAGCTAAAATAGATCCATATATAGCTCAATTGGCCACAACACCTTTCAGGTGGGGTTGGGATTTTAACCATTGGGTCCCATGGATGTTGCACTACCCCTTGCGGCCACCCAGGCAAACTCATCCCATGCTCCAACTGGAGCTGACAAGGTCACCTGATTCATTGAGATGATCTAGAACATCTAGAAACAAGTTCAGTATATTTTACAAAAGTCTAATGCCAAGTACAAGCAATTCCATGATCAACACCACATGTCACACCAGCTTCAAGTGGCCGAACACAAAGTTTGGTTGCACTTGTAGAAATAACTCCTTATAGGGCCTCATCATAAGCTTCATCCACTCTATTACGGACCCTACACCATCACCAAGGAAGTGGGTGACAATGCTTTTGAGCTCAACCTTCCCTCAGTCCTTGGCTTGCACCTAGTATTCAATGTGGACCTCCTTCAACCTTATTTTCCACCATTATTCGACATCTTAGAGATAGAAGAACAGTTGACACCAATAGAGATAAACCTTGACTGCATGTAATAGTCATCCATTGATCATATCATGGACACACAGGTCAAGGGAAATCGCCAACAATGATTCCAACTTTATCGGGTTGTGAAAGCAGGGAAACTCCTACACCAAGGCAAGTGGCTCACTCAGGGCCAAATTGAGTAGAAATTTCCTCATCTGATGGGGTCACTCAATGCAATGTAAACCATTTATTCCTAATGGGGGAGGATTTATTGAGCAGGATCTTAGTGTTCACCCACCTTGTCGAACTAGCTCAAAACATTTTTTTGGAAACTTACTATTTTTAGTATTTTTTCGGTTGTTGAACTTTAGGGGCCATTTTGAGGTCCTAAACAACATTTTTTTCATGATAAGTCACCTCAATGACATTCAAAGGCTCTAATTGACCCCCCTAAATTAATATCCTCATCAATACCTTTCCAACGAGCTATTGTGCACCGTAAACAAAGATTGTATGCAAAAGTTACGACCCCAGGAAGTTGATGTACTAACTTACCCCAACGACGCCCACATTACTTTTGGCACTTCATCTTCTAGGGTTAGGTTTTTGGATGTCTAGGGTTTTGACACTCATGTTTATTCTAAAAATTCCTTTAGAGCCTCATTGCATTTATTTTCTTGTGAATGAGTGTATCTGTCACATCTCTTTTGAGAGATAAGCTATCACCATTCTAGCAAGCTTGTTTTTAGTCTGCATTTGATAGTTTTGAACATATTTCTTATTGAATAGAAACCAAGTTTTATTGTATCTCTGTTATTGTTAACTGTGTCTCTGTTTTAATCTTATAAATATGTGGTTTCATTTCATTGCGCTCATAAATACGAATCATTCTGCCATACAATGCTTCAAATGGAGTCATTTTTTATGAGACTTGATACCCCTTATTGTAAGAAAATTCAACTAAATGGATATAATATTCCCACTTTGATGGTTGTTCCATCACATACATTCCAAGCATGTCTTCAATTATGTTGTTTTCCTCTCCATTTTCCCATCTAGCTCTAGCTTATGGATGAAATTTTTATGAGGATCCCCATGCATGAAACTTGTGAAATGATCATGGTCATTGATATATTTGCCACAAAATACCCACATTTCATGGCATAATATGAGTTTGGGAAAGGTTTTTCCATGGGAAAATGTCAATATACATCACATCTTCAGTCATGAAATCGCCATAACATTCGAAAATTATATTTATGTTGGGCGCGTCATCCATTTAGCATCGTAGTTTGTTGATTGAAAGGATTAATAACCCATATGAAATATGCATGGAAATTAGTTAGACATCCAATTATTCCTTAGTTTCTGAATTGATTAAATGGTGGTAGATTGGAATTATAGATAGCTCATATACTTCCTACACTAAGTTTATTTTTTATAATGAGGGCCATTACAAGATGAGAGGACGAGGATTATTATAGAGTTTTATTTTTATTTGGAGACATAGAGTTAATTAGAGGGAATGAAGGAGGTTGTGTGAGGAGAAAGGAGAAAAGGCACAGAAAGAAGGGCCAAGAAGCTTGTTGGAAATTAATATAGAGAAGAAGAGTTGAAGTCTTGAGAATGAAGATGATAAGATCGAAGAAAAGAGAGAAGAATAAGAAAAACATGAGGGAGAGGCACGAAGGAGGGAAGGAGAGGAAGATATAGAGGAGAAGAGAGAGAATCTTGGCATCCTTGTAGACAATAGAGGTAAATTTTACTTTGGATTTAGTAGACAATAGAGGTAAATTTTACTTTGGCTTTTGTGAATTTCTAAGAGGTTGTAATGACCAGTGGTTGTAATGACCAACTAAGATTGAGACCAGTGGGCTTGTAATGGTTTTATGTTTAAAAGAACATACAGATGATCCCATAGAGGCCTTGTAAATGTATTTTTTTTTTATATATAGACATTTTTTTTTGGTTTAATAAAAGGCCAATTGAGATAGACTAATGAATAAATCCCCTAGGTTTTAATTACACTATGTCTTTGTGTGTAGATTCATTACATCTTGAGTAGTTGTTTATGTGAATTTGAACTTGTAGTGATTTCTTGAATTTTGTTTGTATTTGTGGATTCCTTTGATTTTCTATAGGGGTTTCAAGTCCCTTTTCATTATGCATGGCCCTTACTAGATCATTAATGGAATTCATGTCTAGGGATTTTGCATTTTATAGGGTGAACTACACTTCTTTGCACAACCCCAAATGCTTGTTTGTCCTTCAAAGTCACTTGCAGGAAACTATAATGAAGAAATACAAGTGAATGAATAATAACCAATGCATTCATGAGTATGGGTGTACTCTAATGTGATTAATATGGGAGCTTGTATTGTTGAGATAACAAAACAACATTTTGTGTTGCTTTGTTTACTTCAAAAGGATATAAGGAGTCCCTTTGTTCTCCTATTTTTTTAAAAAACTAAAATATCTATCCCACATACCGGTACTACATGCATAACAAGATAGGTGGTTGATTCTCAAAACAATTCCATTATTGTGACTTTTTATAACCTGTATCTTTTTATCAAACTCTCTCTTTGCTCATTATTAATTTTGGTTTTTACCAATTGTGTTAATTGGACATGCTTCTTTGTAAAAGATAACAAAGATCATTAGTTAGGCTTAGTAAATAATTCATAACACCATTTAAATGTTATATAGAATGCTAGTAAATTCTTTTAACTATAGTGGTTCAATTAATACATACGCAATGCAATCTTGATTGAGCCTTGGCTTATAATACAAATTATTTTCTATGTCATGGTCCATATATGTACCTACAACATAAATCATGTATTCCATTACTGCCTCATATATGCAATGCATTTGGAATATTAATAAATCATTGAGTAGTTGATCAAGGAGGATCTCCACACAATGAATTATTATTTTTCATACCATGGAAAAGAATAATTAATACTCATGAATGATTTGTTTTAAATGTAAAAATGATTAATACTTTAAGAGTGAGAAACTCATGTATTAGTCATGCAAATTGGAAAAATGATTAATGCTTGAAGTGAGTTTGATAATTCCACATATTATTCATTTAATTGTAAAAATGGGAAATTAGTTTTGTGAGAGAAACCAAATAAAAAATTAGTTTCATAATTTTAAGGGGAAATTAGTTTCCTAGTCTCGAGGAGGAAGTTAAGGGTCTCATGAATTGGTTTATACTCTTCCTCACTTTATCACAAGTGGTTTCCTAGTCTCAAGGAGGAAGTTAAGGCTTTCATGAGTTGGTTTATATTCTTTCTCATTTTTTTCCTTGAGTTGTTATTAGATCCTAAATTTGTGAATCTTGTCTCTTTGAGTTATGGAGCTAAGGAAACTTTATAAAATCTTCATGTAATATTTGGGTAAAAAAGAACCCTTTTAGGGAATAATCCTTTATGGAGTTGATGAGAAATTCCATTTGATGCCACATGCTTGTGAGAGACCAACATTTGTCAAAGGAGATCATCTCTTTGTAGGAGAGACATTGCCACATGATTGTGAGAGATCTAGCCTTGTACTGTCAGAGGAGATCGTCTCTTCATAAGAGAGGTGTGGCCACATGCTTGTGAAAATATAGCTCTTTTCAATATGCATAAGAGAATATCTTCGATACTGTCGTCGGTTGTGGGAATTATACTGCCACTTTTTGATGCGGGAATCAACCATTTGTATTGTAAAGGAGAGTATCTTTGAAGAAGAGAATGAAGCAGTTCATGGATTTTATGAGCCCAGAGACGTATCTAGAAGGTTCTGGTGAAATCCATTAACAACTCGATGATCTCTTGTCTCATGTTTTCTTATGCATGTTTTTATTTACGTAATTATAATTATTAAATACATTAAGTAATGGATTATGAGACTAACAACACATTCACCAAGTTAATATTCAATTCGGATTCAAACCTTCATGAATACATCTTTCGAACTTTGATGCAATCAAGTTCAATATATCTGAAATTGCAAATCTGACCTTAATGGAGTGGCCTAGAACCAAATCAAGTTTGGTATCAGTGTCACCCCGATTTCAGATCAAGTGGTATCAAAGCGAGATAGACGAGGATTGTAGGTGTTGAAGACAAGATGGAAAAAGAATCAAAGAGCTTGAAGAAATCAACCAAAACATACAAGAAGAGAATGTTGAGCAAATAAGCCCTATTAATATAGACAAATAAGAGATGGGTAGCCTGAATGAGCCATGGGGCTCCAAAGTACCTCAAAAATAAAAGTTCTGAGAAATCAATGAAAATAGCACCATGTCGAAGATATTGATGAAGATTTCCAATGGCACAAATGACACCTCAGGCAAAGTCTAGATGCAAACGTTATGGCCATCTGAATTTTTTGGAGAATAGGCGAATCTGGTGAAGCTCTTACAGTGTTGACGTGGTAGAGCCACATGGCCATATAGATGTTGATGTGGAAGTTGACGTGGTAGTACGAGGGATGATGTCAGCATGCCATGGAAGTTGACGTGTCACTGATGTGGGAGTACGGAAGATGGCGTCAACCTATTGTGGCAGTTGACGTGTCGCTGACATGGCAGTACAGATGATGATGTCAACATGATGTGGCATGATGATTGGGAACTGATTTGGTAGTATAGATGATGACACCAACATGTTGAGGCATGATGACTAGGCACTGGCATGGTTGTACGAATGATGATGTCATCATGTAATGGCGACTAACTGGGTAGTACAGTGGATGACATCAACATGAGGTAGTAGGGCATAGAGTGACGTGGCACTGACGCAGGCTGATGATGTGGCAAGTCATACAATGACATGGAATTAACGTAGGTTGATAATGTGGGAGGACATATAGTGACATGGTACTGATGCAAGATGATGATGTTGCAGTACATATGATAACGTCAACATGATGTGGCAATATGAAATATGGCATCAACATGAAGTGGCAGTTGATGTGTCGTTGACGTGGTAGTATGAATGATGATGTCATCATGACGTGGTATGTTGACTGTGCACTAGCATGGAAGTATGGATGATGACCTCAACATGATGTGGCATGTTGATTGGGCGTTGACATCGTAGTACGGATGATGACCTCAACATGACATGGCGACTGACTAGGTAGTGTGACAGATGATGCCAGCATGATGTGGCAGGTCATACAATGGCGTGCCACTGATGGTGTGGCAAGCCATACAACAACATGGTGCTGAGGAAGTCTAATGACGTGGCAGGTCGTACGATGACATGACGATGACCATACGTCAACTAGGAACTGACCGTACAATTGATTGGGCACCATGTGGGCCAATCACATGCTTCCACGTGGAAACCTGAATTTACCCAAGTACATGCATGCGTTTCGAGGTGCAGGAGTATTTATTGATTCAATTAATGACTGTGTGGCACATATTTCAAGGCAGAGAGCCCAAGAGGGTCCTAGAAGTAACAATGACATAATTCGATGAAAGTACAATCATTTTTGCACAATTTCTCACCAAAAATCCACTGGTGCAGTAAGAATTTGGATCCAAGTAGCTAATTTCATGGCTCATGGAAGAGGCCCACTTTTGTCATTAATGCATGGAATGAATTTCGAGGTAGAGTTGCACCTTTTAGAATAGGTCGAGTTTACAGTCAGAAGTTGTAGAATGATGAGACAAAACTGTTGGTGTTTTGTATACTGATATTTGAGCAGTCAATTGAGAGCCTTGGCATAAAAACCAATGTAAGTTTTATGCATTTATTGTTTTTGTCTGTTTTTGAAAATTCCAAAAGGATGAATGTATGTTGCATATTCTAGTGATATTTGAGTTTTGTAATAGGGGAACAAGATCTCAATCATAGCAGGAAATTCATTGTTTGATCCTTACACGTAAACCGAGACAGTGCGATAAGAGGCCATTTTGACACTTCGACAAAAAGTAGTCATGTTTACAGTCAAAAGTCTTAAAATTATGAGATAATCCAGGTTAGTTGTGGGAATTCAAGTTTTCTCTCCATACTTTTGGAGGACCAAAAGTGTTTTTTGTGGGGAGGGTAGGATCCAGGGGGATCTCAACACAAGAAATTATTATTTGTCATACCATGGAGAAGATCATTAAAATATGACAAAGAATAATTAATACTTATGAATGATTTATTTTAAATGTAAAAATGATTAACACTTTAAGAGTGAAAAACTCAGTATTATTCATGCAAATTGGAAAAATGATTAATCTTGAAGTGAGCTTGGGAATCTCACATATTATTCATTTAATTGTAAAAATGAGAAATTATTTTTGTGAGAGAATCCAACTCACAAATTAGTTTTCTAATTTTAAGGGGAAATTAGTTTCTTAGTCTCAAGGAGGAAGTTAAGGGTCTCGTGAGTTGGTTTGGACTCTTCCTCACTTGATCAAAAGTGGTTTCCTAGTCTCAGGGACAACGTTAAGGGTCTCATGAGTTGGTTGAGATGCTCTCTCATTTTTGTCCTTGAGTTGTTATTAGATCCTAAATTTGTGGATCTTGTATCCTTGAGTTATGGAGCTAAGGAAACTATATAAACTCTTCATGTAATCTTTGGGTAAAAAAAAACCTTTGGGGGAATCATCCTTTATGGATCCCTTTTGGGATCATCCTTTCTGGATCCCTTTATGGAGCTGACGAGAGAATTAATTTCATGCCACATGATTTTGAGAGACCAACCTTTGTTAGAGGAGTTCATCTCTTTGTAGGAGAGACATTGCCACATGATTGTGAGAGATCTATCCTTGTACTATCAGAGGAGATCATCTCTTTGTAGGAGAGACATGGCCACAAGCTTGTGAGAATCTAGCTCTTTTCATTGTGCATGACAACTTTTCTTTGATACTCCCACGTGTTGTGGGAATTCCATTGCCACTTGTTGATGTGGGAATCCATCCCCTTGTATTGTAAATGAGAGTATCTTTGAAGAAGAGAATGAAGCGACATGGATTTTGTTAGCTTGGAAACTTAGCCAAAAGGTTCTAGTGAACTCTTGATCTCTTTTCTCATGTTTTCTTATGCATGTTTTTATTTCCGTAATTATCATTATTAAATGAATTAAGTAATGGATTATGAGACTAACAACACATTCACCAACTTAATATTCAATGTGGATTCAAACCTTCAAGAACACATATTTTCACCTTTGATGAAATCATGTTCAATAGATCTGAAATTGTAAATCTAACCTTAATGGAGTGGCCTAGAACCAAATCATGTTTGGTATCAGTGTCACCCCAGTTTCAGATCACTAGTCATCCTAAACCATCATAAAACATCATAACAAAGCATCTTAAAGTAAGATCGTTGTGAGTGAGCATGCATTAAATTCAGCATGCCATAAAGGCATAAAGCAATTGAAAGAGGCTCAAAATACCATCAATCCCAATCCCAAGCTAGTCGTTTAATTAAAGTCAAGGTACAAATCAAGCAATCCATCTAGTTATAAACACTTAAGTGCAATTTAAGTACTAGAGCCATTTTGGGAGCATTGATCACTTCAAAAACTTAAGCCACAAAGGACCCAAATCAGAAAAATTGAAGGGACCCCAATTGTTAGGGCCTAGGGTGTGTTGAGGGAATCACCAAATGGTAACATACTAGATCAAACAAAAAATCCATGATTAAAGCCATTGAGCAACAAATAAGAAGCGAATGACAATTCATCTATTTTTCACTAAAATCTAAGGATTGAAACATAAACAATTTTTCGATAGGTTTCCTTATAAGGGAATCAATGATCATTATCACGAGTTGACTTGATGGACATGACACCTATGCCAAAGAAGAAATTCGATGATATTTTTTTTAATTATAACATGTACTGTAGCTAGGGGAATAATATGGGGTACCTAGAGAGGTACCCAAGGGGAACAATAGTAGAGATGTATTGTTATGTATGAAGACCACTTTTAGTAAATAAGGCCTAGTGTGAACACAATAAATGTAAGAGAGCTTACTAGAAGGTTCTGTCTCTAAAATGTTCTTAAGTGGTAGGTAGTATTCTTTGAAGGAGTGTAAAAAATTTAATGGGCACGATGGTTGATGAGTATTGTATTTGGAACATAGTTCATTAGGAAGTTTCCCTCTCAAAGAGGCAAGTGCACATGAGTGGATCACTTGCTTAAAAAGATCAATTGTAAGGTGTTTCCCTACCTTAAGAGTTTCATATTAGTAAATTAAGATTTCTATATTCTTCTATTTCTTTTGTGTGGTGATTGTATTTTTTAGATTTTTAATACATAACATAGCATGAGTCAATAATCAAAGTTACAACCATATTCTTAAGGCTTATTTAGATATCAAATGCAAAAAAATTCCACAAACATGAAATAGAAAATCCTAGTGTTCCTCCACTGCCACAATTATCCATAGTCTCAATGGAGTCCACAAAAACATTGCAGACCTTCCTCTATGGCAAGTCACATGTGCATATCCTCATATAGAGGTTGTGTGCAAAAGTGTTCTTTACTTTAATTTTCTTCCTTGCGTTCTCTTTTTATATATTTCTTAGCAATCCATGGATAGCGCGAAGAAGTGTCCCTTAATAGGTTCGATGGAGTTGATTGCTTTGTATTGAATTTATTTTAGATTAGCGATAACTTCTAAGTATCCCCTTTAGATTTCTGCCCTCGACTTTTGATTTTCGACTTTCACATCATCATTTTAGATTAGCGATAACTTGTAAGTATCCCCTTTAGATTTCTGCCCTTGACTTTTGATTTTCGACTTTCACATCATCTAGTCCTTTAATGTGTAATGGATTTAGTGTGCGTGCATGGATTCCTTTAGTGAGTTGTCTTATTACTTGGGCACGACAATAGTCAAGGATTAGTTAATTGGCCGAGCTTTTGGTTCTTCACCAATTGTGATTATCCCTTGTCCTTTTAATCACAATGAAAGGAAAATTCACTTAATATTTTTTCACATAGTGGATGATATGAGATGCTAAACGATATGAGATGCCACACTGCATCTCTAGGATTCAACTAAACTTGAACCCGTAACTTCTTCCTAATCTAAAAGTGTGCACTGGCTTATCAGATGAACTGACAGAACTAATATGCACTGAAATATCACTTCAATAATTGGCCATTTGTTGGAAGGTACAACTCAATTCCTTGTTGCAAGCCTTGCACTCGGAAATATCGTCAACAAGGATACCACACCCATTTGCAGAGTACAAGTAAACTCTCCTTCAATGGTACTGCCGCAGACCGTGTTACACCTATGGAAACAACGAGCCATTGCTGGGTACGCGTTCCTTTATACGAAAACATTTAAAAATCGCTCATCTTAACTTTTAAATTAAGAGTCTTAAAAGACTTCGAAGTGCAAACATCTCATTGTTCCGCTATTGAACCTAAGGTCCCATTGTTCCTCCCGTTGAAGAATATATTGATTCCACATAAGGTGTACGCTGATTGAAGAATATATGGAAATGGAGTCCCTATATAATTTAATTGTTTTATGAGGATTGTAACTTTTTGGGGGTCGATTTATTTATTGTTTGGTCATAACTTGTTACTTTTAAAGACTTCTAAATTTTAAACTAACTTCAAATAGACCAAGATCCTTCAAAATAAATCCCAACCTAAATTGACCAAATCCTTACTTATATATCCCCAACATAAATATCAGAAATATTTCTTTAACATAAATTGTAACCAAAATTTTCAGCTGAATTTGTCACCCGATTAACTTACTCCATATTGAACTCTGCCCCACCAACACTATGGAGCGGCATTCGAAACAACGCTTCGTGAGAAAGCATCACGCAACGACGAGAGAAGTGACGACGCATATTCATAAGTCAATGGCACACTAATGCATTGACACATCGCTGCATTTACCTTCTTCTGATCTCTGAAAACGCTTGACGTTCTGGTGAGAAGAAGGTGGATGTAATAAATCAAAAGTTTTGGAAGTTTTATTCAATATTTACGCCGAAAGGCTTATACCTATTGGAGATGGGCATAATTAATGATCTTTTAATTTTAAATTCTAATTTGATGGTTATGCATTGAAGATGCTGATATATTCTTAGTAGTCCTCCAAAATCAATGAATCAGATTTATTGTTGATAACTTCTTTGCATTTATAAATATAAATGCATCCTTTACCCTGTTTACTTTTTAACATTTACCCGTTACTTACATGTATCATCTTTTTAATGTGCTGTTAAAGTATTTAGTAATGTTAAAGTTTTTGGTTTAAAATTAGTAGAAACAAAAAATTTAGCCAACTTTTAAATGTTACTAAGTCGTGACTTTTCAATCACATGTTAACTAGTCCCACAACCACAACACAGGCTAACTACAGATCATAATTCCTATATATCATAAACAAACAAACTAGCAAACAAAAAATATCATAAACAAACTAGCAAACAAAAAAATATATTTACAGATAGCATTGTTTCAAATCGAATTTTAAAACCAACATTTATATGTTTTGGCGGGTAGATACCAACAGAAATTGCAACAAACAGGACAATTCTTCAAACAAATCTGCTAATACAGTAATGTTATATTGGGAGTAACCGAACAGACTCCGGCGTACAGATTCTTTATCATTAATAAGAATCAATCGATATAGATTACGATTCAAGAATCACGTCGTAAGAATGCTAACAACCGGGAGAGGGTGTCGACAGTCCGAGTCACCACATCATCCCAAATGACTTATTGATTGATTAATCTCTATTCAGAGTCTGCAATCTTTTCGGCTATCCTTAGAGTTGGGTTCCCTCGAAAGTCTGGCGGAACTGCCAGTTTGAAGGAGCGGCGTTGTATGAAACCACTGTCCTGCCATCGCTGGTGGTGACCTGGAACGAAAGGCTCTGCCCGTTCAGGTAGGAATTGCTTTGCCAGTTCTGTCCCCAGTTGCGTGACATAGGTTGCCAATCGGTCCTTGACCCTTTTATCGAAACGGCGTGGACATCTCCAGCTCCTGCAACATTGGTGATGAGCACGAGGTTGAAGTACGAGTGGCCATTTACGGTGAAACGAATTCCTCCCTTTCTCAAGCAGGGGACCCTGCATTGTCAGCCTCTTAGAAATTAATAGCCAGACAGACTGAGGAACTGATCAGTTTGGTTCAATTCAATTAGGTCATGCAAATGATGATGGGGCAATGAATTACCTTCGGTAGAGAATGGGGACGATCCCACTCCTGTACTTGGCGATCTTTTGATAAGCGGGCTCGGCCATGTCGAAGTGCTGCAGCGGTGGGTTGCACCATCCACCGTTGTCATTGGGGAGACCATTGTTTGGTGGGCAGAAGTTGGTGGCTGTGACCATGACAGTGCCCGGTAAACACCATTGGGGATCGTCGTTGCATTTCATTTCATAGCACGCTCCGCAACTCAGTCCGTTGTTGAACAGAGCAGTGCTCAGAGCAGCAGTATCGGTTCCGTAGCCTTGGCTGTACAAATTACCGTATCCACAGGCCCCTCCTGAACGGTTTTCACAGCCAGAAATTCAGGGTCCAAACAAACAAAGGAGATCCTAATTCATAAGAAAAGGTACTATATATGAACTATAGAAAAAGATATAAAGTTGTCGAAGTTTACCCATTGTCCCAGAAGCATCACTGCCACCGTAGAAAGTGGCATGAGCTGACTCCCAGCCTCCATATCCATGAGCTCCAGTTAGTAACGAGATGAATGTTAACAATGAGGCCAATGCAATGCTCTTGACCAGTTCCATCGATCTCATGCTCATCATATTAATAAACAATAAGAACACCACTGGAACTGTAAAGAGCAGTGACTCGGTCTAAGTTAAAAGGGCGGTCTAAGTTAAAAGGGCCAATCTGAGAATCAAGGAGATCTGAAGCAGAAAGGGGGACGACTTATTTGGCTGGCTTTGCAATGAGGCTTCTGCAGAGTATATATAGATGTATTAGTGCTATATCCTTCCAACTGCTGTATCATTCAAAAATTTATGTTTCTAAAAGTCGTGTCATCATAAATTCGTGTTTAAAATAAATTGTGTAGGACGTAGTATAAATGTTATACGTTTTTATCGTTTTTTGATATTTTTCGTACAAGCAAATTTTTTAAGAAAATTGCAGATTTGCGGTTGAGATCATATACTCCGGCTTCGCGACGCTGTGAGATTATACGTGACCGAATTCCGTATATACAGTTATTACGTGACGGAATTCCCTTAATAGTTAATAATTGACAAAAACTCAAAAGCTTTACCCGCCGCCCGGTTTAGACTAAGCGAACAGGCCTGGAATTTCAAATAATCCCTGTCTGCCAATTTTTTTTGTTTATGACGAGTATGAATGAATTTGTACGGCCTTAACTTTTAAGTTTGATGTTAATTCATAAAATGTCACTTATTACTACTATTTTTAATGTGTGACAATGTTTTCTTCTAAGTGTGACACTGTTGCATCCATTAGGTTTATTGCATCAGCTACCGTACACAGAATAATAAAGATGAAAAAACAATACTAAACTCTGAACAAGTTACATTATAATTTCTTTTAATTCTTTTAGAGTGAAACAGCACAGCCCCGTCTAGCGATGCATATTCTCATTTATTCTCTCAAACTTAACTTTCTTAAAAACATGGGTATATCTTATATTACTACTACTACTAATAATTTATTTTTAAGGTCACAGTTAAGCCACACCAAATTGGTGTATGAGACCTTTTTGTTTGTTGGACAAGAAACTCTCTCAGTCCAACGATTTAACTGTAAAATCTATGAATGTATACATACTTTACCCCCTCTGAATTTGAACTTATGACCTATAACTTATATATAACTTCCAAAATTTTATAATATAACCTGTACTTACCTGTTAGGAAGATCAATTTGAAAGTTTTAGAATTTTAATCCAGATCAACAATCAGTCAAATTCCAAGCCCTTTGTAACACAAATTGTGTATCGTTCGGTACGCAGCACATGGGGACTGTACGTACATCATGTGTCTTCAGTTGGTCCACCTGCACATGCTGCAGCAATTAAGTAATGGTCTATATTTTGCACATCGAGATTTACGAGGTGGCTTTCTAGAAAGGGATATTTCTCCACGCATGTAAGGGGAGGTTCACTGCTTCTAGCCATTAAATGACACTGACATGCATTTTATATCCTACACCAATATTACTAAGTCCTTGGCATATTCAGAAATTACAAAAGCAGGATCTTTGAATGGTTCGGTTATTTTGGAGTCTATAGAAAACAAACTTACTGACACGCCGGCCCATGTGCAGCAAGTTTGTCGTATTTGATATTCTTCGATTCCCAATATATTATCGGTTTCCAACTGGAAAGAAACGATGCTGTCCGATTCCCAATATTGTCAGTTTTCCCACTAAAAAACGCGTGTATACATAGAGAGAGAGATTTCTAGGTTTTCTTTGTTTACTCCACGCTTTCATTTATTTTTATTATCCTATTTCTTTTAGCCAACGCTGTGAGAACACTTATTTTCTCCGTGCAATTACTGGAAGCCTATGGTGCATATGCAATAATTTCACACTTTTCTTTAAGTTAAATTGGCAGTCTAAACAGGCAGTGACAGGTTGGTTTCCTTTATAGGCAACCTTGTCGACTGTTTTAGGATGGTATGTATATTTCCAGACATGTGAGGTAATACAAAATGTTTATTAAAAAATAAAATGTCTATGATTATTAGAGTATTCTAATGTTTTCACGAAATACTTATTACTCACCCTCTAGGTTATCGAACTAAATTTTAAAAGAAGTTAAACAAGCTTTAAATACTTTTTTTTTAAATAGTAAAAACTTTCTATGTATTTTTTTAAATAGTAAAAGCTTTCTATATATTTATGAAGGAAGGGATAAAATCTAATTATTCAGTTTTCATAGAAGGATGCTTTAATAATACAGTCAGTTTAGTTTGTTAATGATTTTGTCATAAATTAATCTAAAAGTTTAAAGTTATAAGAGTTGGATTTGTTTTTTTAATTATTATTCAATTTTTTATAAAGAAAATGTTGTAATTGCAATTTTTCATTGTTTAAATTATATTTTAAAAAACATAAATAAATTTAACCCTTTCAAAAAAAATATTACATCTTAATTATACAATATTTATAATTGATATTTATGATTTTATCTATTTTTTGAAAATTTTAACAGAAATTATATATATATAATAAAAAATTCAATCATTTTTAACATAAAATGTTCAAAAAATTAACAAACAAAGAGAGTTGAAGAGAAATTCAAAAGACATCATGCAAGGAAACTAGGACCAACTTGTAACAACACCAAATATATATATATATGAAGTAGTTGTTATCACCTCTATTCCACTATTCCAATTGAGCATCAAAATAAATATTTTGAAGTAGTTTTGCTAAAAACATTAAACCATGTAAAAAATAAAATTAATATATATATATATATATATATATATATATATATAATAAAATAATAACATGTTTAAATTATGTATAATTGTCTAAAAGGGTAGGATCAAATGATAGAACATGTTTAAATTATGTATAATTGTCTAAAAGGGTAGGATCAAATGATAGAAAGCTAAAAGTTTTTTTCACCATTGGACAATGTTTAATTTAGATACTTTGTTAAGAAACTCCTCAAATCCAACTATGTTAAGAGTTAGATACCCTTAGATAATGACATCTTAGCTACAGACCGTCCCTGACCCATCATAAAATTTAAACTAAATTGTTTAGTTATTGTTATTCATACTCAGCGGTGATATTCATTTTAACCTTGAGTCATGTTCAATTAATAATCTACTTCTTTATGTGCATATCACATTAAAAATAAATAAACAATGAGTTTAACGAATTGATATTGAGGTTTAGTTGCGTTTAATTTTCTGCCAGAGTAAATTTGTCGAATATGGGTTAGTACCCGAGGGCTCTATTCCACCCGCTATTCGATTTCGTAACACCCAAGTCAACTGACACAATTGAACTGCAGCGTGTGACAGTGATTTGTCTCATCCAGAATCAGGCAACCAGGAGGACGATAGCATTAAATTGCCAGGAAATATTTCGCTGTGTGGCGAATTCGAATTGCAGTAAATGCAAGACATATCCATGTGCACTTCCTTCCACCATGGAAAGCAAGAGCCTTACGCTGCTTTAAATAAATTGACCAAATATACCAGTAGTTGTCCGCACATATAACTCATGTACATCCATATTTGTTCATATTCATTGAAGGGTTAAACCAGTATCCTGACCAGATGGATTGCAATACATAAATCGTATGACTTTTCTGATCACAGGATTGCATTTTTCTCTGCATGGTGAAGATTTTATCATCCGTGGTATGTGATCCATGACAATATGACATCATCTCAATTCCATAAAACTTAAGTTGGAAACTTACTCTTCATTTGGTCGATGATCAGGATGACGTTCCACATTTTGGAAGTTGTTAGTTATGTGAGTTGTTAAACGTCACTCGGCCAAATCAAAGTCACATATGGCTATGCCTCTTTTGATCCTGAAGAAATGGTCTATTGACCTCATGAGGTTAGATTAGGAAACTATATGCAGGTTAAGCAAGCTCATTCCAATTCATTGAATTTATTTTGGGTGTTTTTTTTTTTTCCTTTTCTATTCTAGTTTGTACAGATTGATATACATTCTTTTCTATTCTAGTTTGTACAGATTGATATACATTCTTACCTCCCACTCAGTGTCTTATTGATGTATATTCAAACTTCCCACGGTTTGTGGTGGTTGTTGAAAATATGCATGATGCACATTTTCACTTTCCATTGTATGTGGTGGTTGATGAAAATGTGCATGTGTGGGACTCTTGGTGGGATTTTTTTCAACTACAATAAAGAGATTAAATTCACTTTGGTATTACTACAAAATCAGCTTGGATTTAGATGTACAGCGTGCTTAGGTGAGCGATTCACTTTGGTACTACTATAAAATCAACCAACTTGGATTTAGATGTAGAGTGTGATTTGGTGAGTCATCCTTGTTGACATAGATTCAAGGCTTGATATTCAATGTTTGACTATGGTTTAAATCATTCCATTAATAAAGTAGTTAGCTATAGTTGTGGTTAGTGAGATCAACAATTTGACATGACTATTTGGTAGATGCTACAAATATGCTAACAATGGTTGCATATCCTTACCATGAAGTTGAAACATGGATAGGGGTATCTTTCTTCCCTTTCTTCTGTTGGGCATCCTTCTACTCATTGGAATAGCATGGAAATGGTGAAGGCTATAGTGAAACAAGGTGCCAACCTATCTCACAATCAATATTTGGGACTATTTCCCTTTTTGAATATGAGCTATCTCATTCATGTGGTCTCCTAAAATCCTTGTGGGGATTATGAGTAAAAATTGTATACATTTAAGAGATTTTCTTTGTTGATATAACCATAGTCATAGGTGTTGAAATATTGTAACTTCGAAGAATATTCTAAGTATATTTGAGTTATTATCTTATAGATCAAATCCCCTTTTGTGGATTGATCATGTCGGGTCTTATATAAGACCAAATCCCCTTTTGTGGATTGGTCAAACCATATTTATATGGTGGTATTTGTAAAGTCGGCCCCTGGTGTTTATAAAGTGGTTTTAACCACTCCTTCAAGAAGTCGAGCATAGTAAGTGAAGAGACATAACCGTAGTGCCTCCTCAACTAGTATATATATGTGAGGATGGTGCCTCACTTGTTCACTCTCACACTCACCCATCTAGTGTGCATATCTTGAAGGAAGTTGCAGTTGTAGGAGGAAGGAGAAGAGAGGCGCATACTCAGTCTTAGTTTATTATTGGTGTTTTGGTCTCAGTCTTCGCATTATACTCGCAATCTATTATTGAGGAATTTTTTGTTGGGTTTTTTCCCTCGTGAGGGTTGCCCAAGATAAAATGTTGTGTACCTTTGTGATTTTGTTTCTTCTAGTGATCCTCTTGATGATGTTGCTTTGGAAATGCATTGAATGCTCATGTAATTTAGAAATAACCTAATAACAATAGTAAAAACTTAACATGGTTTTAGAACTTGACTGAATAGAGCACCTTTCACTAGGTATCTAAAAACATCATTGTTGTCGTACTAGGAAATTAGGGATTTTTACTGAAGAGAAAATTTTGACCCAAACCTAGCTTAAAAAGTGTGCCTTGGCCTAGCACATCTTTTGGCAGCGCAAGCGAACATTTTCAGTGGCCAGATTCTCTGGAAAGTCAAACCCTAATTTTGGTTGGAACAAGAAAACCAAAAAGCCAAAACCAATACCATTCCAGATTTGTGCAGGTCGAGTTTCAAGGGGTAAAACTGTATATTTTAACCTTGTACAATATTTACTGCAAACGGATTTTCAGTAAAAGAACAGAAAAGATACAATGGTAAACACAAACATTACATAGATATTTTTCCCATGGAAACCCAGACCGAGAAAACCAACATATTCTATATTCATTCATAGTGATACATTGTTTACAATACTATATACATATAGGAGCTAGCAGCATCCAAAAACCTAACTCAATGACCTGGATTAGTCAACAACCCTAATTCCTTAACCGGAAATAGAAAACCATTGACAAAAAACCATGTTCCAAAAAACTGCCCAACAATGGACACAAAAATCGAGGCAACATAAAAAACAATGCAAAAATGCAACACATTTCCTGAGGAAAAAAATCTTTGAGAGATGCGGACACTATTACTCGTGCAAAGAATATAACACATACTCGACATTCTCCCACTTGTTTTTTTCTTTGCATATAGGTGGTTACAGGGTTACATAGTCAACAATCTAGGGCAACAATGCCCATGGATCCTCTACAACAAGAGAAAATCTCAGTGCTCACAGATTTTGTTAATGAATTTGCAACAATCTTCAAAGTGTCCACCTTCATCAGCAATACTTTCTTTTCTTCAACCATGTCTCTCACAAAGTGATATTGAATGTCAATATGTTTTGTCTTTGAATGATAAGCCATTTTCTTCGCCAGAAAAATTGCACTATGACTATCACAATCTATCCTTACAACTTGCTATAACAACCCAATACCTAAACACAATATGTGTAACCATATTGCTTCCTTACTTGCATGAGTGGTTGTCATGTATTCAACTTCGGTAGTTGAAAATCCCACTACAACCTATCTTTTTCTCATCCAACTTATTGCTCCTCCGAACAAGTTAAACGCATACCCACTTGTAGATCTCCTATGATCCAGATCTCCAGCCTAGTTTGTGCATCCACAAAGCCATGTATATCCACCACTCTGTCCAATCTCGATCTTCCTTGGTAGGACAATCCATAGCTAGCAATGCCACGCAAAAACCTGAAAACTCTTTTTACTGTTGTCCAATGATCATTCCCTAGTTTTGACATATACCTACTAAAAAATCCCACTTCATGTGCAATGTTTGATATAGTACATACCATTGCATACATCAAACTTCTAACTGCACTTGCATATGGAACATGAGACATGTCCTCCTCCTCTTCTTGTGTCTTGGGACACTGATCCACAGATAAATTTACACCAATAGGAATAAGAACTTTGACTAGTTTACATTCCAACATATTAAACCTCTGCAATATTGTCTTGACATATTTTCTTTGATTTAACCAGAGTTTTCTCATTTTCCAATCTCTTTTAATTTCCATGCCCAAAATGGAATTTGAAGCATTGAGATCCTTCATGTCAAATTTAGATGACAACTGAGTTTTCACATCCTGGATAATCTCCTTGTTGTTTCCTATCAGCAAGACGTCATCTACATACAAGACCAAATATATCAAATGATCACCAATTAATTTAAAATACACACAATGATCCTCTTTACTTCTTGTGAATCCAAGTCTCAACATATAGTATCAATTTTTTTATACCACATCCTTGGTGATTGTTTTAAACCATACAGGGATTTTTTCATCTTGCATACCAGCTCCTTCTTTCCCTTCACAACATAACCTTCTGGTTGCTTCATATAGATTTCTTCTTCCAGATCCCCATGTAGGAATGTTGACTTCACATCCATATGTTCTACTTCAAAATCAAATGCAACAACAATAGATAACATAAATATTATAGAGGTTAACTTAGCAACAAGAGAAAAAATCTCACCAAAATCAATTCCCTCAACTCGGGAATAACCCTTTACTACTAACCGAGCTTTGTATTTCTCCACTTTTCCTTTTGCATTCAACTTCTTTTTAAATATCCATTTTCTTCCAATAAGATTTCTTCCAGTCGACAAATCCACTAGATCCAAGCCGCATTCTTATCCAAAGCTGTCATTTCTTCATCCATGGCCCTTTTCCATAGATTTCCATCCTCTGAATCCACTGCCTCCCTGACAGTTCTAGGATCATCATCAGTAATAGACAAAGAAAAATTTGAACATAAATAAGATGAAGTATACATTTTTGTTAGACTTCTTTCTCAAACCGATATCCTCAATACTGGAGTATGAGGATCTTCTTCTTCTAATTCATGTTCTTTTGTAGAGTCAGACTCATCATCCTTTAAATCAAACTCTATTTTCTCTGGTTCTTCCTTACTTGGTAGGATTTCCTGTTTAACAACATCCTTCGTTTCTCTAAATACCACATCTCATTTATACACTACCTTCTTAGTGTCTAGGTGTTAAATTTATAAGCAGCTGCGAGAGCCATTCTCCTGGAAGATGGCTAAGACCCTAGACGAGATGTAGGGCCCTCAGTGCACTCCTGGGGTATGTGGTCTGGGACCAAATTGATAAAGACCCTAGACAATGTCTAGGGCCCCTGGACTGGGTCCAGGGTACCCATGCCTAGGGCATTGGGTGTCTTGGTCTGGACCAAGCTATTACAAGACCCTAGATGTGTTCTAGGGCCCCTGGATGTGTTCCAGGGAATCCTTTCTTAGTGCTTGGATCGATCCTTGGATGTGTTCCTTGGTGGTTGATACAAGACCCTAGATGTGTTCTAGGGCCCCTGGATGTGTTCCAGG
>SNQJ01S0010804.1:231073-241554 GCA_010110895.2 Picea sitchensis | reverse complement strand
TGCTTCGACATAGCAGGTGGTGCCTGCATTAGGTAGGTTGCGCATTCCCAACCAAGGATTGAAGACAATGAATTGATGTGTAGATTTAATTTGTTTGCCACAAAGACAAGGGACTAATGCCATGAAACCTCCATTAATTAACAACATCATGATTACGAAATAAATAAAAGCATAGGTTTTAAAGATATCTTTGCGATATATCAATTATCATAAATGAAATGTCATAATTCAATGTCATAGTGTCAAACCACTCAATACAATGTCTATATTTTAACAAATGTGTTTTTTTAGGTTTTTGTTAGCATTTTTCATTAATCACTCATTAACCTTGATTTATATTTAAATTTACATTTATTAATTACTTTTTTGTTAGGAAAAAGCTACTACATAACACTTGTTTTATAATTATAATTATAATTTTTATGTTATGGATCTTAAATTTTCTTTTATTTTAAATCATTAGCATTACTTTAAGTTACATATATTTTCCATACTAAATTGTAAAGTACAACTTACTTTTATAGACACAAAAAGTTAATTAATGATTTAAATAGTTTTAGAATAATTAAATTAATTAATGATTTAAAGAGTTTTTGAACAATTACACAAAAAGTTAATTAATGATTTAAATAGTTTTAAAATAATTAAATTAATTAATGTTTTAAAGAGTTTTTGAATAATTAACTAAAGACAAAATGTAAACCTAAATATTGAAATGTTCCATTTACAAAATTGTATTTTAATTAAAATTAAGATTAAGATTTTAATGTGACAAAGTACACATTACAAATATTTAAAGCAACTGCACATTAAGAAATATAAATACCAAATAATACTACCTTTTTATTCAATGTAAAACAATTGCACATTAAGAAATATAAATATCAAATAATATCTTCTTATTAGTCCCTGTAGAAGGCGTAGAGGGACTATAGCGATCGATATTTCATTGACTTCATATTAGTTTGTCCTTTAACTAAAAATATTTGCATAATATTTATTGTTGGAACTAGGGAACTAAAAACATTGATTTTTATATAGTAAAAAATACCATATATGTCATGATCCGATTAGATACCAGATTGGAGGTCTTATTGCCAACTTCGCTATTCCCAATGTTTGATATGTTAGCATATCCAAAGTTTTTGATCATATATGGTCTTTCTGAGTTTTTATTTTTTTCTTGAAATGTTTGGATATCCAAAGTTTTGAAGATAGAGAGTCAGTTTTTTCTTAGTTGACTTCATATTAGTTTGTCCTTTGAATATATTTATTTTTTACATAGCCTCTATTGTTCGAACTATTGTTGTTAATTTTCTTTTATTTTTGTTGTTATAAAATAATATAATAAATGTTTTTTCGTACRTAAGAGACCCACCACACTGCATTCTTTCTTAAATGTTTACATAGCAGTTCTGACAGACTTAAATGTTTACCTAACAGGCCTCACAACCTTAAATGTTTACTTAATAGTCTTAAATGTTTACTTAATAGGCTTGTTGCAATACATTTTCTTCTGTTTATTTTTATATGCAATGTTCTATGCAGTGAATATGGGCAATATTGTTCTTCAACGACATTGATGGTTCACTAGTTCATGCTTGCTTCTTRCGTGTTCACTGATTTCTTATTTGCATGTTCCTGTTGTTCTTGTTTGCATGTTTGTCTTATTGCAGTTTGCACGCTTGGGATTCTGCAACCACGATTAGAACTGCCTTCTGTCGTTCCCCATTGACGGGTGGGCTTGGGTGCTGTGTTTAGCTTCGCTTGTTATTTGCAATTTGCAGGTGGGGAATTTGACTACTGGGGATGCCTAAGTCAAAATCCTCTTGCAAAACATCTTTTTATGTGAGGAGAAAATACGATTTTGTTTTCCTATGTGTCACTATGGTTGTGTTGGAGGTAGGTTATGTGTTGAGCATTGACCTTCTGTCGTTCCCCATTGATGGGCGGGTTTGGGCGTCGTGTTTAGTTTCACTTGCTATTTTCAATTTGCAAGTGGGGAATTTGACTGTCGGGGATGCCTGAGTTGAAATCCTCTTGCAGAACATCTTTGTATGTGAGGAGAAAATATGATTTCCCTTTCCTATGTGTCACTGTGGCTATGATTGATGTAGGTTCTGTGTCGAACATTGGCAATCAGGAACAAGACGAAGACAACATTACAGTCCTGCTTCTCTGGTCGTAGTAATCACATACAAAGATGGATTGCAAGAGGATTTTGATCGCTCCCGGTATTGAAAATTACCATCCGTGAAAACCGCACCTTTGTTAATTGCTTGCATAGTGGCAGGCCTTTGGACGGTCCTGACAGCTTTGATGTTTACCTGACAGGTCTCATAGCCTGAAATATTTGGTTAACAGATGTGTTACAATACATTTTCCTTCGATTTTTTTGATACAATCTTGTGTGCAGTGAATTTGGTCAATATTGTTCTTCACCGGCATTCCTAGTCGGCTGGGTGGTGCTTGCTTCTTGGTTCGTTGGATGCTGCTTAGTGTTGTTTGATTCAACTTTGCAGGGTTGAGGTCCCGCGGCTGCAGTTGGGCCTTTTGCAGTTGGATCTGTTGTTACATGGTTTTACAGTTGGCTCCCTAGAAAATACTATTAAGATAAAATAATATGCAAAAATTTGCAGTGGATGTAAACACCATCTCTTATGGCTTGAACCAGAGTTTGTCGGGCTCAACTATATTTCATAGCTAACGATGATTTTCCCATAGTTAATTTCTTTCTATGGTTTCATAGTTATGAGACTAAGTGTTGTTGTGTGAACGATAAAGTTCTTCTCTCCCTTTCTTTCTCCTCTTGTAAACTTTCTCGTTTTTCCCTTTTGTTCTTCCCCTCTATTATGTGTTTTTGCTTCTATACTTTGTGAAGTTTCTATGGTCGTGGGTTCCCGGGGTAGCCAATTGACAAATATTCATCTCCATCTATATATTTACATCACGAGTCCGACCGACTGTCGTTCGTTTGCATACTTAGCCAATTTCTTCTAAACTTGCTCGTTTTTCCCTTTTGTTCTTACCCTCTATTATGCGTTACTGGTTCTATAATTTTGTCACGTTTATGTGCTCGCAGGTTCCCAGTGTTTGCGAACTGAAAAATCGTCATCTCCATCTATATCTTCACATCACAAGTCCGACCGACCGTCATTCGTTTGCATACTTAGCCAATTTTATGAACGCGGGTTCGCAGATAGGTGCTATCGAACTCTGGCAATCCGTGTTCAGGGTATACATCTTGCACCTAAAACTTTAGTGCTCTACAATTCGACCCCAAACTCCTCGAACTCGCAAGCATGCCTCTACCTACAATGAATCTGTATGTTCGACCTGCCTTTCCATACTTAGTCAAGTTTTGAAAGTTTCGCGGGTTCACGCACTCCCGGGCTCATAAAAGTTAAAAGCATTTTTGGCTCCCATCCACCCTCGATACCTTCCACCCTTCCCAATGCACATTAATTATGATTTTACTAGTGACAACCGAACTAATAGGTTCAAAAATATTGGCTTTAATAAGCGGAAAGCTCAAGGATATTTCCCATTAAAATGCATAAACAGGCAAATATTATGGGATCTGATAAAAAAATTTTGCGTCCATTTTGAATTTGCAAAAAGTGTTGACCATTTTAATTTTTTAAAGGCATCATCATAGTAACAGTGCAATATTGTATCGCCAGACTGCCATCTACGAACGTGTCATCCATAGAGATCTTGACGTCATGTCCCTCTTTAATATTGTGCATATGTTACAGGTTGTCATATTTGAGAATCTGCTTGCATATGGGAATGTTAACTCGTGCTATTGGTGTCTATTCAACACACATATTCAAAAATATTGGCACTAATAAGCGTAAAGATCAAGAGTATTTTCCATTAAAATGAATTAAGCCAAAATCTACGGAAGATTATACTATGATCCTCCAGCGTTGATTTTAAATACTTATTCCCATTTCTCTCTATCATCGAAGAGTTGGGCTTTAAGGTGCATTCGTTGTAATGTTCCTGGTCATGGACATGTGAGACAACTTAGAGATGCCATTCAGTCCCAATTGAAAGATGAGGGAATGGTTTTATGTGACGCCAGCTTTAAGCGAAAATAAACTTTGTTAGCCAACAAAAACTCGAACAAAAAAAATTAAAAAAATCAAGTGTCTTGTGATTGGTGTTGTCCCTATATTCGATGCTTTGGATGGTTGAAAGGCCTGCCTGAAGATTTGTGTGTTGATATTCTTTATTTTCTTACTGGGATTTGGAAGAGACTTTCAGGTCAGCTGCAAAATGATCCTTCGTTGAAGTATATAGTTTCTTATAACAACATAGATTTGGCAAGTGTATCAAATTTTGCAGACCACACAAGAATTTATCTTTCATCAGAGGAGTCACACATATTGTGGCTTGCAAAATGGTCTCTAATATTCGGAAATGACGCGAAATATTACTCAATTTGCGAATATATTGAGAAGGAAATTATAAATTTGGATCGTCGCGAGTATGAGAAACTGTATGGGTGGTTGAATCGACATCCTAAAATTACATAAGTTTCTATTTCAAAGTTTGTAGAGCTACTTCTGAGTGTGGTAACAGTCTTGACAAAAGGTCATATTCTTTGTCAAATTTTGTTCATTGTCCTCTGGATGTAGTAACAGACTCTACATACAATCAACTTTCTATCGCTACTGCACAACTTCTTTTACTATTCCTATGCATATGGTTGTGTCTAGGTCGATGAGCTTGCCCCTCTTTGCATGTATATTCTCCTCCTACTTGAAGGTGGGTATATAACCAAGGAACGACGCTCTCAAAACTTTCTAATGCCTGCATCGACATGTAACTGGGAAAAGTTAATGGGAAGGATTCTAGATTATGAACTTTGCAACACTTTCTGATGATTACTTAATACTACCACCTTCTGCAAGAAGTTTCACCTGTTCATGTAATGATTTGGTTTCTGAAAATCACCTTTTACTACCACCTTCATGTAATCATTTTATTTCATTCTTTAGAAGAGACCTTAATGTAGTGGTGTATTCCAGAGTTGTTTCCACCTACAATTTCTTATTTTTTAAAATATAGAACAATGTATTTTTTGAACACACGACTGTTCAAAAAGTTTTAGGCATTGTTTGGGATTCACGTCCTTCAAGGATGTTAATTAATCACACAATTAATATTGCTTGTGCCAATTCAATTGAGTCTTCGTCCACTATGGCAATTGCATTAACACTGCAATGTCAGAGAATAGATGTCTGACATGTGCCTAATGTCAAGGACATTATCGCACAGGACACCCAACGTCCAAAGATTTATGGACTCAAAGCAACATTGTAGTTGTCGTGACAAAGCAACACTAAAGTCGATGTTCTTTGCAGCTCTGACACTCCTGCACTCTAAGTGCTTTGATAATGGCAACCTTGCTTGTTCATCGAATTGTTGCAGTGTAGTCAATAGCATTGTTCCCATTGCCACCACCAATGTCAATGTCCGAAGCCGAAGCTATTTGGAGCCTGGGGTCACTGCCAGTGTGGATGCCTAAAGGTGAAACTACCTGGAGCCTGTGATCATGACTTCTTGCACTTGACATTAGTATCAGTATAGATCGAAAGTTGATTGTATGTTGAGTCTGTTACTACATCCAGAGGTCGCTCAACACTCTTTGACATAGAAACTGACTGTCTGTCAAGTCTGTTACAACTTTGGCATAAAGCATTCTGTAATTTTATAATGTTGATTCAAGCGTGCATGCAGTTTCTCACATTCGTGGGTATCCAATTTTATAACTTCCTTCTGGGTGTATCCGGGCATGGAGTAATATTTGGCGTCACTTTCGAACATTCCAGACCATTTTGTGGCTTGTCATGTCTGCCACCCCTACGACGAAAGATATATTCTGATGTGATTTGCAACATTTGATACACTTGCCAGATTTGTGCTGTTGGAAGAAGTTGTGTACTTCAACAGAGGAACATTTTGCAATTGGGTTGGATGTCCCTTCCAATTTACAGTAATAAAACAAAGAAGTTCAACATACAAATCTTCAGGCAGACTTTTCAACCAAACAGATGATTGAATACAAGGAGAATAACAGTGACAACATACTTGAATTTTTTTTTTTTGTCTCAGCTTTTGTTGGCTAACAAGATTTGTTTCCCCCAAGGCTGACGTCACATAAAACCACTCCATCGTCTTTGAATTGGGCCTGAATCATATTTGTAAGTTGTCTTAGATGTCAATGATCATGAACGTTACAAGGGAGGCACCTTAAACCCCAAGTTTTTGACGACAGAGGGAAATTAACACTTAGCAAAGTATGGAATGTTGAATAATTGGCCAATGCAGGAAGGCCATATATAGAAGAGACGAGCTATTCAAAAAGCTGGGATATATCTAGTTGGCAACACCAATGAAGTCCAAGACCTGAAATTGATATTCAACTCGTTGTTTTTTACGATTCAAGCATTTGATGGTCAAGTTGAAATCTAAAAAAGATTGTCAACAAGCTTCATTATTGTACATATTTGCTTTTTTTTTGTCGGCGACGGGCCCAATCACAGTCATTATGGCAAATAATCTCAATTGTATTTTGTAACCTAGTTTATTTGAATATAGAATATTTGAGTTTTTTGTATGGTGTTTTCCAATCTCTAGTGTTGTTTTTTTATTTTATTTTGTACTTTTTTGTGTCTGTCTTTAAACATGGACGACAAGCTTTTCTTTATGTTGTCGAGCACTTCGATTTAAATAAAGGCCACTTTGTTTGCTCCTTACATTTTACATGGAACAATAATTTGTCATAGGCCATACTTATGTGGCGCCCACCCTATATTAAAGAAAGAAATGGGAGGACCCGTCCTGCTTTGGTTTTTCGGGGTCTCGTAAATAGAATGAATTAATGACT
Source organism: Picea sitchensis (assembly GCA_010110895.2). Classification (NCBI taxonomy): domain Eukaryota; kingdom Viridiplantae; phylum Streptophyta; class Pinopsida; order Pinales; family Pinaceae; genus Picea; species Picea sitchensis. Next base: position 234,653 of record SNQJ01S0010804.1, on the reverse strand, counting down.
CTATTACAACAAGGCAACTCAAGTGTTGATGTCATATTCGTGTTCAATATTTTGTATATATTGCAACTTCTTCTATTTGATAATATATGTGCATATAAAAAATGGTGCGTCATATATATATATATATATAAATATATATTTTATTTATTTATTTTTTCTTTCTATTGCTTATGGGTTTCAATGAAATTTGCGAACTGAACAACATCCTGCAAATTGGAAGATGATTTGCATTTGGACCAGAAATAATCTATTAATATATATTGATATGAATACTATTGGAATAAATATAAACACTTTCTCTTTAAATTTTCCCTATTTTCTCCCCCTCTATTATCCCTTTATGGTTCTATATTTAGTCGCATCTCTATGATCACGACCTCCTGGATTCACAGATTGGTAGATGCTTATCTTTATCTATATCCTCACACCATGAGCCCGACCGACCGCGGTCCCTTTCAATACTTAGCCAATTATCTGACCACTGGGTCCCGGGTTTGCGGTATCCAACACTTATGTCCCATGTTTCGTCATATAAATCTTGCACCCAAAGAACTTATGTGATCTGTAACTTATGCTTTTACTAGTGAGGACTGACCAGGGGTTCAAAAAGAATGGCATTAATAGACGAACAATAGATGTTGTTCTATGAGATACTTAGCCCTTTTTCCCTTTTCTTCTTCCCTTTTATTATCGTTTTCTGGTTATATACTTAGTCGCCTTTCTATGATCGCGGGTTCCAGGGTTGGTGGGCTGATATATCTTCATCTCCATCTATATCCTCACATGACGAATCAGATCGTCTGTTGTTCCTTACTATACTTAGCCAATTTTATTGCCGCGGTTGCCGGGTTGGCCCTTTCAAACTCTATTGCTTCTTGTTCCTTGTATACATCTTGCACTCAAAACTTCTGTGATCTACAATTCCACCATAGACTCCTCGAACTCAAAAGCTTCATTCTACCAGGGTTCACAAATGTTTCAAAGTATCTGTCGCTGCCTTCTATCCCCACTAACTTCGTGCCCTTCCCAAAATACATTGATTGTGGTCTTACTAGTGACAACTGAACATACTGGTATGAAACAATTAGCACCCAAACCTTTGCCATATACAAATTGATTGTCAGACTCTGACATCGTCCGCTCTTTCGTGTTACACATTATGCATTCAAATGTTTCGAGCGCTACAATTTGACCGTCGGGGCCTCACGTCTTCTGGGGAGACCTTGTCACCCTATTTTGGATCCTCACGTTGGCGGGTTCACGAAATCTCCAATTCCTAGTCATTGTTTCCTGTTCTGACCATCCTCATACTTGTTTCCAAATATGCAACACCAAAGGTTTAATGTTAAGATGCCATCATGAAACTACCGTAAAGATCGTCATTAATAAGAAAAAGCCTCGAGGACTAACCATCCCTACAGAACTTGTCCAGAAACATGCAGTGAAGATCTTTCCAGGTAATGGGAAAGCTATTACAAATTTCAATATATTAGCGAAAACAAGTCCGGGCCAACGTTTCCCTATTCCATACTTGGACACTTTTTCGATTGCGGGTTCCCGGACTGATGACCTCAAAATTGTGTTTCGAATCTTTCACGACTTGCAAACAGTGTCCGGAGTTCCGTGATATACAATTTGTCCGCTGGAATGCCTCGTCACGAGCCCGACCGTCTGCCGTTCATTTCAATACTTAGCCCCAAGTTGGTTGTATCTCCATGACATTATACATTTATTGTGTATCGAGTTCGGCCTACCATTTCCCTGTTCCATACTTAGACACTTTTTCGATTGCGGGTTCCCAGACTAGCGGGCTCAGGATTTTGTTTCCAATGTTTCGCGACTAGCAAACAGTACCCAGAGTTTCACGATATACAATTTGTCCATAGGAATGCACCATCATGCCCTCTTCTGTGTTACACGTTCTGCGGTCAACACTCCCGAGAGATACAATTTGACCCTCGGGCCCTCACCTTTGCTGGTTGTATCTTCTAGCCCTATTTCGAAGCGTCACCAACCGCTTTCAATAATTAGCCATTCCTTAATTGTTGTTCCCTGTCCCCGCCACCTTCCTACTTTTCTCTAAATATGCAATTGGTAAGCTTCGTCATGCATGAACCTTAAACATGTCATTAATGAGCGAAACGCTTGAGGAAATCTCCCACACCTTTGCCATATACAAATTGACCGCCAGACTCCCATATCATCCCCTCTTCCGTGGTACACATTTTTCACTCAAGTTCCGAGACATACAATTTGACCCTCGGGAAGTCACGTCTCCTCGGGAACCATTGTCACCCTAATTTTGAAGCTCGTCCGACCGCTTTCCATACTTTCCCATTTCATGGAATCTCTTTCGCGGTTCCTCGGGTTGGCGGGTTCACGAAATCTCCAATTCTTAGTCACTGTTTCATGTGCCTGACCAAGGTTTAATGCTAATAGTCCATCATGCAACAATCGTACAGACTGTCATTAAAAAGCAAAAGCATCGACGAGACAATGAAATTTAAATGAATCTCGACTCCTCGAATTTAAATTAATTTATCTTCTCTTATTTTCTCTTTTCTGCCCAGAGACATGCAGAAAAGATCTTGCCACGCAATGGGATATATATTACAAGTTTCAATATATTAGTGAAAACGAATCTTCCCATCCGTTTCTCTATTCCATACTTCAACCAATTTTTCAATTGTGGGTTCCCGGATAGGCGGGCTCATGTTTGCACTTCCATTGTTCCATGTCCTGTAAACATTACCTAGACTTCCGTGATATACAAATTGCCCTCTGGTTTGTCCCATCATGCCCTCTTCCGTGTTATGCATTTTGCACTCAAAAAATTCCGAGACATACAATTTGACCCTCGGGCCCTCAACTCCAACGGTTGTACCTTGGAACCCTATTTTGAAGCCCGCCCGACTGCTTTCTATAATTAAACACTCCTTAATTTCTCTTTCCCATCCCCGCGACCTTCACACTTCTTTCTTAATATGCAATTAGTAACCTTTCATGCTAACAACTCACCATGCATGAACCGTCAACATTGTCATTAATGAGCAAAACGATCGAGGAGATCTCCCATTAATACGCATTAAACCATGATCTGCGGAGAGTTATATTATCCCTTCTGATTTTTCATCTTAAACACGGGTCGTCGCGTTGGCTCGTTTAGGAAATATCCAATCCTTAATTTCTCATTATCGTATTCGCCATGTTCACAATTCTATGTATGCAATTACTAGTCTTTAATGCTAACAACACATCATGCAACAACCGTCGAAATTGTCATTAATGAGTGAAGGTCTCGAGGAGATCTCCCATTCACACACATTTGGACCAAGATTTGCGTAGGGTTGTATTATCCCTTCCAACTCTTCATTTCAGACATCGTATGGAGCAAACAAACTTTCTTGTAAACTTATGGCAGCAACTCGACCGTAGTTCTGTGGAGATACAGTTAATATCTTCGGACGTGAGGACCGGAACTTCCAGTGGTCTAGGGCATACTCTTACTATTCATCCCGTTCCGCCTATAACAAAGTGATTTGGACCTCTGGAATCGCTCGTGCATGCTGCATCCCTAAGG